>OX451387.1:13314224-13761858 GCA_949629135.1 Eremobia ochroleuca
CCACATCAAGTTCGTTCCCCCGTCCTTCACGAGGTCGTCGGCCATGTGGGGGGTCTGCCCACGCTGCTCCTACTCTCTGCAGTAATATCATGACTAGAGAAAAACTTTGGCACAGATTTGCATGAACGATCATTATACAGCCAGTTGTTTCCACATCAACTTGTAGGACGAACAACTTTGTGCAGTTAATTTATCGTTTACTTTATTTGTTTCCAGAACGGGCGGTCACCGGCCAGCAGCGGATAGCGCAGGTGCGGGGTCTGGGGGCCCGGCGGGGCCCGGGGGGGCCACAGGGGCCGCGGGGGCCTCGAGCGGCGACTCGGTGTTCACGCCGGGCACCGAGCGACGCCTCGAGCGCCTGCCCGCCATGCTGGGCGCGCCTACGCATGATGTCTACCTCGGCGGGACCTTCCCGGTAAATAATAATTCTGCGAATTATTGCGCAAAAATTCACAGACACTTTCAAACTCATATGACGTGTAGGAACGGCGGAACAAAAAATGCTCTTAACGCCAATCACTTGTGTACAACGAACTTGTATACAAGTGATTGGCGTTCAAAAGGTTAAACCATCAAAATGAAATTGTTAGTATGGACGTGTGGTTTTCAGAGACGAAACTGGTTTGATGAAAAGCGAAGTGGTTGACTTCAGTCTGCCTGATTTCCTGAAAGCCTTTCTTTGCACGTCGGCACTGTTCAATTTTTATCCACCACTAACTTTAAAACGTGTTCAGATTTCAACTACTTTCATAGAAATCCATCTTACCAAATAAATCCATTCTTCTCCAGATCCACAACACCAAACCAGAAGAAGTCCTACGAAGGGAAGGCTTCACGTACGTAGTACCACGAGCCAACGACTACACCCGAATGTTCTCGACCCCTGCCCGAAGGACCGCGCCCGCGCACCCCGAGTCGCCGCGTCGCGATAAAAAGCCGCGCCCTTCCAGTACCACATTAGAACTGCCCGATGACGTACAGCTAAGAGACCGCACGCCTGATGATAGAGCCGATAGGAATGATCGACTCAGTGCGTCCGACTTCTATACCGTCACGGAAGACGTTACGCCGCAGCCCTTCAAAGGTAACGTATTATTTTGTTTCTATTTTTATTACATACGGTACGTCCATATCCACGCATATCCTCGCCATTATTCGTCATTTATTCTACTTCTATCTCACATCATCGGTATTAGGTAGTAAGAATAGCTCATGCCGTGTTAGGGCTCTTTCCCACAGCAAGATCCCCTTTTTTTGCAGAGGTATTTACTACACGGTATCCTGCAAAAAACGGGATTTTGCCGTGGGAAAAGGCCGTTAGAAAGTAAGCAACTCGGTATATGTGCGCACGAGCGACTTTTTTCGCACACTGAATTTTTAACGCTCTGCTCTGTGCCGAGAGTTGAAAATCCAACGGTGTGTTTTTTAGACGTGCTGAGATGCACTTTGTTAAGATTCTCAGCGCTCGGCTCAACACAGAGTTGAAAATCCAGTGCACGATAAAATCCCGGATTCGCCGTCATAATATGTACAACTGATACAAAGCAATGCGCAAATTTGACATTTAGCTGACCAAAAAACCCGCCAGCATTATAACTTGACAGCTATAATTTATCTATAATATGTATGTATTTAGAAATATATATGTATGTTTATCAGTTGTCTAGTACTCATAGCACAAGCTTTGCTTAGTTTGGGACTAGATGGCGTTGTGTGAAAGTTGTGGAATATTATTATTATTATTGCCAGATGTGCAGTCAGCAGTATAATATCAAATCAGCCCAAAGCAAGCTGCTTAGCCAAAATTGTTATTCTTCAAATAAAACCTATATTTCTCGACCACCATCATGGTATGGTACCTTGCCACTCTCCTAACAAGCTATTCCGTTACAGGAACATACGACGAGGACCTATTACTAGGCTCACGCGTACTAGTGTTCGCGATGAGTGCGGATTCTCCTTGCTTCGCTGCGATGGTACTGGCCGCACACTATATGGGACTACGTCCTGCCAACACTGTGCTTTTAGTGCAACCCATGGACCCGCAGAAAGCACACGGTGTAAGTTGAACCTATATTTATAACCAGCTTCCGCCCGCGCCTTGGACCGTGTGTCGATATGTAGTCTCCAAATGTCATTTATCTGACCAAGATTATGTCTGGACTTTAAAAGAGACTGTGATCTCTGAGTTTGTTTCGGCCTTTCTTCTCAGAGTAGTCAGATAGGAAACGCCGACCTCATCTAGTTTAAAAAAAAATATGATTGACATGTAAAAGTGTTTGTACAAACCTACTTACAGAAAATAAATCATTTATCATTTATCATTAAAATTGGTCCAGCCGTTTCGGAGATTAGCCGAAACAAACATACATGCACTTTTTTTTTTCTTATACGTACCGTATATACTTTCATATTAATCTAGTAAAAAGCTGTTAAGTACTTTGACATTACAGACTCTTCAATTTTATTTATTTGTATAGTTTTGATTACCTTAGCAAACCTGGTTATGATTGCACTTGACGTGTCATTGCAATTTCAACCTAATGTCAATGAAATTAAAGTCACACCGTTCGTCATTTGCGCCAACTATACTTAGAGCAATTATTATCTATAAACACCGCACATATTTGAAACTGTGTCATCACTCTTGCTTACGTTTGTTGGCTTATCTTCCCTGGCAAAAGTACTATAGTACTTACGCCTGGTTCGATTATAATAACTTCGCAATAAACATACTCATGAGACAATTCTTTCGTTACAGTATAGTGAAGCAGCCGTCAAGGATTACAACCGGGGCCGCCACTACCTCTCAGATTTAGCGAAACGCTCCGGAGTGCCCGTGGTCGACAACGTCGACTCCGCGATGGCGTGCGTCGTCAGCCGGCTCAGAGCAACGCTATAGCATCAATATGTGATAGTCCCCGGGACGCACATACCTTAAATCTATTGATGTATGGAACCCGAATATCGATTGCTATCGGTATTTCGGACTCATTATTACAGGCAGCAGTGACAGCCGCCTGTTAATCATAAAGTCCGCCGCTTCTAATTATAATAATAGAGTAATTAAACAACGCCAGTTGAAGCGAATCTCATCTAAAGGATTATCACATTAGTTGTGATCGCGATTTGATTTCGTATTCGTTATTTCATTGCGATGCTTAGAAAAGCGGCTTATCACAACTCACGTAATAAAGACATCACAAATGTAATTCATCATAAAACAATCGTAGGGTAATTATTTTAACTTGCGTGGCGAAGAGTCTCATAAGAGTGTACTTATTAATTTCAAGACGTTTAGTTTTAGTACAAAGAATGTCTCTCTTTATTTCATCACTCTCTATTGCATTATGTAATGTAATATATAGATATTAAAATAAATGTAATTCAATGAATGTATGAGCGAGAATGGATGGTGACGGTAATAAGGTTATCTTGATGAGGATATAACAAATCTCTGTGATGAATTTGTCTAGGAAATTTTTATAGTGAACTTTCAATGCATAAGCATATAATTAGATGATAACTATACATATTAGTATTGTTGCAAACACAGGTACAGGTAATAGTCACAATATGTTGGCGCGTTTGGAGGAATATTGTCATGTCAGATTTGCACAACAAGTTTTATAGGTAGAGGACTTAAAAGAGTAAAATCAGAAGAACTAAAGTTGTAAAAAGTGTCCTGAACTCAATTTGGTCACTCTAATGTGACTTGCGCCTTATTTAGAAAGAGTATTATAGACATACGAGAGTGAGTAAATTGTTGTTAGGGCCATATTTTTCGACTTCTGATGTTCAACTTGAACCTTTACCTATAAACATGATGAATGCAGTGTTATGTTGATCATGATGTACTGGGGCTGACATTGGTATTGATTCAGTAGCCTAGTAGTCCTGGGAACTTCACACAGTGGGTCTATTAGCCAATTTCTAAATCTTATTAGTACTAAATTATATTGCATTGACAAATGCTTATTTAGACAACAGCACTTTAGGAAAACTGATTGAAGAAAAGTACAAATATCTTGCTCACGTAGCAATTTTAAGAGGTTTTAGTAGTTATTATTTGAATTATGGCAATGCAAAGTTAAATTTTATAATAATTAACATCTTATACTCATTTTTAATTATAATAAATTGTACCTTTTCTAAAATTATCTAATATGCATCAGAGTTAACGCTTGCAAGTGGATAATGATGAAATTCGGTTATGATAGCCACAATTCCATACCTAATTTAGGTATAATCTATAATATTGAGTAGTTTAGTGATAAACATATTTGACCCACTGTCACTAAAATTTAATTCGTAATTATAAAATTCAGCAAATATTATTTGCTAGTCACACGCCCATTAACATTTTAAGTACTTTGTTAATATTGATCGATAGTACAAATATCTAATTTATAGAAAAATATGTCATATATTAATTGTAATTTTATGCCATGTACGCTTATTTTAAACTAAACATCACATATGTAAATATAGAAATTTGTAATTATCCAAGTGTTTCATTGTTGTTGCCAACTGGCATCCGCTTCTTTGACACCACTAACTATACTTTCTCCTACTATTATAGTGGCGAAACATCATCCGTTGCACCATATCACATAAATTCCTTTAAAACTTTCTAAGTATTTTGATTCATGTATTTGAACGTAGACAAAAAAAAAAGTTATGCAATTATGCATAAAAGCATCAAACCTTCACTGAGCATATACGCAAAGGTCAGAGGTTTGCCAGTAAATCCCATGAGCTATGTAATAAAGGGTGGGCCCATTGCTATTAAACCAACATGAATCCAGATCCTGGGCTGCTACTCACTATCCTAACAGAAAACAAACCTATACGTGCCTATAACTTTGCCAAAGTTCACTCAAATTATTAAGTGATATTTCATGACCTATTTTTCATCGACAGAAGGGGGATGGGGATCGCGTTACTAAATTATGGCGTGCGTCTTTTCCACAAAAGCCGCTAATGAAGAATGAGGGTTTTCTGAAATGACGTTCACTAGATGGCAGCACTGAGTCGTCAGATCTGGGGACTGTCAAGTGTCAAAGGGCCTATATTTTCATGATATTTTCTTCATTTGCGATTGAATGAATGACGAACGTCATCATTTATTTTTATTCATTGCCGAAATGGAAGACCTCATAACAAGGTGGCGCCAACTGGCGGCGTGAATTTTCATGAAAACCCCCATTGAAGTTGATAGGTAGATGATGGAGGTAGAATGATGGCAAATAGAATGTAATGTAAATGACTATGTATCGACAAATCGTAAGTTACATTTCGTTTTGTCTGTAGCTCGAAAGACATTAAAAAATAATAGGATTTATAGGTCACCTACCTACCATTTTTCTTTGTTTATAGGGACACATTGGCATATAATAGTCATAATCGTATAAATACATCCGTGAGTTACTCGAAACTGGAAATATTTTAGAAGGCACTTGGTGAAAAAGGATTTTATTTGCTCATATGGAATGCATCGATGAATGCTATGAGCTTGTAACAAAACTGGCTTTGTTTATTTATGGTTTCAGTGTCAAATATACTTAAATGAAAACTCGTTAAATTGTTGGAAGGCCAAATTCACTAGCTAGTCCAAATTTGAACAGCAACATAATTTTACATTCAAATTCTGTCAACCCTACAAGGTTTCTAAACAAAATTTAAATCTCAAATGAAAAAAGCTCTTATTTCATAATTTTTGATAACATTTAATTTTTTAAATACATAAACTCGATTGTCCTAAGGTAAAACATTCTGTTAAAAAACAGTCATTTTCAGTTTGTCTTTTCTGTGTGTTTGCTCTTTAGATATTTGCATTTCTTTCTGCATAAGAATGTTCATTTCTTTATTTTTCTCAGCAATCTGCATTTTAATATTTTTGTGACCATTGGATCCAGAAGCATGTCTGATTAATGAACTATTCAGTTTAACTATATCCTTTTCAATTCGTTTTTTGTCTTCTGTAATTTTGAATTGCTCAATGTTTAAGTCTTTACTCGTAGACTGCTTTACATCCAGAGAGGCTTCCTGTTCGTTTTCTGCTTCGGTCTTATCGCCTAGAGTTTTATTAAGGAAATTGAACACATTTCGTCTTTCCTTTTCTTTTTCCCTCTCGTACGCTCTTTTATTACGCTCTTCTTCTTTCTTCTGTAATCGTTTCAATTTTTGTTCCACCTATAAGCAATAACAGAATGTTGTTATAAACAATAGACTATAAAGAGTATACTTAAAGAGCATTTATATCATCTACGAAATGTAAGTCATGATTATGATCTTTAAATCATCATCATCTGCCTAGCCTTTTCCCAACTATGTTGGGGTCGGCTTCCATTCTCATTGGATGCAGCTGAATACCAATATTATGATCTTTAAATATCTACCTTTAATGGATCTTGAGCAGCATGTTTCTCGGAGATGGCCATACACTGGTCAAGACTCTTCCCCACAGGCAGAACGCGCGCCTCAACTGGCTGAACACGACCATCGCTTGCCGCGCCGAGCCCAGTCCCCGCAACGTAGCCCATTGAGAACATTATTTTCGAGCCAATACCCTGTAAAATTAAAGTTAACTGTAATTTTTTTATATCTTTTAAATCTAGCAGTTATTGCAAATTGTTATAAACGTTAATACATACTCACTCTAGTATGTTGCTCCCACTGCCCAATAGGGGTGATGTTTTTGTTAAGAAGACTTCTTTCAACAATAAGTGCATGATTATCAACTAATGTTTCTTCACACATAGCTTTGCTTTGTGGATATTCTGTATCACTTAAACTATCATCAGAGTCATCACTTTCTTCGTTTTCAGCTACATGAAAAGTAAAAAAAGTAGTATCAGTCATAGGTCAAAGAATAGTTTTTAGTGCTAACTCATGACTACAACACTGAATAAAGAAACCTGAAATATTTTATTTTGTTTTTATAATTGCTTATGATACTTCGCCTTTTCGTCTTTCAAAGACGTGTTTGTGTTTCGTTCTTTTCGTATTAAAAAGACGTGCAATCACCCTAAAGGTGACTAAGTAAAGAATCAATGTGGGAATTCCAATTCTATAAAAGACACTTACTGTTCAATGGGAAAATTTCCTCAATCTTCACTGTATATTCATCAGTCCCATGTTTCCTTTTCTCCCCTGTGTGTACACCATGCTCTAACTTAACAGAACAAGTTCGTTCCTCTATATCTATACTCCTTATTACTGCTCTATGCCATAAGTGATACTTTTCAGTTGATTTTTTTGCTAAACCTATTTCCTGTAATTAACACGAAATATGAATATAAAAAAATGAGCAGTGGTGGCCAAGTGGTAACAGCCGCGACTTACTAATTGTAGGTCGTAGGTTCGAACCCAGACAGACCCTTTACTTTGTGTAAATTTTTTCATCACCACTGCTCTCAAAACGGTGAAGGAAAACATCGTGAGGAAACCGGCATGTCCAAGAACCGAAAAATTCGAAAGACATGTGGCATCCACCAACCCGCACTGGGCTCACGTGGTGGGCTATGGCCCACTCCCTCTCACCGAGAGGAGGCCTGTGTCCCAGCAGTGGGAACCTGATACGCTGATTATGCTAACACAAAATAAGTGTTAGAGATCAGTTATCAGGAGTAAAAACTTTAGATGGGCTAGAGACGTAACAAAATGTTATCACAGAGAAGGAAAAGAGGAAGACTACTGTGTGAGGGACATGAGGGAGAAAATCTCACGACTGAGCTATGGAAAACCCAGGGGGAGACCTTTGCCTAAGAGCAAAGCAATCTGGAGATGCCTAAACCTTTAACATAAATAAATTGTAAAACTTGTTTTAAGACTGCTAATAAAGGCTATTTGAAATTTAAATGTATTAAAGTTGTTTGTCATACAGCATGCTGCTTTAATGGCGACATTCATTTAGCACACTTTTACGGTTTCGCGATTTCGTTTTATGAACATATTTTAATTTCATAAAACTTTATAATTTACAATTTTCTAAAATAGTATCTTGTAGCAACCTGTAGCGCAGGGGTCATTTGCCGGGGTCACGTATCTTAACATCGCATCCTTGAAATTAAAACGAATGACATGCTAAGAGTAAGTGAATTGAAGGAAAGAGAGAGCTCTATGTCGGCGACCGGCACAAGCGGTAGTTTCCAAATTAGGAATTATTATTTATTTTTAATATTAGCCCCAGCAGTGTGTTAAATTAATGTCGCCATTGTAGCGGCACGTTGTTTAGGAAGCCGTAAAAATGGCGGATCAAGACTGTAATCTGATCTACAATAAATGGTTTATCAGAAACTGTAATTACCTCATTATCAGGTGGCTTCAGTTTCATCAATATTCTACTACCTACTTTAATTGAACTAAAATCGGGTTCTATTGCTTCTTTTAAATTCGATAATTGTACTAAAGCACCATGGGAATATCTGTAACACCAATAAAATCAGATTTAATTATGACATTATTTTATGACACTACACAGGGTACAGTTCCCTTTTTAGGTAACCATGATATGACTCACCTACATTGTTCATCACTGAATTTACATTCACCATCAAGGAAGAAAGGGCAGGGCAACATCTCAGTGTGTGTTGGATGAGTGAACAGAACTCGGACCTGCAATGAAGGAAGGACAATTGGTACAAAACATTGTGCTAATTTCATTTTTTTTATATTTAATTTAATTTTTCTATGGGCATTAGTTGCCTGAAATAAAGGAATAAATAAATAAATAAATACATTACTTATTAATGGTCACAGAACTGAAATGAGGTATAAGATAATGCCTGCACTGGTTTGGATAGTTCATACATGTAGAAGGCTATGTTTTAAGTAAGAACTAGAAATCAAATAAATTATTAACAAAAAAAAAAAAAACTTTTTCTTTCATATATCTAAAATCTAAACATACAATTTATGCTAAGTCTATAAACATACATAAACTCACGCCTTCTTCCTATGGGATTAGTCAATAACTATAGAATGCCACCTGCTACAATCCTTACATACTTTTGCCTTGTTTATGTTCATACATCTGCAGGGTAATTGCGTAACACACTATCAGTAGCTATGGGTTTTTGACAGTTCAACAACATTCATTGCATTATTTAAGTTGTTGAGCAGACACATTTTTCGAACATATGGAGCAATGGATTAGCAATATGCTTCAAAATGATTCAAATTGATAGTAATAGTGTGTTACAATTAGGGTGCTGTTCATACATAAACACCGGTTGGGAGCACCTGACTTTTCTGAAGAACGTCACCAATAAGGTTTCGGCGTTTCCACTCACATCTGCCTTGTAAGCACCTTTGTTTAGTCGCCTTTCATAGCTAAATCAATAATAATTTTAAAACAAATTATATACTAACTTGAAGGTCTTGGAACTGGTCCTCATCCTGTTTGGGCACTACAGAACTGACCATAGCATTATAAAGTCCTGGCTGGCCACCCCACTTGTGTGCATGATACACTGCACACTTCATGCCCAGTAACGAAGACAGCTCATCCTATGAAAGTTTCAGATTATTTAATGATTTACAAGCACGCTAGGCAGATGATGATGACTTAAGTGATCCTAGTTACTAATAATTATAGAGTTTACCAGAAGATATCTGGTATTTTGTCTACTCTTTTAGGAAATCTTGTAGAACTAATAATTGCATGATATAAAACCTACCTCAATATCACTTTCAGCATTGGCTGCCTCCTCAGAGTTTTCAGATTTGTTCCCTTTAGCTTCTTCATATGCACCACTTTTAGCCATCTCTTGCTGAAAACAATGCAACAACTAAATGTTAGACAATTTCTTCTACAATAGAAATATTTATCTGTAAAGACAATGATTTCTCATATTTACCATGAACAATGCATACTCATCATCCAATTCATCTTTAGGTTCAGTAGATTGAATCTCAACCGGCTGAGTGTCTTTAGGGACCAGGGCTTCCAAGTTTTCTCTAGTCAGTTGGATAAGTTGTTGCAAATCTGACTGCAAAGCTAATAAAGATTCTCTTTCCGTTGATTCATTAACAGTTTCGAGGGTCAAGTTGACCATTGCCAGCTGGAAATACATTAAAATTGTATTAAAATTGGTAAAGTTGTTGAAAATTTAAATAGAATTTGTAATGTTCGTACCTGTTCTTCATATTGGTTTAAAGATTGTTGTAAATCATCCATGTTTGATAAATCCAATTTGTATATAAATAATCAAATTAATAGTCTCACACGAAAAATAGTGATCTGATGAACACGAACAACAATATTATTAATTTATTCTGCAATTTGCTGTAAAGTAATCACTGGAGAAGTTGACACTTGACGACTGACGACAGTGACATCTGTCATTAGCGATGGGCGTTGAATCAACGAACTAGTTGAATCAACGTTGATGTCTCTTCAACGGGATTAACGTTGACCGTGTACAAATCAACTAGTTGAATTCGTCAACGAGTTACGAGACAACGACGTTTATGAATTCAACTCGTTTGACGAAACGAGAAACTGAACCCAACGTTTTGTTATTTTCAACGTACGTAAATTATATTTCTTTAACAATAAAACTCCCGCTACGACGCGATAATAATGACAATAATTTGAACTCTAAATAACGAATACAAGATTTGATATTTATTTAGTAATTTGATCAATGTCATTATTTAAAAAAAAAAAGTAAAGGATGACATTATTAATTCTTAAAATTATCATATTCGTGCGCGGAATGAAACGTTTCCGCGCCGGCGAGCCTGTGACTGTAGGTAGTAGGTAGAGTCATCATAAAATGTTATCCAATTTCATTAGGTAAACTGCATCAAATTGTTCGTAAATTAACATTACAATTGCATACGTTAGTAAAAGCGTTTAGGCGTTTATCGTTCATGCAAGTTGACGTTCGTAACACGTTAACTCGTTGACGAAATTAACTAGTTGATCAACTAGTTGACAAACGCAATTCAACGTTAACGTTTCGTTGACGGAAAAACCTTCAACGACCCATTACTATCTGTCATCTTCATTTTTGACAGCAGTTTTTTTAGATTGTTTATGGGATGATAGACAGCCAAGTCTTGGGTGGTCTTGGCCACAGACTACAATAATAATATAGATAGTCTTGGCCGTACCTTAGGGTACTCCTCGCAAACCGGTCAATGTATCTGCCTATCCTTTTCCCGACAATCTTGGGGTCGGCTTCTAGTCTAACCGGATGTAGCTGATACCAGTATTTTACATGTAGCGACTCCTATCTCACCTCCACAAGCCAGTTACTGGGTAACACCCTTGGTAAAACTGGTTGTCTTGTTTTTTGTTTTCTGACTACTCGTAACGACTATCAAGGTTTCAAGCCATTGTTCCCAGCTGGAATTCATGGAACTTTACACATCACACAAACAGATCTTTTTTTTTTATTGTAGAGATCTCATCTCACACTTAAGAGCGTTAACGCCAAATCCGCGGCACCAAGTTTAGGTAATTGCAGTGCTCTTTGCACTCACACAGATGCGCGCGTGTCTGTGTGCGTAGAGTTGGTGTGCTCTCTGTCATTATAGTCAAACTAACCCATATTGATCCGTTGAGTTATGTATAATGATACTTATTTAACCGTTAGTTGATTTTTATTTACTATTCTTATTTTTATTACAACCTTGTGAAATAAATAGGCAGTTTTGGATAGGTACTTTATAAAGTATATATATACTAATCAGGGGTGAAAAGTTAGAAATGTAGTACAAATGTAAAGTCCTACAACGTTTAATATTATATTAGGTCATACCACTTCCAGTGTCATATTTTTTTATTATTATTATTTTAAAAAACTGACTACTATACTATATAACCTTGTGACACTAATCAATAATCTCCACCACTATTAATCACTCGCTCCCAGACTGCTGGCAAATCTTGAACACCATTTAAAGTACCACTTTCATTTAATTCATTAATAATGCTCTTTAGTTTAATATCTAACTCCTTTTTGCTATTGTATCGAGTACCCGACAATTTCCTCTTCACATGGCCAAAACAATTGAAATCACAAGGATTCATATCCGGGGAATATGGCGGGCATGGCGGCTGAATAATTTCAATCCATCCTTTTCTTCAATTAAATTCTGAACTATTTTTGATTTGTGCGGTCTGGCGTTATCATGTAAAATTATAGGACTCGTTATATGATGTTCGTCTGCCCAAATAGGAATATTTTCTTCTAAAAATGACTTATATCGCTCTCCAGTCATAGTTGTATTTTCATCATAAGTTCTCCAAAAAGCAATGCCTCTGACATCCATAGGTACTATTAGTAGTATTTTTCGTTCATGTAGCTCTGCACGTGGTAAATGTTCAGCTGAAGTGCCCGGTTCCACCCAACATCGTGACTGATGTCTTTGACGAGGAGTATAAAATTCGACCCAAGTTTCATCAAGGCATATGAATCTATTAAGTATATTTTTCTTACGGCGATACCACGATAAATGGCTACGCGCAGTTTCATAACGAAACTCCTTCTGATCCGTGTTCAGAGTGTGGGGCACCCACACTGCACTTTTATTGACCAGACATAAATCCTCCGTGAGTACTCTATGTATAGTGGAATGAAGCCGTTTCTAATGCTTGCGAGTTTTCCTGAATTTTCAGTGTTATTTCACTGCGTTTTTCTTTTTGTTGAGTCTGAAAATAACATGTAGGTATAACATAGTGACACAAACCGTAAGCATCGTGTCCGGCGGTCGATTGTCGGCTTGAGACACAACAATGTTTTATTTGTGCTAAAATATGTATATAACGACCAAGTAATTCTTACAAGATTCCCTGCGTCAGGATCTTGAGATGAAGCCGTTTCTAATGCTTGCGAGTTTTCCTGAATTTTCAGTGTTATTTCACTGAGTTTTTCTTTTTGTTGAGTCTGAAAATAACATGTTGGTCGGTTTGTGTCGGTTAGTGACACAAACCGTAAGCATCGTGTCCGGCGGCCGATTGTCGGCTTGAGACACAACAATGTTTTATTTGTGCTAAAATATGTTTACAAATGTCCAAGTCATTCTTACAAGATTTCCTGCGTCAGGATCTTGAGTTGGAACCGTTTCTAACGCCTGCAAGTTTTCCTGAATTTCCAGTGTTTTTTCAGTGACTTTTTCTTTTTTGTTGAGTCTGAAAATAATATGCAGAGTATACGCAAAATACGCGCATTGACGTGGAGTTGCGGACACCAGCCCGTATTACCTAATATGCAGAGTATAATATGAAGTGACACAAACCATAAGAAGCACCACGACAGGCGATCGATTGTCGGCTTGAGATAAATAAATAACGAAGAAATGTCTTATTTAGTTTTGGTTTAATAGGTGCTAATTCAAAATAAAGGAAACACGTGTCTGTTTAGATACAAAATCTCAAAAATTGCCATAAAATATAAAGAAGTAAAAAAAAATAAAACTTACAACAGCATTTTGAAATATTTGAACTTCTCTTTTCTGCCTATAACAACGAATCGGATATTAATTTTATCTTATTACTACTGTGTTTCATAAAAATACCCAGACAAAAAGTAATTAAAAAAAATTATATTGACTTCAGAAAGTAGTAAGTATAGTATTGTTTCTTATGGTTTACTAATTACACATAATATAGATATTTTTTTTTATAAGTAGACAACCCACCTCGTTTCAGTGGTATATTCTCAACTATCCAAAACTGACAACCCCAGAATGGTCAATTCAGTTTATGAGATTATAAGACAGAATAAACACAAATTATTACGAATTCTATCCCCGTGTAAGAAAAATATGAATTGGCTATAACCTGTTACATAGTTAAAAAGTGGCTCCTCGGTAACTTGCCTTTTAGCTTCATTAGCCTTGGCTAAATTTTCATATTTTTTTCTTTTTATTCCCGTATAGCGCCTTTTGTTAGCCATATCTAAAAAAAAGTAAAATCGAAACATACATAAAGAAGTCTAATTTAATCTTCTTAAGTTAATTGAATACCATTACATTAAAATATGTACTCACCAAAGTTCTGTAATATAATAAAAATATATTATAATAAAAAGTATCAATATGTCCCAGTCGCGCTAAAAACTCGCGAAAGTACGATAATATTTTACGCGACACGCAGCAATGGGAGCGACACACGTCCTGTCTCTGAAAGGCCTCAGCCGGCAATGAGCGGTGGCGTGAATCCGCGCCGATTATATAGCAATACTAAATAATTCATAGTAAAATAAACATATAAGTTATTAAAAAAATATTTAAACCATGTTTTAGAACATAAATGTCTTAATTTACTAGGTCTAAAAGAAAATATAAATATTTCAGATTTCATCCTAAACTAACACGTTTAATATCTCGAAAAGTGGCTACAATTGACACTTTTGAATATACTTTTCTTGAATGAAAACTTACAGTAATCGTGTTTTTTTTTCAGCCATGCACTAAAAAATGTTCTTATTTTTTATAAAGTAATGTTGTAATAAGTTTGTCATATATGGTTTTACTAATATCTAGCATCTGCTTAGACCGTCGATCGCTAGTTTTAAAAAAGCCTTGCATAAAAACGGTTCTGATGAGAAAACTAAACAAAAAATTTAAAATGTTTTTCAGCCATGCACTAGATTATAAAATTCCCAATAATATGACGTCAATATCTCATCTATAAATTAAACACATTATAGTTTTATTGTCCGTCGGAAATCATCAATTTTGACTCCAGCATGGCTCTAACGCATAAACCCTCTTAAATATCATAATCATTCCTCTATTTCATTTATGTACAGACGCCAGCACATCAAGCTGCTACAATCTGTCAAATTTCTTAAATAGATTTTCAACTTAATAGTAAAGCATAAGGTTCAAAGTTAATTGGACCAGTTTCGGGTAGCTTGATGTGCTGGCGTCTACCGGCCGGAATCATTTTGATCATTTTCAGCTTTTTTAAATATTAAGAAAAAACATTTAACCGTTATACACACTGTAGCCCTCCGGTATCGGGAACAGGGTCTAAGCTACAGGTGGTCAGGAAGAGCTCCTGATAGAAGAACCTCCTAACCAGAAGTACCGCTTTCTGGATGAGGACAATGGTCGACAACCTCGCGAGACACGTCAAGATAAATTAATCTGTTTATCTTTTTCAGCTTTCACGAGGTTCTCGTCATGCGGGACCGCTATATTAATAAACATTATGCGATGCTGTAATCTAATCGATGTATCACTACTATATCAACAACAGTGCTGTCAGTGATCGATAAGCATAAGCATAATCAGCCTATGATGTTCCCACTGCTGGGACACAGGCCTCCTGTGTGAGAGGGAGTGGGCCGTAATCCACCGGCCAGGCCTAGTTGATATATTTTACACGTCTTCGTATTTTTGGTTCTAGGATATACCAGTCTCCTCACGACGTTTTCCTTCACCCAATACAACGTGATACGGTGACGGTACTTCCGATTCCATAAGATTGTACCTATTTCAGAGCAAGTTGCTGGTGGATAATCCTAGCCACATGATTGTATCTTTACAAATAGTCTCCCTTAGCCGTCTCCGAGAACAGCTAGAAATAATATGCCCATCAGATTAATTCGTCTGGACGTTGGCATGCCCCACAGGAGTCCATCTTGCCGTCCTTCACAACTTATCAGGTTGTATGTTGATCAAAATATGATTCCCGGCGAAAACGAAGTAATACGCGGACAGGCGATGCGTCGTGGCGTCGGGGAACAAGAAATTTCCCGCGGATGAAGTCGCGAGCAAAAGCTACTGGTAGAATAATAGAGACTAGCCGGGCAACATACATAATGCTTAATCTTCAGTTCAAGAGTAAAGCACATGGCAGAGCTGGTGCCTTAAGGCTGGGACTTCATTGAGGGGCAGCAGAGCGTTGTGAAATTAATTACAAGTACAGCATTACTAGTAGTGACTTTTCTAGTACAATATTATTTGATGATTGTTCTTCTCTGCTCCGCTGTACTAGTCAACTTACTGTTTACCTTTACAATGCTCCACCTCAATGAAGCATCAGCCTAGGTACAGCTTTCAAAAGTTATCTAAAATAAAAATATTTAAATTCTTCTCATAAGTTTAATCTTAACTACTTACTTTAATCTTCTTCTTACTTTAAACTTAACTTAAACTGTTCGTATAATATCAGTACAGCTTGGTATAATTTTATCAGTTACATAAGTCATACATCTTATTTACATAGGCTAGTCTTAACTTCTTTAATTTAATATTATATACAAATAAACAAGTTATTTCCACAATAAAAACATGGAAGGAATGTTACTTAATACTTAATGGCTGCATGGAAACAATGAGACTAACCCGTTGGGCCTTATTACAAAACAAGGTTTACCTTTAGACCCAGGTTTAAACCATCAAGCCATTTTCAAATTTGGAACTATATTGTTATTACAAAAACTAAGAACTTCAGGTTTGTCGGAATAAAGTTCAAAATAGAGTAGCTGGCTCGAAAGTTACAACTCGTTTGGTAATAAGATGGACTAGGGCCAAACAAGTAGTAAATTATTACAGTTCACTTAATGTTTGTATAGTTATTTTTTTTATTACTGTTGCTATAATTTTCTTGACAGTTTCACCTGTGTAATTTTCATCATTATCAAAATTTACAGATATGGTTTGAAATGTATCATTCATTATGTTTTTTACCTTATCACCAATATTATCATTACTGGCACTTGTATTGGTGACTAAGTTTTCATATTGCTTTCGAATGTCTGCTAATTCCTCATATTTTTCTTTATTACTGATTTCTAAATTATTTATTGTTGTTAATAATTCACTTTCATTACTTACATGGTCAACTTTATCTTGAGCATATTTAGATTTTAACAGTTTGATTTCTTCTTGAAGTGATAATACTTCTTTGTTTCTATCCTGATTAATCTTTTCGAATTCAGTGATTTTATTCTGCATTATTACAACTTGATTGTCATTATTAGAGTTTATAGATGCGGTTATATGCTCAATATTTTTATCAGTTCTAGATTTCAGTAATTCTTCGTATACTTTAATTTTATTTTCATACTCTGTGAGCAACTTCATCAAAATATCTGTTTGCACATTTGTATTTCCTTTTGGTTCAAAGTTATTAATTTTGTCTAAAACTGCATCCACTTTGTCTGTTATCCTATTCATATTTATTCTTAGCTCACTGTTGCTTATTCTTTGTTCTGATATAAACATACCCATCTCATTACAAGGGGCTGTGATGAGATTGGTACTTGTCATGGGCAATAACTGCCCAGAATGGGATGTGTATAATGGAATGTTTCCAATGGATTCTGTTTTTGGCACTATTGTTCTCTGATGTGACTCAGTTACTTGCTGTGATTCAGACATGTTTTCCAAATGATTCCTCTTAATAATACTTTTAATTGGTTTGTGTCTTACAGATTTTGGATGGGCATCAGTTTCCATTGTGTCTGATGAATCACTAGTTCTTTCTACTGGTACAGCTCGAGTGGGCAAAACTGAATGACCCATATTAGCCATTCGATTTAAAATGGAAGCCCTTGTTTTTCTGTTAATTGAAGAGTCTGTATCACTTCCTTTATCGATTTTCTCACTTTTTTCTGAAATAGCATCTGCCTTAATTTCAACATTAGTAGGCTCTGGTGGGCCTTGATCTGTGTAAGATGAATATTGGATGTTTACTTCAAAGCTAGTTAAATGCTCTGCAACCTTTTTCACTTCCTCTTTTGTACCATATATGCTCCAATACTTTCGAAGATTATCATAATAAGAGATATAAGTATCGTTTTTAATGGTGACCTCTAAATTAGGCGAAAGTGTGGTACATGACAGGGTAGTTTTGTTAGAGTCATAGAGTACAATATTATGAGCACCAGTTTTCTGTATCTTAACAATGGCAAAGCCTAGTTTTCCTCTTGATGTATAGACATTGTTGAACCTGAAAGTTACAGAAGTATAATGTGTAGAGTGAACCTACAAAGATGTGCTAGGGCTATAACTTAACGTGAAACATCTCATAGTCTTCTTATGCTGACTGGCAGTATCATCACATTTATTTATTTTAATTGGAATGGTAAAAACAATTCAATTCCTGTTTTTTCCAAGTTGACACTAAAATTATTATCCACGATTTAGGTTGACATGGTTTAATTAATTCCACTTGTCTTAAAAATGTAAATGGTATGCAAATTAAACTAAATGTCAGTAGTGTAACACACATATCAACTTACCACTCGTGTCCGATAAGAGCACAGGCAAATATGCATTCTGTTGTTTTTATGTGTTCTTGTTTTGGTAGAACGCTTTGAGGCTTCGGAGGTACGTATTTTAATGAGTCATTTGATTTTCCTTCATTTTTTTTAGTTAAATTTCCAAATATATTGGCCAGAGATGTACTGAAAAGATAATATGGTAATAAGTTTTATTTTGTGGTTATATACAGGGTTATTTGTAAAACACCAACAACCTCTTAAGAGGTCATTGTACTCATCATTATGAATAACTTTTACTATTCCCGCTATTCCCTACATTTATGTTCGTATGAGTTTCAGGTTTTGTCCCATAGTAAAAGTTGTTCATAATGATGACTACAATGACCTCTTAAGAGGTTGTTGGTGTTTTACAAATAACCCTGTATAAGTCTCCTCCCTTAATGCTAATAAAATTATCTAGCTAGGTGTGGTATGGGAATTTTAGAGTCTAACAAATTAATGACTGCCACTTCTACCATACTACTTCAAAACTTCCAAAATTTAAAACTTACCCAGCTACTGGAGTAAAGAAATCATCATCAACTTCGTCAGTTTCCAACATCCTGCCAACTTTGAACTTCTAATATAATATTAATACACCACAGTGATAAGAGGTCAATGATTCCACACAATCCACATGACCTTGCTGAAGCAACACTTTATATTGTAATTATTTTGGAAACCTTCGGAATAATACCAGAATCAGTTTCCGATTTCTTTTTGACAGTATTTCGATTTTCAGTCAGACAGACACAGTCAGTCAAGTGTCAAACACTCAACAGATCAACAGTCCTATCCATGAAGACTATAGATAAGGAGTCCAAACTCTGTACATTAGAGTTGTGCCAGAAATTTGAAAAAATAACGATGGCGGGCAGAGTGCGCTGAGGTCGCTAAGTTACCAAGGTAGAGAATTCACTCGGTACACTACGTAATGCAGCGCGGCTGGTGGCTGGTTTTAGAACTATTGCTCTAAGAATTTTTCGGGACAAATTTTCCGTATGCGATGCCCTAGAGTTTGGACTCCTTTTCTCTAGTCTTCATGGTCCTATCCGTGAACAGATATCACTGTCAACTGCTGTCAACATCAACACCCGATTGGCGGATTATGGCCGCAACCACACACACGCATACATGACTATGTATACGTGATGGTTTGGTCCGGTTTGTCGACGGAAGAGTGAAATCGGAAGGTTATAGTTTATTTAAAGATTGGCCTACACTCTACAGGATGCAGCGTAAACAGTGGTCCAACTTTTAGGTGTGAAGCCCCCACACACATACGCCCGTTTCTGTTTCGTTATTACAAAAAAAACTACCTGTGGTGCTCAGGTGGGCCTTAGACTTTCATCCTATATAATAGTACTCTATGCCTTAGACAGACCACTACCGCCACCGCCTCTGACTGAACAACGCATAAAAGTGGAAAGTAGTTTCTTTACACTGGCAACTGACTGAATGTAACCGTCAATGTCATGCGAAATATGTGAAACAGTGCTGAGCTAATGTGCTTCAGCTCAACTAATGTTACACTAAAAAAAAAAAAACAGTCGACTACACGGTTACATAATAATATTTTATGCCGTATTCCAATGTCAATATATTTTTCGGACCTATGTGTAAGTCCATGGATTGATAAAACGATTAAATTATTATACAATTTAATCGTTCTATCAATCCGGTTTTCTTACGATAAGAAACCCTATTCGACTACGAAATAAACGTGGTGAAGTTGGGAGTGTGCATCACTAATGGGCCTTATGTATGTGCGACGTACTTGTACGTTTTTTTGTTCAACTTTATCAGTTTTATCACCGTATTCACCGTTCCTTTTAATTTCATATTAAAATATAACCAATTATTAAAGTAAAATCCATTCCAGTGTTCATTTAGCTCTGATTACTTCTAGTTGTGAATTGTGTGAAATAAGTAACAATGCCAGACACATTTACTTGTATAACCTGCCAGGTGATGTTCAAAACGCCTGAATTACAACGTGAACATTATAAAGAGGACTGGCACAGGTATAATTTGAAAAGGAAAGTTGCTTCAATACCGCCTGTAACTCTTGAGGAGTTCGAACTACGGGCTAAAGAACACAGAGAACAGAGCCAGAACTTAAATCGTGATGAATCGCAGTACTGCAAGTATTGCTCCAAATTATTTAACACAAAGAATGCTTTTGACAATCACTTGAACAGTAAGAAACACAAGTTGTCTCAGGAAAGATATATTGAAAATAAGGAAGAGGAACACAGTGGTAATTCAGATACAGACAGTTTTGTGAAGGTTGAGTCTAGTGTACCTTCCAGCGCGAATGCTGCCAGTGCAAACGTTTCCAGTGCAATTGGTACCAAGGAACCAAGCAAGTTTGTTGTGGTGTCTGCGGATGACTCTGGAGAAGAGGACATTGAAACAGATTCTGAAATTGAAGAGGTATGTTTTGCAATGAAGGCATTCAGAATTTATCATTTCACAATATGACACTTACTGCATTTTATTGTAAAACAATATTTATAACTGTTATGGATTATATTCTTTAAAATTAGGCAGCCACATCCTATCGCCTGAAAAATATTGACATCCATCATCACACCTAAAGAATGTCCTATGAGGTTGTTAGATATCTACTACAGAAGCTATTATAATTATTTAGAACTAAGATTGTTTGTCACGGGAAATAGTGTTAAAGATATACAGAGTCAAATAATAAATTTGCAAAAATAAAAAAAATTTGGCTAAAAATTTCTCTTTCCTAAGTGCCCCGTTACGTACACTGTAACCCAGTTTTTACGTCAATGTCCCTGCCAGCCTGTATAATACTGGTATTCCTGAATAATAAGATGTTTTCTACAAAATAATGTTTTTGATTCCAGCTTGACTCAGACGAGTGGGAGGAATGTCGAATCAGGGGAAGTGACTCTCTGATCAAGCCTCGAGACTGCCTGTTTTGTGGCCACCACAGTAAGAACATGGTCAAGAATCTCAAGCACATGTCTGAGACCCATTCATTCTTCATTCCTGATGTTGAATACTGTACTGACATGAAAGAACTTCTTTTGTATTTAGGAGAAAAGGTAAGACCAATTATCTAATGAAATAACTAGCCTGTAATCCTGTAATGTCCCACTGCAGAGCAAGGGCCTCCCTCTTTCTTTTCTACTCAATTCTCACTTTTGCGAGTCTCGGCCAGTCCTTTTGGTAGGAGTCAAGCTCGTATTGGTCTGCCAAAATAGCATTGTGTGTAATAATAATAATGAGTCCCAATATTATTGAAGGCAAGGCATCCTAATCTGTCTTCTATCTCTCCGCACATTTGTATCAACATAAACATGTTTGTGTTTGTTTTGGTTGAGTCACACAAGTGTTATGCAATTCACGCAACACTACAAAACTGATGTAATATTCACACATTCTATCATAATAAATGACATTTAGAGTTACATTTAGAGAGAGTTTATACTTACTTATGCTAGAAAATAGTATAAAAAATAATAACAACATGTTTTTCACAAACTTAGCTTTTCTTTGCCATTTATTCTGTAAGATTTTTTTATCTATGTTCTGCAGATTTCACAAGGTTACATGTGCCTCTGGTGCAATGATACTGGCAAAACATTTTACTCTATGGAGGCAGTCCGGGGCCATATGATTGACAAGGGACATTGCAAGATGTTGCATGAAGGACTTGCCTTAGCAGAGTATGCTGATTTTTATGATTACAGGTAAAATAAAATATCTTTTGATATTGTATTTAAGTAGTACAAGTAACAATCTAGCCATGTGATTCATGTGTTCATGACAAAGAATTTGGAAAATTAATAATTAATTATTCTTATCCTCACTTTCTCTGTGGACATCATAAAAGAAAAATAAGTTAGAAATCAAAGGATTATGTCTTCAGAATGGGCTGTAGAATAACATGATCAAAGTCACCTCCCACAGTCAATCATTTCTTCCACACATATATTCACAGAAGTTAGGGGTTGTCAGAAAACAACCAGTCTTACCAAGGTATAGTATTACCCAGTAACTGGGTTCTGGAGGCCAGGTAGGCAGTTGCTACAGGAAAAATAATGGTATTCAGCTGCATCTGGTTAGACTGGAAGGAAGCTAACCCCAACATAGTTGGAAAAGGGCTAGTCAGATGATGAAATATTCACAGAAGTACAAAATAATTAATTAATCGGACACTTGTTATTATCTTTCAGCGCTTCATACCCAGACCATAAAGAAGAAGACGGTGAAGAAGGCATGGAGGTTGATGAAGAAGTTGAAGGTCCTGCAGCACTGCAGGGTGATGATTTCCAACTGGTGCTACCTTCCGGCGTCGTCGTCGGCCATCGGTCACTTATGAAGTAAGTTTCGTTGTAATAGGCGGTTATTCAAATTATTTATTACTATTTAATGTGATCGATATTGATATTGTACGATGACGAAGCAAAGAAAAATCGATACACTTCATGTGTGTGAAGTTTCGCTACTTAATTTAATTTGTCCTTGTATAGAGAAATGGGCCTCATACTCAATTGGTACTTGCTCTTTTGTTTATTACACTTGACAAACAGATTTTACTGTCTTGAAAACAGCTGTACATACAGGACATAATTTGCAAGCTCTTGTGCAACTGGAGCCAAAGGTTTTGTGACTGTACAGTAATCACTACAATTTTATTAATTCTGTAACATAATCATACCTGTGGCATGATGCCATTTAAGTTAGTGTGTAGGGTAGTGAATGGATGAATGTTGATTAAAATATGATTCGCGAACGTAACAAATATGAAATAATTTACAGAATTATAATCATTAAAATCATCATTACAACCCTCTAAGATTATACAACGTGTAACGTTAAATGCGCAAAACCTCAGACACCCCAACTGATATTTAATTCAATTGACTTATTTCAGAGAGAAAATAAGTCATTAAAAAAACGTAAATGTTTTAAATGTGCTGTTTTAGTTTTACTGGCCATTCTGATCATTTCTTGCGTCTGCGACGACGCTTTATCGAGGGAGGAGTCGTCACCGGGTCGCTGCGCCGCGCTGACATTGGCTTGCTTGACCTACTAATAAATAGATACGGCAACGTTTTTAATGAAGATTTTTTGAAAAATGTGACCCATATTAAAAAGTGGTTCAATTAATTCTGCTTGTTATTCTGATCAAACTATTTTCAGGTTTTGCGCATTTAACGTTACACGTTGTATAATCCTATTGAATGACTATTTCATTGATCAATAGAATTATGTTATTATGAACTTAGGTAAATTATTGCGTAGTTCTTTCCGTGTATTATTGTAAACAGCTGCAGCGCGTGCACGGTTTTAAAGAATGTGACCTTCGCATCGGAAAGTTGATTAAAAACTAATTACAGCTCAAATTAAACCATGTAGTTATAGGCAAACCGCTTGAGTCCTCGCCTGCGGGGTATAGGGGCGCGGGGGTAGGACGAGAACGGGGACCGGGAAAGGTGCGGGCGGCAGGCGCCCCGCGCCCCTATACCTACCCCGCAGGCGAGGACTCAATTAAGCTTTTGGGTTAAGGTTTGCCTATAGTTTCCTTCTGATTATGTAAGTTGTTATGAATGTTATAATAGTACGATGTTCTTTCATAATTATCAGAGCAAAATAGTTCGCGTCATATTCATTAGACGAAGATAAAGTACACTATGTCTTATCATTATATTATGACGTCATTATTTTATTTTTAGCCTCACTACTTGATTTTCTGAACTATTCTGGCCTTTATGTCTAGGAACTTTACTTATGAACATTTTTATTGATTTTCAGATATTACAAACAAAATTTGAGTACGAACAGTCAGGCTTTAGTGAAGAAATCGGACCGCAAACTGCACAGGTTACTCGGTGTCTACCGGGCCCTTGGTTGGGCGCCCAAAGAACAGGCGCTAGCTGCAAAGTAAGTTTACTTATTAAAAGAAAATTAGTCATGAGCTGCTCAGCCGTAATTGTTGTTTTCGATTAATCGTTACCCATTTGGGATGCCTGATAATTTATTGTTATCTCTTTAATTACATTTAACCACTATATTCGTGTTACTTGGGTAATCAAAAATATACCCTATTTTTATTGGGATAAAGTTCATTTTGCCATGTGCATAGCATAGCATTCAATGTCTTTATTAATATCGAAATTCACTTCCCGACGTAATAAGCGCCTCTGGTATTACTTTCAATACCAGAGGGGCTTATGGCTAAGTAATACCAGCCGCGCAGGTCGATCGATTAGGTTATGCTACGCTTGTCGCGGTCGGTCCGTGGATGGGTGACAATCTTTACACCCCTGCGTGCCTCGGAAAACACGTTAAGCCGTTGGTCCCGGCTGTCATTCGTGGATCTTTGACAGTCGTTACGGGTCGTCAGTAGCCCGAAAGTCTGACAACCAGCCTTACCAAGGGGTACCTATCGTATTTCCCAGTAACTGGGTTGTGGAGGTCAGATAGGCAGTCGCTCCATGTAAAATACTGGTATTCAGCTGCATCCGGTTAGACTGGATGCCGACCCCAACATAGTTGGGAAAAGATTAGGCAGCTGATGACTTCTCCACGGGGAAGTAGGCTCGGGACACGCTCAAGTCCCACAATCCACCGCAGTTGATCCTGCTAGATCGCATGATTACTAAATAAACTTTTTTTTTTTTTACAGGAAAGCACGTGACATCCACTTCATGAAACGCGTACAGGCCAAATGGCAGATGAAGATGTCTCTTAAAAACAATAAGTTCCAGAAACATTACCGAGCTCAAGTCAACTTCTAATCCTATGCAGAGCGTGATTTTAGCTATAAATTACTTCTTTATTATTTCATTAGACAATTTAATTTAATTTGGCACACCAGTTGATCCCATATCTGTTATTAGTTCAGCCATTATTATATTAACCTGTAGGTACACGATTAGCCTAAACTTGAGTATTTTACCTATTTTGATAGCCAGCCAGGAACAACATAAAATACATTGACTTATACCGACATCTTTAAGGTAGATTTTTGTCACATTCAATTTGACTAAATTTTAATTTGATTCTTATTTAATGGAGTTACTAATACCTATACAAAAAAATAGATAAATATTCAATTCGATTCTAAGATGACGGGAGCAGGTCTGCTTTTTAATATTACATATATTATTTCAGTTTATTTAATGGGCTTTTTGTAGAATAGTGCATAATAATTACGACTGATATACGATATCTAGGGATATCCTTACTGTTACGTACCTAAATCTCTGTAATATTTAATGGGCGGGTGGCGGCATCTACATCGCCACAAGCAAACTACGCATCGCACTGAGGTTACGCAAAATCCTGCATCACGCTAGCAGAGGTTACCGCGTAACTAGCATATACAAGGTGTAACTTAAATGCACAACCTCATAAGGGGTCATTGTACTCATCATTATAAACAACTTTTACTATGGGACGAAACCTGAAATCGCGAAAAAAAAAAACATCTGATCTCTACATTTATGTTCGCATAACTGGTTAAAATGTAGAGAACAGCTGAATTTTTTTCCGCGATTTCTGGTTTGGTCCCATAGTAAAAGTTGTTGATAATGATGAGTACAATGACCCCTTATGAGGTTGTGCATTATTAAAGTTACAGCTTGTATACAACGTCCTGACATCAATCGTTGGACAATAAGAGCCAGCGCAGACGACGGACATTTGTCCGCGGACTTTTTTGTCCGCCAAAATAGAGCGCTTACAACTGCATCAAGTAACGCACACGAGGGACTAAAAATACCACGGACAAAAAGTCCGCCTCGTGTGCGTTACTTGATGCAGTTGTAAGCGCTCTATTTAGGCGGACGAAAAAGTCCGCGGACAAATGTCCGTCGTCTGCGCTGGCCCTAATCCACCAGACACAACACCCGTCTGGTCGGAGGATTCTTCTTTTTCTAAGGAGGATGAGTGAACTTTACACCCTGTTTCTCATACCCCGAGCCCGACAGTGAACATTGGCGCAGCCTTCGAGCAGCTAGTTCTTGCGACGATGTCAATATCGCCATAGCCACAGTACTATTATTGAATAATTAATAATGTATAGTTATTTCATATAAATATTTTTGTTGGTGCTCTAAATTAGGAGATACACAGTCTGCCATTTCTAATGAGTGATGAATGTAGTGCGAACGTTGTAACCTTTGTTTTACTTGTAATTAAAATTGTTATCACACCATTATGCCTTTATCATGTTTTCAAAGAAGGAAAATTTTAAACTTACCAGTTAAAAATAATATTTTCAGATCGATTTTAAGTAATTATTATACCTATCAAAGACCTGAAAAAGGGTTTGGTGTTCATCTAATAGATATTCGGCTTAAACGTCCATTGCTGTGAATTTTTTATTATTTTAGGATGTCGGAAGCAGGTCTTCTTTTATTTTATACTTTAAAAACATCGGGTATATCTATTCATACACGAAATATTTTAAGAGATAAATCTATTGGTGAGAAAGAAGCTATACAAATGAAAAAAATAATTTTATTTAAGTGTTTTTTTATTTTACGAAATTATTATAATTTTAAAACTGCTGGAGACATTTCGCATAAAACCTTTACTCTTATATGAACGACCCGCCAGACGCGTCTCGTCTATTCTGTCTCGCAGCGTGTAGGTGACGTTGTATCCGCCTGCGTTGCCAGTCTTCGCGCGACCGCACAAGCATGGTAGTCATTTCCCGTCCTGACGGTTACCGCTCTACACAGTTTGTGTATTGCCGGACGCAAACACTTGCCCTCACCTATTACATGGGGGGCCATTCAAATATTACGTAAGCACTATGGGGGGGAGACTGTGCCTTAGTTATTTTGATGACATGTGGATGGGGGTCTGGATGGTGATTACGTCAGCAGTATTTATTTCTTTACTTTTTCGGATTTTCCACAAAAGGCAATTTTGGTTTGAACACAAATATTTTGAATACAAAGTTAGTAATTGCAAAAAATCTGCTTACGTAATACTTGAACCTTGACCTAATAATATCACTGGTGAACTGTAGTGGACGTACGAAAATACACCTCTGCCTATCTATTCGGGGAATGCAGGCGTGATGATGATAAAAATAACCCAGCGTAGTTAGACTTCAGAAGTCGATCAATTCTTATTTTAATAGCTTATCGCTTAAGATATTATTGAATGTGAATTTAAATTCCAAAACCACCTAAACCTAAGTAGGTACATTATTAGATTTCCTCCTTAAAATTTTAAAAGGAACCTAGGCACGATTAAAACAAATTCTAATCTACAGTACCTACACATCTGTCAACTTAGTAAGCACAAATAAACATATATTATGGCGGGTGTAGCTCGAATTCGCATAAGATAATGACCTCTGTGATGTTACTAATGCGATTCGTATCCGTCAGCTGATTGTTGGTTCATCAATGAGTCCGCTTCAATGATAGTAAATACTACTTAGAAATCAGCGTAATGGATGTTAAAAAATAAGAAGGAGCCAGTATATGTGTGTGTTAAGTAATTTTAAATTATTTAATTTTTAAAATGATCATTTTTTCGTTTCTAAAGTTTGTTAAGCACTTGTAGGTGTATCTATTAAAATATTTCGTGTATGAATAGATACTTCATATATATTGATTAGATAGTTTTATATAAAAATGTTCTGTTAATAAATTTCTAACGCAGAAACAAGTGAATTGATAATACGTACCTAGTATCTACATTGTTATGACTTTGTACCCAATTTTCTTACAAATTCATCTATCATGTAAATTAAGAGTCTTGTTCGGATATAATAATATTAAAAGTTGGCAATAAAGTTCATATTTGCTGATGTAATCAACTTTAATATTTTACTATGAGCCAGCATGTAAATATGATGTACTGGGTAACATCAACACGATTCGTTGAGTTGTTAGTACGTTAAGATGAAATAAACAGGCGATAGAAATAAAAGAACCAAACGATATATTTTTTTTTATTGTATTTCCTTCAGGGGCGGCGGCGTCGTGGCGGGCTTCGTGAGCGTCGTTGACGCCCTCGTCGTCCTATCGGGCTTCTGAGTCGTCGAATGAAGAATAGATGACTTCATCACTTTGTAATGCACAACGTGCTTATTAATCTGATCTTGTTGCTCGGTCGATTGGGCTCTCTGCCTTACAATATCGCCTTGTGTATCTTCTACTGCGTCTAAAGTCCATGGGATCTTCACTGGATTCCTATCTATCTTCAAGCTTATCTTGTAAAGCGGCAATGAAGATATCTTCCCCTTAAAGTAGTGATTTATCACGTGTGATAACTTTTCGTTGATAACGTATCGTGGTTCTATATCGGGTACTCTACTCAAGTATTTGCCGATAACCGTTTTTATATCATCATTTATATCCTTGTTTTGTCTTAGTTCTAGACAGTTCACCACCGTAATCAAACTTATAATGTGTAAGCATTGTGTAATGAATATCATATTTAAAAATTTAAAGGCGATCTTTTGATTATGATTTCAGTAAGTACGACACACGATGACACGAGTTCCTTGATCACTTACTAATTCGCTGTCAAATATCTTTATCGTTAAGCGCAAGGTTGAAATGAGCCAAGTTCAAGCATCTGGATAATAGGCGAAAAAGTGATTTATCTGGCTTTATTTATACAACGTGTAACGTTAAATGCGCAAAACCTGAAAATAGTTTGATCAGAATAACGAGCAGAATTAATTGAACCACTTTAATATAGGTCACATTTAAAAAAAAATATTCATTAAAAACGTTGCCGTGTCTGTTTTTTAATAGGTCAAGCAAGTCAATATCAGCGCGGCGCAGCGGCCCGGTGACGACCCCTCCCTCGGTAAAGCGTCGTCGCAGACGCAAGAAACGATCAGAATGGCCAGTAAAACTAAAACAGCACATAAAACCTTTACAATTTTTTTAATGACTTTTTTTCTCTCTGAAATAGGTCAATTGAATTAAAAATCAATTGGGGTGTCTGAGGTTTTGCGCATTTAACGTTACACGTTGTATATATCTCGAGTTTTTCTCATTCCAATACGCAACTCTTTTCTTATAATAAATAATAACCAGTTATATCAGGTACTCACCAGAATCACAATCATGTTTTGCATTTATAAAATTAAATAGCATGACTGTCTAGCCAACTCAATAGAAAAGCCTATAAAATTCAGTTTATGATATTAGTACTTACGATCGTTACGCTAGTTTTAACTTACCTCTGTTAATGGTTAGTCGTTAGCAATAAAACAAAAACAATACTTTTATGTAATACTTTATTGTGAGTCACTGGTATAATATGGACGCGCAATCAAAGTGCATACTTAGATATCATATTAATCTTTGGCGTCAAACATGTATGTACGGTCAGCAACTAAAGTCTACACTGTAACTTAACAATAGAGTTTGTATTGTTTAAATTTTACCTTCTTTACGATTGGTTTATGCAAATGTGTATTTAGCTCAATAATTATGGTTAAAAAACTAGTTGGGGTCTACTTTTATTGCTGACCGTACCTATCTATATACTTAGTAACTTATTAAACTTCAGGCACCTCCATTAAAATTTCTGTACAAATATTTAATACTAGCTAATGCCTGTATTGCAATGCCTTTTTCATTTTTTTTTTTTATTGTAGGAACCTTCTCCGGCGCGCATACAACAACTTACCAAAGTGTTATTATAATCGGTCGAGACATTTTCGAGTTTTTGCGCTGATTAGTTGATCTTTACCTGCCTACCCGGCCGAACATAATGTTTATGGCAATTGTTCGGCTTTGTAGAGAGTCATGTCTGTGACTGTTGTCAGTCTCTTTCTAAGATCGATGTGCTATTTACACCCGGGCCGGGCTCTGTATGTGGGTTTACTATGTAAATTGCAGTTTTTCTTAAAAACTTACAAAATGCACTGTAGGTACTGAAAACATAAGCATACATTTATAAATATTTGGCTAATATAGGTAACCAGTGTCATAGGTATTGGCGCCGATATCCTTGTTCACAAACTAAACTAAATTTAAGTTCAGTGCATCTTTTTCTTTCAATTTCATTCAGAAAGGGACAGAAGATAAATATTAGTTTAGTACTGTCAAAATAGCGCCTGACGTAAATTTTTAGTAGCCAATTTTAAATATCTTAATTTGACAGGACTAAACTAATATTCTTCTTCTGTCTTTTTCTTAATGAAATAGAAAGAAAAAGATGCACAGAAACAAAATTTAGTTTAGTTTGTGAACAAGGGAATCGGCGCCGGTATCTACGGGGTGCCCAATTGGAAGTTGCTAAAACTAAATAAGTGTCTCTTCCCTCGATGATAACAATAGGGGTCCCTTTTTCTAAGGAGCATACCTGAGGCCCCGCAGTTTTATTCCAGCCGTGGTTGAAACTTGCGCGTCAAAATGAGTGAGCTCACCACGGAAGAATAAGTACATATATGTTATTGAGTGCTTCTTCTCGAGGGGAAAAATTTATAGTAATGCTTATAGAGGGTTTCTTACTAAGTTTGGAACTCATAGAGTTGCCAGCAAAAACACTCTGAAAAGGTAAGAATTTAATATTTATTCATATTCATCTATCACACAAGTTGTGTTTCAATTCAATTAAACTGCATTTAAGTAATTTTACGTTATTTTTTTTAGGATAATCGATAACTTCGTGGAGTATGGTACACACCAAGACCGTAGACAGGAGTTGCCAGGTCCATCTGTTTCGGTGACTACACCAGAGAAGATCAACGAAGTTCAGAATGATTTCAAACAAAATCCAAATGATTCGATTCGGAAAACTGCTCAAGCATTAAAAATAACCAAATCATCATTACACAACATTTTGATATATATTTTAAAGTTTCATCCGTATAAAATAAGCACTCATCAATTGTTAACTGAACATGCCATGACGAAACGCATCGAATTTTGTAACATTATTACGGGAATGTTTGAAGCCAAAGAACTTAAATGAGAAAATGATTATTTATTCCGATGAAGCACATTTTTGGATGAATGGGTACGTAAACAAGCAAAATTACCGGTTATGGGGGACGGAAAATCCCAACATTATATCGCTAGCGAAGTCCGTTCATCCACAGAAAGTAACGGCATGGCATGGGCAGCGATTTCAGTAAAAGGAATTTATTTGCAATTCTTGGAATCTTCGGTAACAGGAGAGAGTTACAAACAGCTTTTGGAAACGAAATTCATCCCTTATGCAAAAAAGAGGGGACTGGTTAAAAATTTTTACTTTCATGCAAGATGGAGCGACGCTGCACCGGACTCATGAGGTGTTTGAAGCTATTAATCGCGTATATGGGACTCGAGTAGGTCTGGGGTACCCTAAATTTGCTCAAGGCGGACTAGAATGGCCTCCGTACTCACCGGACCTAAACCCTTGTGATTTTTTCTTGTGGAGTTACATAAAAGATCATTGTTACGCTAAAAACCCAACCACAGTAGAAGAACTGAGCGCGGCCATCCAGGAAGTAGTTCGCGGCATTACGAATGATATGTTGGACACAGTTTTTCACAGTTTTCAAAAGAGAATTGATTTTTGTGCACAATCTATCGGTTCGCACTTCAAAAATATCTATTATTAATCACTGCAGTTTTTCGTTATTTTTATAAGATGTAATAAATTGACATAAAACAATATTTGACTGGGTTTTATTTATGTGCGTTTAAAACTGCAGAGTTTCCTCTATTTAAAGCAATTTGGCTTTTCTGATTCTGTGCACGTGTTTTAAAATGACAGCCGATTAGTTTCAGCAACTTCCTATTGGACACCCTGTAAATAGATTTACATGCCAATCAGTCATCGTTTCTAGGGTTCAGGGTCCTGTATGGGCAGGTCCAACACCCCGCGGGGAGCAGTTCCTCGTCTCGAGAAACCCAATGCTGCCTTCAGAACACACATCCCTGCTTCAATAGTCTGCTTCCTGTCGTTCTCGTTGCCCAGAGCAGGGTTTATCTCGACCAAGTCTACAGCCCGCAGGCGACCAGTTGCGTGCACTATCTCCATTAAATTGATGGCTTCGCGAAGAGATAGTCCTCCGCGAACTGTAAAATATCATATATAACGTGTAACGTTAAATGCGCAAAACCTGAAAATAGTTTCATCAGAATAACGAGCAGAATTAATTGAACCACTTTTTAATATAGGTCACATTTTTCAAAAAATCATCATTAAAAACGTTGCCGTGTCTATTTATTAATAGGTCAAGCAAGCCAATCTCAGCGCGGTGCAACGGCCCGGTGACGACTTCTCCCTCGGTAAAGCGTCGTCACAGACGCAAGAAACGATCAGAATGGCCAGTAAAACTAAAACAGCACATAAAACCTTTACAATTTTTTTAATGACTTATTTTCTCTGTGAAATAGGTCAATTGAATTAAAAATCAGTTGGGGTGTCTGAGGTTTTGCGCATTTAACGTTACATGTTGTATGTACTAAATCTGATGATATGGTTAGAAAGGGGGGGTGACTACCGAGATGACGACTAATAAAGAAGTATGGATGAAAAAGACATATTGTACTGACCACAAATGAATTGGGGTAAGGGCAGGAGAATGGTAGTGTCCTTCACCAAACAATCCTCACCTTTGAAAACTTTATGAAAATCAATTTTGAGAACGCCACGAAATAGTCATAAATCACCAAGGTCAAAAAAATAGTCGCATTATGATTTCGAAGTTATAAACTATAAGTTGGTGAGGATGGTGCACGGCTCCACACAATTTGATTGCACTAGAGGTGAGGCCTCTAGTGCAATCAAACGACTTTTTCGAAACAAAACACCTGTTATTGTGAAAACAAACCTGGTGTGCCAGTACTCGGCGCTTCTAACGCATCTAAAGAATCGATGTCGAAGCTGACGTGGATAGGCCTGCGTCCTTCAGGGTCCAGCCTCTTTAACACGTGCTCAATTGAATTCTTAATACCATGCCTAGAAGATAAGTAAAGCATAGTTTAGAAGATTACAACTCCTTAGGTAGGTAATTTAACCCTTAGTAGGTATCATGGGTCAAATTTGACCCAGAAGCGAACATAGCGTTTTTCTTCCATTTCTATTTTTTTTTTGTTTTAAGTTCACACTAACCAAAAAGTGCCAAAAAATTAGGTTAGTTACAAATGCGTGTAAAACATGATATTTTTTTTATATTCTAAAATTAAATCAAGATAATTTGGTAAAAAAATGTTTTTTTATGTCATAACTAACCATATTTTATACAAATAATAAAAAAATCTACGTTCTACAACAGATTTTTTGGTATGGGTAAAATATGACCCACGATACCGGTAGTGTTGCCAAAAAAGGCGATACCAGCTAAGGGTTAAGTAGGTATACATAGGTACTTACTCGTCAACGTCCTCCATAGCAAATGTGGGTACGTTGTACTTCTCTATGGCAAGCCTCTCATAACGGTCCACGGAACGTAGGCCTATGTATCCTAAGCTTGTTATGGAGAATCTGCAAAGAGAGGACAAGTTTTTAAAGAGCCACTCTCAAAAATAATGTGCTGTAATATTTATTACTTGCATAACTTGGTGTTACACCACTTGTAACATTAATGACACGTTACTTGCAGTATCTAAACAGAGAGAGAGAGAGAGAGAGAGAGAGAGAGAGAGAGAACAAAACCAAACATTAGAATGGAATTCTTGCCAAACCAAACTTCATTGTGCTGAATCATTGAATCCGTAGCTTATGCAAAAGGTAGGAGGTACCTAACCACTATAAAACACATAGATAATATGCAATGTCCAGTTTATTCTTGTAAAATAATTATGATTATTGATAAATAAATTTGAAATATATGATCAGCATAGGTTCACGGCCATTTTATGGGTCCAAATAGAAAATGACTCATTTTGGGTTACCTGCCTAATGATTGCTTAGTCCCCGACAGCAAATAGCCGTCGGAAGAATAGTCAGGCAAGGCAGTCTATTTAGTTTAAACTGCCAACATTTTTGGGTATCGGATTTGTGAACAGCCTTTAGAGGACTCCTTCGATTTTGACATTAATTGATGTAGGAATCTATTGGGCACGAAAGCGTATCGAATGGCTGTGAATAGCTACCACCAGTATATCACAGATTAGCACATCATTGATGTTCCCCACTAGCTAATGCCTGTTTCATTTCATGCGTTCCTCACTAGCTAATCTTCTTCACACACAATAACTTACCTTTCAATACAATTGGTCGAACCATTTTCGAGTGGAACGCACGGCAATTGATTTTTATATACATATTTAGGTGGATACCAAAATGGACATTTTATGATTTTACTTAGTTTTATTTATAAGAGAATTTCCTTACAAGGGTTGTTGCCAGTCCATTGTGGGTAGGTACGGCCAGTAATGAGAGAACTCCTTGACTAGAAGAGCGACTGGCATTCCGTGTACTGAGCCGGAATCAGATGTTTTGTTAGTGTTGATATCTGCATGAGCGTCCACCCAAATGAGGATCATATCATTGTTAACTTGGTAGTGACCGTCAACTGTGCCTGAAATGGAACAAGCCGGATCAAAATAATAGCGGATTTACATATAATTACATAATTATAAACCAAATAATTTATCAAAGAAATTTTTGGTCCCGGAAATAAATACATAATTTATTTAATTTATTAAGGAACGTGTCGAAAATTAATCGAATCCCGATAATATTTTGTACCTACCGGAGCTTGGAATACCGGTTTTTTTGGGAACTGGTAGCATTGGCCTTGGAGTTATACAGGTAACAGAGTAGTACCTGTTCTGTTCTATTGGTACCGGTACGGCGGTACCAGACGTAAGTACCTGAACTATTGGTATTTCTAATCAGTAACGGTAGGTACTGTACAGGTACCAAACAAATATTTCCGTTAGTTATAGTGAGAAAAAAGGTATAGTGAGTAAAACCGGCCAAGTGCGGTCGGACCACGCACAATGAAGGGTTCCCTAGTTGGAATGAATTTATCCCAAGAACAAACTTAACATTGTAGTTGAAAATCATGTTCTCCCATACATTGCAACTGCAAATGTAAGTTTGTTCACTATAATTCGTACACTTGTAAAGCCTACTTAGCTGTGATAGTTTTCCTTTTAACTTCGTTATACCACCGTGAATTTTTTCATATAAGTATCCAAACAACCATTTAGCTTGGGGGGACACTTGACTAACAAAAATTAGCACTTTAAAGCTTAATATTGGGCTGGCACAAAAGTAATGAGACACTACAAAACTCTATACATTTCCTTTTTCAAGTTAATTGTTTTCGATAATATTCTAGAATGTTGTAGAACATTCTAGGTACTTGTGATGTGGGGGTATATAGAGCCGCCCTCGCGATCGGTTTAGTCAGTTTGACAGACGGACATGGAGAAACTATAAGGGTTCCTTGTTGACTACGGAACCCTAAAAATGATATAGTAAGTATGTAAAAGGAACAAAAAATAACTTTAAGGTTGCCAACCGTACGAGGTTCCTCGTACATACAAATTAGGGATTTGTTGAATTTGGTACCGTTACATGTTAGGTGGAGTACGGGGACCCGTCTGGAACTGGTACTTATGTAGCGAAATGGCATGAACCAAGAACTAAGTATCGGTACAGAGCCTGTACCTACTTTTAGTACAGGTTCCAAGCCCTGGTACTTACCGAACGCAGTAGTAGGCATGTTATAAGTGATTTCCTTACCGACTCCGATGGAATGGTCACCTCCTATAGTGACAGCGATCCTGTCGTCCTTGAGGACTTGAGAAACCTTGTGGGACAGCTTCTTGTTGCAGGCTGACACCAGCGCCAAGTGTGCCATGTTCTCCATCTTCACCTCCTCGATGCCCGGCGTCTCGATGTCCCCATAATCTTTTACGTCGAGGCCGTCTGAATATTAACAATGGTATGTAAATAATTGTACGGTTTATTCTATTTTATTTTTCAATTAGTATGCATCTATTTTATTTTTCAGTTAGTATCTACCGGTATTCAGCTGCATCCGGTTAGACTGGAAGCCGACCCCAACAGAGTTGGGAAAAGGCTAGGCAGATGATGATCTACCAAGATACTTACCTACAAGAAATTGATGTTGGTAGATACAATTATGGTACCTAACCTACCTACTCAAGACACGGCACGCAAGTTTAGAAGATTTTAGGGATAATCATGATTTGTTTGATATGTGCATATTATGGGTACTTGAAACTAAACTATTTTTCACCGTGCAATATTATGCTCAAGCCAGTTCCAAAACACACGTATATTTTCTACCATCTTTTACTCATACTAAGTTGTGCCTGACAGACAAAAACACTTACCTATATTGATTACGTTTTGAAAACTTGTTATAATTTTGAACATTTTTGGGGAGTAACTACCATGATTTGGTGAACTAAAAACCGTACTCAATTTTTACGGTGAGTTCTTAATTTAGAACAAGAAGGGATTTACCTATTTCGCTCAATTGTTCTAAAAGACCAGCATACCGCATCGCGGCAGGGGCCACGCTTACTCCGTACTTCTTCTGGCCCTTCTCAAATGGCACTCCAATGATGCCGACCTTCCGCAAGGGCTGCCATTTCTTCTCTTGGCTCATCTTTCGCACTAACACCTTACAAAAATTCATTTTCGTTTATTATAATATTTCTACATTCATTAAGACGGACACATCACCACACCACACACTCACTGACACATCTGACGCGATGAGATAACTCACTGGAGACTAAAACACAGTGGCCTATTATCAGGGGTGCAGAGTCAAAGGTTAAATTATTGTTTAAAAGCTGTTTTTTAATTACATCATGTCATCAATATGATTATAATTATCAGAAAATCATTGTGTTTGCGATCTTATTAAAACGTTATCAACTTAACTTTGATGAAGAAATAAAAACAATCTGCATAAGTGCATATATTATGAATGTGAGTGTGGTCAATTTACTATACGTGTTAACTTTGATCCATAATTTCACCATTGCAGAATAATAGCAGCCGTGCGATTCTGTAACCATCTCATCGTGAAAACTTGGGTGAAGTGAGCGTTGAGTGAGTCGTCAATAGTGTCAAACCCTAGCATCAGTATGACTCACAGCTCACTCTAAGCTCACTTCACATCAGTTATCACGGTGAGATTTTTCCAGAATCGACCGGCAGGTATTCATTAATATGTTTAAAGAGTTTGGTGTTGAAATTTATACAAACCACTAGATCTTCTTTCGGAGGACTGCACTATACTGTGTTTAGCAAATGAACACCGCTGTAGTGTATTTCTTAGCGAATATCTCACACGCATAGTTATATCGATAAATACCAGTTCAATGCACCCTCAACATATTAAAATAGGCTCTGACAAACTAGCTATCTTATCTTAATGACTAGTTTGAAATGTTAGCAGAACATGACGTAATCATAGTATCGCGTTCAAATAATGTTTGAGCTGCTACCGCTTCTTACCTCTTTTTTTATTTCGTACCTTTGTGTTGTTTAAGTTCTAGGCCGTAATATATGCTAATTTCCGATTGAATATTGGCGAATAGTGAGTCAATAAATCATAAATTGTGCTAATTTAACCATTTTAATTCATAGATCTGATAAACAGGAAAAATCTCATTATTTCATAAAAGTGCTTTACTAATCACTAATATATACAAATGTTTTAATAATAGACTTGGCTGCAGGTCGGTGTCACCACTTTTACGCATTCGTAATACTACTGGTTTCTTTTGTGATTTCTCTATCCACGGCAGATACGGTCCGATCACGGTAAATATATTATATTTAATTCCCGAGTTTTTCATTGAAAGGGTTCCACAAGGAGTAGCGGTGACGCCCACGAGTTGGTGACCGAACAGTACCGGCGCTCCGTTACCGAACTCGTAAGAATAGGTCTTCATGTACCCTGAATACTCGATGCCACACACGCAATAGTACCACTTCGGGTTTGTGCACGGAGTCTGTTGGTATGCTTGGTGCTGTAATGCGACCATGTCAGAAGTACCGAGTCTCCCATAACCAACAGCTATCAGTTTTTTCTCCTTTAACTCTGAAGCATAATAGTTTCCTATATCAGCTGCAATAACAAAAACTTCCAAGACGGGGCGTTTCAAAAACACCATCCCTATATTGCTGTGTATTCGAGTGACATTGGGATTCGACGTTTTGAGATTGAATATATAGTCTCCGTGGAGCTTGGTGTAGGCCACATCAAATACAGTACTGTTACTAATTCTTTTGTTGTATAAGGCTGTACTTATTAGGACATATTTAGGTTCGTAGGAGACGCAGCTACCTGACGTGAGAATCGACCGCTTGCTGATGATACTACCCGTGCAGATATAATCTTTAGTGCCGTTCAACAGGCCGACCAAGTATGGGTGCTCTTCTGCTAGAGCTTCTATTACATTCCAGTCTTGAGGACTCGACTTCGGGTTTATCCTGTGCGATGACACGCGACGTATAAATGCTATAATTATAAAGGCTTTGGTAATATGTCGCCATGTCAAAACCATGGCAGGTCAATATAACGACCATTTGATAATTGTATTTATTTAATTCTATTTTAAGAAGAAAACCATTTCTCAAAACAATTCTATCAAATATATAACTGTCACATGACAGTTGCCACCTCTTCTTGATGGTAAAAAGTTTAGAAGTGTATAGCGTTACAAGGTTATTTTGGTGCGCGGGCAAAATCGGCACTAACGCCGCCATCTTGTTTTTTGAATACATTTTGAGTGACGTTTTACAAAACAATTGCACAACTGTTTACCAACACCGACCTTCTGTTAACGCCATTCTAGCGCCAAATGATCCTTGTAGTGGTGAGTACCTACCTACTCCTTGTCTATCTGCCGCACTCCCAACATATCTTGGCACAAATGTCAACAAAAATGATTTCAATCTGACATATTTTTGACTGACTGCGTTTCAATTTATATTTGTCAATTAAAGTTAATGATTGATTAATTTTAAGTAATGACTGAGTACCGGGGTATAAGACCAATTTTTATTGTAGTGGCTGGGATTTTTAAGGTAAGCAAAATTACGGGCCGGCAAGGCCGGACAACCTGTATGTAAGAACGAACTGCTCCAAGTAAGTATTTGGAGCAGTAGAATTGCTTGATAGCAATTGAAGATCTTTTATAATTGTTTAGTTACACGAGAGCACAGCTTTCGAAAAAGCGAATGAAGCTCTGCGCGGTCAGCAAAGCTTTTGAAATTTCGCAGTGCTTTCAAGCAGTTGCAATTACAACTAAGGCACATGACTGGTTGATCACAATAAGTGTGGCGGATCACACACAACAACGCGCCACGCGATGGAGCGCGGGAAACGAGCCAACATCCCCGCGAGGTAGCGTGTTGTTATTGAATTTGTATGTAGAAAATCACGCGCGGGGGCGAGTATCTGCGCCCCGTCACGTGGTGCGTTGTAGTGTGTGATGCCCTTAGCTGTTAAGGGATCGCCTATTGTATAAGCACGATTCCTTTACCGCTGTGTTTGTTGATGATAGGTTGGTACTGTAGCGCGGAGATCTATAGCTCATAGCTCACAAGGTTGACGACTGCAAGAGCGAACGTTGACAAAATGAAAGTAATAACATGTTGTGAAATTGTACTATAACTATACGCGATGCTGTCGATAGATACCTAGTGTTTACCCTCCCAAAGCTTAAAATAAACAAGAAAGGAGTTTGTTTACCCTGGGGCTGAAGATGTATATGGGTATTTGTTTTTATCGTAGAATGCTCTATTAGAAGGACGTAAATGAAGTAAAAGTACATCAGAATGAGACACGGAAGACTATTATGCTCCACGCCTTTTATAAGTGGAATGTGCGCAAGAGCGCCAGCGAATGTGCTAATTGCTGATGCAGTCAAAATTTTACCACCGATAGTGTCATTTACATATAATATACCTAACAAGAGCGTCGCGCTTGAAACTCCCTCGCTTAAAAAATAATGAGGAGTGGGGGTATTATAGCTGTACGTGCGAGTTTTCTCGAAAGCAATACAGTTAGTGTGTCAGTATTCCGTGAGTTGTTGTATTGCGGAATTGATTTAAGAAATAAGTGCTGTTTACGCATCGCGTTTCGAAGCTGTTTTTCTTTGTAGACATCCAAAAGGCCCAAAAATGACTGTTGCGGCAGCGGCAAAATATATGCGTAAATCACGGCAGTACAAAAATGGATACAGCGTTATACAGAATCAAAAGCCGTTGATGACTTGCCAAATGGGGGTTCGACCCGCACAACCACAAAACGTCAAGACAAGAAAACCTTGAAAGAGGGCCAAAGAAAACTAGCTCAACAAATATTATATAATGACGATCAGACGACGCCTACTCGAGCAAGGTGTTGCATGGCGCAGTACCTACTCGTATGCTTTTCGCTAACCTTTGCTTAGCGAAAAGCATATTGAAAAACGACGTGAATTGGCAGAGGATCATCTTGACCACGACTGGAGTGACGTCATATTCACAGACGAGGCATCGTTTTGGGGCTGGGTACCGCGAAGAAAAGCATGGTTAGGACCATGCTTTTATTACCTCCATCTTACCTCCCTTGGGGGAGGTATTTCTATGCTTCAGCGCCCCGTAAAATACCCCGTGAAGCTCCATGTTTGGGGTTGCTTAAATGTTCGAGGTTTTGGTACTTTTACTTGTTTACAAAATCTTTAACAGCACAAGGTATGATAGAAATGTACCGAAAATGCTTGTTACCGTCTCCATACAAATGGTTTGGTCGAAATAATAATTCTTGGATATTACAAGAAGATAATGATCCTAAGCACTGTAGTCGCGACTGTACAACTTAGAAAGCTGAAAATGGCATCCGGCGTTTACCATGGCCGTCTCAATTTCCGGATGCTGCTAACCCGATTGAAAATGTGTGGGTGTTTATGAAGCACAGGCTTCAAGGAAAGCGTGTCCTTACATTACATTGAAGCAACTGTCTCGGCAGATAAAAAAAAATATGGCACTCTCTTCCTCAATCATACGCGGAAAATCTTGTAGCAAGCATGCCTCATCGATGTCAGGCCATACTTGACAACAAGGGCGACTGGACTGTGTATTGAATACAAAGCATCCTTGTTCATTTATATTAGTTTTATTTCACACTATTACTTTTTTCCTCGACTTACATTATTTGAGATATTCACGCCACGCTCTTGTGATAATAACTGTATGACATGATGACAGTGTGACAGTTTCAGCATGGTTTGAGCAGTGTTTTGCGTTTGCTGCATGGAATTAGTAAGTACTTTGGTTGGCTGAGGGTGGTTCTTTTGGCGGCATACATAAAGCATACAAAAAATATTGAATTAACTGAAAGTAGACCGAAATTAGAAAGTAGATTTCATTCAAAAAGCTTAGACACATAAAAGTAAAAGACTTTATTTCCTAAGCTGAAAGAGTTCTGTTTATATTAAAAAGCAGGTATTCTTGAGGTCGTGAAGTGTGCTCTTGTATTTCCATTCCGCCAGTCAGCACGGCGGCGGTGCGGCTGCGTGCCCTATCTAGACGATCTTGGGTTGTAAACTTCTTGCGGTGCACTCCGCACGGCTGAGCCTGATTTGCGCAACTTGTGCTGTTTCGTGAGGTACGACCATTTTATAATGTCCGCATAATAAAGCAAGACTTTTCTACGATTGTCAGTGAATCAAAAATATAGTAGAAACTTTATCCTCTATTTTTAACTGATCTATTACAGTCATGTAATTTGGTATCCTCAGTTTAGATGATGATAATTATCAATGAAGTGGTTCCAGTTGGTGTTATTTTACTACTTCCGGCTGTGGGAAACCATTAATTTATTCTTTCCCCTCTTTTTATGTACATGTAAATGTTATTATTCTAAGTCTGGTAGCGTATATATTATGTAAATATTATGTTGAACTAAATAAAACAATATTAATTTATTAGGAGTACATTGAAGGTAGATTTATCATGTAGTTTAATTACTAGTATCTAGGAAATTGCTTTTTATTAGTCATTTAATTAATATAATTAAGTTGGCATGATGTAATATTATACTCGTCGAACAATGGTTATAGTTGGCTGATGTTGGTTAGTAGTAAATACAAGGTCGAAGCCAGCAGGCGACCGGTGCGGGGGTTTCACTCTCACCTGCATTGCACAGGCTTACACCAGTGCCGGACGGGAATGGCCAGGTGTTCCTGGCCCATCCCGTAGCCCCCCACCCGGGGGGACATGCAGGGTGCGCCGGGGGGATTGTGGAAGCAAAGGCTGAGCCGGATTCCCATGACCCCCCCATCAAGGCGATGAGGGAACACCGCTGAGTTTTAGTGGGTATACTGCCACTCTGGCAGGGAGTCCCACATACTCCGTTCCGTCCCCCGACGAGCGGAGATGCGTAATGTCATTTCTCAGCGAAAAAAAAAAAAGTAGTAAATACAAATGCTGCCTTTGGTACGTTTGCTTAGTACTGTATGAAGTTCGATGTTAACTTGCAAGATAAGCAAATATTAATCTATGCAGAATAGGTATTATTCGTACAATAATTGGAAAATCGCGGATAGGAAGCAATGATTCAGTATCATTTTCATGTCGAGTGAACTGATAACTCTAGAGAGCACATTGGATGTGATAATTTTATAATTTTATTTTTTTTTTAAATTTCATACCTATTCAGAAAATTCAAAACAAAGTGAATGGTTCGAATCTAACCTCATCGGTTAAGGGGGAAAAATGCGAGTGTGTGCGACTGCTCTGCTTTGATGGCTCTTCAACAAAACTGTTAAGTTTGAAGAGCTCTGAGCCCTGACGGGTTGGGTCAAATGATCGCACGTCAACTTGTTGAAGATTTACATAATAGAAAGTCATCTTTATTACTTTATTTTATTGCTTTGGCGTCAGGAGTTTTTCGAAAACCCTTTAGGGGGTAAATTTATTCGCTATTTTCTACGTGGATTATTACATTCAAAAGTTTACATTGATGATGATGAGATGATTGGTGATGAGTTATATGTTTTGATGTCTAGCCTGACTTGTCTCAGCTACAGATCATCATCTGCCTAGCCTTTTCGCAACTTTGTTGGGGTCGGCTTCCAGTCTAACCGGATGTAGCTGAATACCAGTATTTTACATGGAGCGACTGCCTATCTGACCTCCACAACCCAGTTACTGGATATAATAAGATACCCCTTGGTAATGAATGCTTGTCAGACTTTCGGGCTTCCGACTACCCGTAACGACTGTCAAAATATCCACGAATGACAGCCGGGACCAACGTCTTAACGTGCTTTCCGAAGCACGGAGGGGTCTCGGTGTGTAAAGATGGTCACCCATCCACAGGCCAACCGCGGCAAGCGTAGCTTAACCTGATCGATCGACCTGTGCGGCTGTTATTATTTAGCCACGGGCCCCCTTGTCTCAGCTATATATGTAACTTCAAATTAAAATGCAAACGAACACATCAAAGCACGACATTTGGTCATCATATCGTCGCTCGCATGACTAACTGTCCTATCTCAGTATTGTCAATTGTTCAGGACAAGCGTTTTGCGGTTAGTACATTACTAACTAACATCAAATGATAATATATCGGCAATTCTGAATATTCAATTATATTTATTCATAAAGAGTATTGAGAGCACTTTAATTTTACCCTATAGCCACTTATTTATTGTCAATATTAGTATTTATTTTTAATGATCAAAACAGATAGGACACTTTGTGAAAACTTTGTTTATCAATTTGGGCAGTTTTTTTTCTACTTACGACTTTACCGTTTGGATTAAGTTTGGAAAAAACAAGCAAAAGATTTAGCTTTTTATTTTTTACTAAGAAAATAATTTAACATTATAAAGTTAATAAGAGGAACATAACACGATTTTGAAAAAATTAACATTATTTTTAAGAATCACAATTTAAAAAGACAGGAACGACAGAAAAATGTTAAAAAAATAACTTAAAAGTATAATCTAATTATTAGCAAACATTATTAAAAAACAATTAAATAACAATTTAAAAACCTATTAATTCAGTCATATTTTGAGATCACATGAAGCAAGTAATTCAGTATCTGTCATAAAATCAGTCTTAATTTATCAAATCTTAATATTAAATGGTAATTATTTCTAGAGAACACAGGTAGGTGGTTTGCAGTTTTGACTAATCAACTTTCGACATTACTATAGTAATATTCACTAATTATACTATCTTAATGATGCAGTGAACGATAAAATTAAACGAATTCGGGTAACTTTATGACTGGTGTGTCACCTGCAGTCAAAGTCTTTAGATCGATCTTTGGTTGTGTTACATTGGAAATTAACTGAGAAGGGAGGAAAATGTCACCACTTTTTAAATTGTATAGTCAATGGCGCTATGAGCAGAGTCACCCTCATTTTGGCCATTACATAGGACAGAGATGCTTAAAACAATTTCTTGAATAGAAAGGGAATGGTTTATAATGTAGAGGAGGGTAGCTACCTGCAGCCATCGGCAAATAAATAGACTTTCTGAATTCCTTTTTCGTCCAAACCTTTAAGGAAAAGGTAAAGCAGTTGAAATTTCAGAAGACCCTGTCTTACTATACCCTTCATGCCACGTGTAGCAGAAATAAAATTGGGATTGTAGACTTCCTAAAGGCCAGAAAGCATCAAACAATGTTTTACGAGAATTATCATCGAAAACACCACATTCACGATTGATTCTCTTACAGTTTTCTATATTATTACATACAGCCAGTCGATTCTGTAAAAATCTTAGCGTGAAATCATAAGTGAAGTGAGCACTTAATAGTGTTAATCCCTAGCGAATGACAGCTCACTCTACGCTCACTTCAGCCAAGCTGTCACGGTGAGATGGTTACAGAATCGGCTGGTCCAAGTTGTCCGAAATTTTTATTTCTTTTATTCAACTCCTTTTTGGATATCGTTTCTTTCTTTTGAATGACAATTTCTCTTGGTCTCCTTTAACTGTAAAATCTTCTGGCATCAATCTATTGTTACGGAAATTAGAGTCTAAATTGGTGAAATGGGAAGTCGTTGTTGATGATCATTGCAAGTTGTATTAGTTATCGAAGTGATTCCAACATAACAAAATTGAAAATCGAAAGCATGAACTGAAAACATTTTCTACACAATCGTTAACTTCACACGACTGAACTATGTACTCATCTTCAACAGCGAAGATTTGTGTAGCATTGGCAGACATTACTGAATCTTCAATATTACTTTGTAATATACTAACAGAACAAATCGTTACATCGCTTGAATTAGAATTTCCCCTAACATTAGAAAGTACGTTTCCTTGAAGGGTTTTAGTCGAATCACAAGCAATTTCGGCTATGTTATCTTCCAAATAAACGATTTCATCACTTGAAACAGAAACTGTGCTAAGATTTAAGGGTAAATTTTCTTGGACTATCGGTAAAGCTTCTGTTGAATTGAAATCAGTTTAAAAGAGTATGTTGTTCGTTCACCTTGGAATCGTCTTCATTTTCTCTTGAACTACGCTCGAAACAGTTGACCGAAGTATTCAGTACTGATAGTAATTGTCGTTTTTTCTTTGGTTCGGGATTATAGTCAGGATCATTGTAATTAGAGGCATCTGAATCATAAAAAGGTTCGCCACCATTTGATTCGTCAGGACAAAATTCATTGTTGATATTTGTGAGATTCTCAGATGAAGCTGCATAGTCTTTTTCAGTCATAACAATAACTCCAAAATACCAACTTCGTTTAAACAGCATTTTAACTACGGTTCCAATAGTAACTTTGTCACCTTTTTGTTATGCTTTATGGCGTTATGCGCGCGAGCCGCGGCCCGCGAGCCAACGGCTGAATTGTAAGAGTTATCTCAGTATCTCTAATTCTTAAAAAAATAATTTATTATACAAAATTTCATAAAAGTCCTATTTGAGATAGGATATATTTATTAAATCAAATTCGTGAATTCGAATTTGACTAAAAGTCCTAAATGAGTTACGCTTCTTAGTTACATTTTTTTATTGTTAAATATGAGATACGTTGCCTTTCAAAATGGTTATATTTAGAGATCCAAATAACATAGAGAAATGACGGTTAGTGAAAAACGTAAATATTCACGAATAGAAAAACATAGTTATCTTAACTCAAATCACCGAAAAAATGAGATAGGACTTTTAGTCATGCGAGCGACGATATGGGCCTGCACCGTCTTCCGAATAAAAAATAAATGTAGCCACATTGCGGGAAACATGACATTTTGATTTCAATTTTCATCACCAATTTATATAAGGTTCTGCGAAATCTTTCTTAGACCTTACAAATTGTATATTTGCTCGGCTTGTCTTCAATCGATTGGAAATTCCGTCGGTAATGAGTGTACAGAGGGAAGAAATTCTCGGCAGGAGACTGAGGGCACGCGCGGCAAAAAGTCGATGCGAATAAAAAAACTAATTTCCGCCGGCAGAATGACAAACGAATAGAATTACTTACGTATCTAGAAATAGAATCCATTCACTGGGAATACAAAAGAAACTAATAATTTATGTGACATTTGAATTACCTTTATGTCTAGGCCAAAAGGCTCTTAGGTGATGGGAGTTGTGGTGAAGACTGTTTTTTATACATCCATACATGTCTTATTCTGCGCTGTGTGGCGACCTGACTCGATTGCTTGTATGTGAATCGCTGTTGCAAGCTGTCCACCTCGGTGATTCACATGTATTCATGGTTTTAGGCTAAGTAATTAGAATAGGAATACTAACTTATGGGTAAGGAATATTGTTACTAACACAACTGAGTCATGTTACTTGAGGAATAAAGATATTATTATTATTGTAGTAACCGGAGTCCTGCAGGGTAATTGCGTAACACACTATCAGTAGCAATGGGTTTCATTTTGATAGTTCAACAACATTCATTGCGTTATTTAGGTCGTCGAGCAGACACATTTTTATATGAGATATGATACTAAGATTTAATTATATTACTTTATACTATTATTTTTAAGTGTTCAAATAGATACGAAACCCTGATAACCAATTATATGTATTAGATATGTTATTATTTTTATTTTAACAAATTAATGTGTTAAGTTGTGTCATTTAACATGTTTAAATAATTGTATGCCAAAAATGGCAAAACATGTAAGATCATAAAATTATTTTTATGACCTTAATGTATGTACCTACCATGTTTTAAAGCAAATAAATATATTCTTGTTCTTCTTATTCTTACATACTTCTTTTCTGTCGATGTGTGGGTGGTGGTGTCTCTAAAAGTCTTACCGTGAAAACTTAGGTGAAGTGAGCTGTGAATAGTGACAATCTTAAACTAATCCATCACAGCTCACTTCACTTAAGTGTTCGCGGTGAGTTTTCTACACAGAGTACATTTTATACTTTCGTACTTTTTTTAAAAATAGATGGACAAATTGTAACACAGCGCTCAGTATGTCTAACCAAAGATATCCAAGAAAAAAAAAAAAAACACTGCTTAAAGTGATTTTATTTTGACCTAAAATAATAAATTGCCGGCACATTAGTCGTTTTTACTAGCTGATTATTTTTCTTGTAAGTGTCTAATGCGTTTTTCTTATATATTTTTTATATTTTTTTACCATTGTCCTTATTTTGGTGGTCTGAATGATTTATAAAAGTTTGTCCATCTATTTATGCCTGTAGGGGGGAGTCCCTGGTATCCTGAAATACAAGAAAAATGGCTGGCTTAGTTTAGGCACCATCTCCCACAAATGAACATCGTCCTAAATAATAATATTTTTTTTTTCATTTTTAAGTTTTAGTTAATGAGTTTTAATTGTGGAAGAAAAATAAACATTTTTATTATTATTTCAATGGGACCTTATACAACGTGTAACGTTAAATGCGCAAAACCTCAGACACCCCAACTGATTTTTAATTCAATTGACCTATTTCAGAGAGAAATAAGTCATTAAAAAAATTGTAAAGGATTTATGTACTGTTTTAGTTTTACTGGCCTTTCTGATCGTTTCTTGCATCTGCGACGATGCTTTATCGAGGGAGGAGTCGTCACCGGGCCGCTGCGCCGCGCTGACATTGGCTTGCTTGACCTATTAATAAATAGACACGGCAACGGTTTTAATGAAGATTTTTTGAAAAATATGACCTATATTAAAAAGTGGTTCAATTAATTCTGCTCGTTATTCTGATCAAACTATTTTCAGGTTTTGCGCATTTAACGTTACAGACCGGCTGGCCATACACGCACCCCGGTTGCCTTTACTATGCACGTGACCTTTCTGAAGAATTTAACTAGACTACTATATTAGACTGTTTTTGGTGGGACCCTGGTGATCTGCTGTTCAGGCATTCCTAGTGCAGACACCAGTCTGTCACAATCTAGTGCCATATAGTTTTTATTAAGCTTGTCTGAATTAATTAATATGTTTTTTCTGTTGTTGACTATGTGCAATTGTGCACTATAACTCACCACTTCATACCACCACGTTTCTTGTGATAAAAGCTTACGGCTTCACTTTCACAATCTCCTGTTTCCCTTTATCTTTCTCATATCTAACATAACCATGAAACGTGTCATTAAAAATTCATATTCCTATTCACATTAAAATATTTAGCGGAGCTTCGTAAATAAGCAGGCAACCGTTATAAGTGTCCTTAGTGAGCTTTTGACTCTACACTACCCTAGAGGCGACGAATTTCTTGCCAAGAGGTTCTAATTAGATTTGCCAGCCGTCATTGCAATGCCTCTCTTCTTTAGTGTAAATTATATTTTTGTAAGTACTTTGTTTGTCGTGTTATCTTAGCAATGAGGTTTTATAAACGGAATGTTTTTGTATGTAATGTTTTTTTAGATTCTTGTCACTTCTCGTTGTTTTTTGGAACGAATTTCCTTAATGCGGCCTGTGGTAGGAGTTGACTGGTAGAAATCTTCACGTCAGGAAAAAGCGTTATCACCCCTTCTTTACCTTATTCCCTCTTTCTCTCTCTTTAGTTTCTATCATATACGAGTGTGTGTACGAGTGTGCGTGCGAGTACCTATCGCGTACGGAACTTCGGCCCCCGACTGCACACTTTTTTTTGCTACAGCCGGCAGCCGTGCGATTCTGTAACCATCTCACCGTGAAAACTTGGGTAAAGTGAGCGTGGAATGAGCTGTCATTAGGGATTAACACTATTGACACTGCTCACTTCAAGCTCACTTCACTTACGATTTCACGGTGAGATTTGTACAGAATCGACCGGCAGTTGTGTTTTACTCCCGTATCGGCCGCAGTAGCACGAATTGGATGCTGCACGTAGCGTTCCAATCATATATATCATGTTGGTCTACACGGTTGTAATTATATAGGATGAGTTTTACTTTACATCCGCACTCTCAACCTCATTGCTAGTGACACGGACCTTTTCTGTTGTTCTCTGAGTGAGTTCACAAAGAATGCATTGTTTGTAATAAATTACAAATTTTAATTAAGTATAGTAATAAGTTAGTATAAGAATTTAGTTAGGATAAGATATGTACACTATCGCAATAGGTTTCCCTGTAAGGATAGAATGTAATTTGGAAAATAAATAAATAAATAAAATATTGACGATGTGGTTCCTCAGAACTTCCTCTACCTGATTTCAGAGTGGTCCATACTGACCTATCCCAATGGATTATTCTGTAGCCTGTAGGTATATACCTAAAGTTGTAGGTACCTGTGTATAAAATCAGTCAGCTGGATATTTTTCGTCCTTCACTTTGCATGCTAATTTCCTCTAACATAAAACGATTCAGTTATCAGCGTTTCCATAATAACCATGTTATTTTTACATCGTAAATTGAAATCAATAGCATAAACCCATACATTAAACTTTCCAGAATTTATATAGCTTTATATACAGTCAAACGTCCATTTGCGAGGCTCGTAATGGAATTAATGCGAGTCCTGTTCGTGCTTTTGTCGCAGAACTTTATTGAATAATAAAAAAGTCAATTGTTATTGAGTATACCTATAAATGTGATACTAACGCTTTTGTGACGGTATATGCTTGTGGCTGTGAGTTATTCCTCCACATATCATATCACTACGTAGGCGCATAGTTCTAAACTATTTTTAACCGACCTAAAAAAGGAGATTCTGTATTCGACCTGTATGTATGTTTGTATTTCCGCGATTTTCTCAAAAACGAATGAACCAATATCGATGTTTCTATCATTAACGTGATTTACATACTTTCAGGAAGGTTTTAGTATATACGAGTGTTATAATAATTAGGTAATTATTCTTATGTACGAAGTTATATGCATAAATGTACTGCATCTCCTGCATTTCTATGCGAATTTTGATGATTCTTCTAGTCGGCGTCGATGCACCTTAGCTTGGCAGCGCTTGGCTGCAATTGTATATCTATGTATTGTTTTTGATGGATCAGGTATGCCTCAGGAGTGGTCCTATATTAATTTGATTAACTTTGTTTGGGTAGTTTTTGAGTTAGCTTCAATACTCGTAATACGATTGTTTCCACTTAGTTTATACCTATTGATGATATTTTAATAACTTCCTGACACTGATAATTACATAGCAAGTAGTATTCATTGAATTTGACCGACTTTAAAAACTGACAAAGTTTTTAATTCTCACTTTTTAAGTGAGAAATTAAAACTTTTTAACAAAAAAAAAAAAAAAAAAAAACAACTAACTTCCAAAAAACAGTAAAAATTGCTGAACCAATGCCACCAAGTTCAGAAATTAAAGGTATTTTTCACTTTGTAGCGTTTTTTTTAGTTTTCTTATTCATACAACATAAGAAGATTACAAATGCGAATTGATGTTAATTTATCTTGCTTAAAACATAAAATGCTAACGGATAGAGTATACAGCCTACGAACATCACGTTTGTCTTAGAAGTGGAGATACTGAAAGGTAAAGACAACAAGTTCGTGTCGGACTATGCACAATGCAGGGTTCTGTAGATATATTTATCCCACGAACAAACTTAACACTGTAGTTGAAAAACAACTATTCCCATACATTCCGAACGCAACTGTCTGTCGACATTAGTTTTTAACTTGTAAAGGCTACATAACTGTGATAGTTTTCCATTTAACTTATACCTAGTACTGCTGTGATTTTTATTTCTGCTTAACCTAAAAAAAAAAAAAAAACATTTGGCTAGCACGGACTTCGATTTCTTCGATTAGTTTCGTTTTGTAAACGAATCCCTGAATCGAAAAATGGTTTTATACACCCACAGCCTTATCCAACGAAACCCCTCAATATGGAATAGACGAGAAAAAGAAAACACCCCCACTTTACGTGTAGGAGATACTTTTTTTCTAAATTTTATTTTACTACTTTTTCGGCGTGATTAATATGTGTACCCATGCTTTACAGTTTTCTAGTACTAAGAGTGTCTGAGCTAAGCCGCGGACAGAAAGCGAAACTGTAAGTGTTCCTTGTTGACCCTAAAAAGAGAATACTTATTTAATAAGAATAAACATTAGGTAGATGGCTATATTACATATTCACGCTTTATTTTTACGACGGCTCGTGATCATCCAATAAAGTTCGCCAATGTTTGCGTTTCCCTAATTAGGCAATTGTTAATTATATGCGAAGAAGGCCCTTCGGAGTGGACGAAGTGAACAATATAATACATATGTTTATTTTACAATAAATAAACATGAATTTTCAATGTATTCTTAGGACTTGTTTTATGAGCAGAACATTTAAATAAACTCGCAGATAAACCTTATTAACATATTTATTGAAGATGGAACAAATACGGAGCCGAAATAAACGTGAGCGAGATGTAATGAAAATGATTTGAAACCAATCACAAAAATTAAAGACACAGTTTGTATACAGCGTGTGACGGAAGGGGGGTGTCAACCCTGAAGGAGGTGAATGTGCTCATGAAACTCAACAACTTTCCCCAAAGAACATAGGTCGAAATATGAAAAAAAAATTTGGCCCTCCCATAGTAAATCAATCAGCTGGTAGTCAGTTTTGTAAGGGAGGGCCATTTTTTTTTTTCATCCCCCTTTCCGTTACACGCTGTATACATACACATACACATAAAAGAGAAAATATAAAAACATCAATTTCAAGTAAAAAGTTAACAACACTTTCGTAAATCCCTCTTACAGTACATACTTTTGACATGCCGACAAAATCTTTGTCGTTTCGTCCGCAAACCGATCGTTTATTATGAATGCATGGGACAATTTTGAGAAGTATAGATACTAAAATATACTTCGGTTAAGCCAAAATTACATTACTATATTAGAGACATGAAGTGAATTATAATTATGTACCTATAGGGCGACTTTTGCGTCGGTGGTTTTTTTTTTCCCATGATTCACGCGGGTGACTGACGCCCCCGCCGGGCTGTCACGCCGCCCCCGCACGCTTGTATGAAAAAGTCGAACTAAATTTTTATGTTACTAATTTCATAATATAATTGTAATACACTATAATATACAGGGTAAAATTAAATTAGCTAACGGAACTCCGCAGACATGATAGGTATCGATATCTAAACACGGAAAAATAAAAAATTGGATTTTTTTTTGTGGTCAACAACCGTTACTTGAGTTTTATTTGTTTTATCGTGTTTACATATCGATACCAATCACGTCTGCGATGCTTACACAAATAAAACTGCCTTATTGAATAAATTAAAAAAAAAACCCGTCAAAATAATTTATTTTTTATTTCATCATATTTAGATATCGATACCATCACGTCTGTGGAGTTTCCCTAGCTAATTCGATTTGACCCTGTATACTAACCATAGCCACAAGAGAACCATGACACCTACGTGTTACGTGTCTGTCTCCGTGATCGCAGCAACAACGCAATCACATTATTAATGGGGCTAGTGCAATCCCAACTAATGAAAAACCTGAATAATAAATCACAGAGCCTGTATCTATCCTACTATGTAGGTGCCGATTCTGTTGTTGACAAACTAAACTAAATTTAAGTTCAGTGCATCTTTTTCTTTCTATTTCATTAAGAAAAGGACAGAAGATAAATTTTAGTTTAGTCCTGTCAAATTAGTCAGCGCCTGACGTAAATTGACATATTTTTAATAGCCAATTTTTTTTAATGACGTCTAAACTTGTCTATGGAGTAGGTGTCTTAATTTGACAGAACTAATCTAATATTTAGGTATCTTCTGTCGTTTTTTTTTATGAAATAGAAAGAAAAAGATGTACTGAACTTAAATTTACTTTAGTTTGTGAACAAGAGAATCGGCGCCATTGTAACTGAATGTCTAAATTCTAAATTATGAAGTGCTTGCTCCATTGTATAATTTTATTGCTACGTTATTCCTTATTTTCAAAAGAAGCAAAGGACGAAGTAAAAATTTATTTCGCTCGTCACATTCCAGGAAAACTTGAAATTGTACGCGTAGAAAGAAAGCTTGAAAAAGAGAGATATTTTAAAAACGAACAACAATGTGCCGCTGCAGGCATTTCCGTCGTTCACGAGTCGCACCGAAGCCTTTAAAACTGTAGGAGTTTGATTTTATTTTATTTAAACGTGGAGCGCTTTCACGCCCGGCGCTAGCAGACACAACACGATACCTCGATTGAGTTGAAATATAAAATTGCCTTTGTTCTTAAATACTCTTTGAATTGAGGTTTTCCTGTTATTAACATTATATTTAGCCGAAAAATATGTATAAAGTCAGAAATTCAGAATACAATTTCCAGAAAGTTGTATGCAAGGCTACTTGTGAAATGCTCTAAGATGTCACGCCCAGAATTTTCCCGTGAACTTTCGCGTACCACAATAGCTATATTCCGTACATTATGTAAAGGGATTTGAGGTCTGACCATATTTTTCATCATGACATGCATTCATAGAGGTAGGGACTTGCGGTATAATAACATATATTCGATATTCTCGCCTTTAAAAGCACTTGGGCCGAGTTGGGCCTTTCTTTCCAAAGCGCTCAAGGAAAGGGCTTTGGGTTTTCATAATACACAAAAAGAACCTTTTTATAACGTAGCACAATGAAGCCCAAATCACACACGTGCCTATCTTAGGAGGGACAGGCACGCGATTGTCTCCCACGGGGTGCCCCCAAGATTTTCACAGCTTTATATTTATCCAGCTTCCCTCGGGCGCAGTTTTCATTTGAATGGGTCGTCAGATTATAATAACTTGCGTGACCCCCGGAAGGACGACGTGATAAAGCTGGAAGAACAACTTTTTGCGGCCACCGCTCTCCCGCGAGTGGTCACTGGGTCTGAATTAGGTCCAGAACGCACTAACGAGATCGCTCCATTTCACTTATACTTGTCCCAAATTCCCAACACCAATGTCACTGTGATTAATATGAAAAATGAAAATGCTGTCACCATAATTATCACACCCACCGTGCGATTCTGTAATCATCTCACCGTGAAAGCTTGGGTGAAGTGAGCGTGAAGTGAGCTGTCATTCGCTAGGGATTAACACTATTAAGTGCTCACTTCACTTATGATTTCACGGTGAGTTTTTACAGAATCGACCGGCAGATATTTAAGTTGACGAGTAGCTTGTATTATTTACTGTGGTATACCACACGACGACGTTATAGTCCGGTTAGAGTGAAAGCCGACTTTAACATAGTTGAGAAAAGGCTAGGCAGGTGATGATGACAAGATGACGACATTGGCGTCGTAGAGTAGCATGATGATATTAGACCAATTTAATATGTTATGTGCTATATTTTTATTTTTTATTTTTTAATTTGCTACATTTCGAATATGAATCACTGCGACGACTTAAAAATATCTTGTATAATGCTTCTTTGGTGTATCTGACGTTCCCAAAAAAGAACACAAAAAAAAAAAATTGTCAGAATTTTTTTTTTTTTTTCAAAATTCTATGTATTATACCTTGTATTTCAAAAAGTAACGTGCGCAAAGGTCTGATAATTTAGGGAAATGTTTCTCTTAAGAAAGTGATTTCTTGGTAAAAATATCACCCTCACTTTCCCGAGGGGCATATGACCCATGCCTGCTATACTCTTTAATCAGAAATATTTAATTGACAATTAACGTTACACAGTTTTCGTTCACAGGAGTGTGCTGCGACACTAAAAAGTCTAAAATAAAATAAATAATTCAAAAAATCAAATATGCCGTCCGTTTTCGTTGCCCACACACCCACATTTGCCAAAGTGAATCCTCAGCGTTATGAACCTTTATAAAACTCAGCCATTCGAATGGGTATACTTTTACTCTTTTAAGATGCAAATATATGGGGCGTTCGTGATTTCTAAATTCGGAGGGGCCGAGCCAGTTTGTTTTCATATTAGACTGTGCTTATGTGTAGTGCAGGGTGTTTTGATCAAACCGTGTTACTTTGGTATGTTTGAAAAATATTATGCAGCGTAAACCTGAAGTAGGATCTCTTATCTACTAAGCAACTTGACAAATACTTTCCTGAACATCTGAACGTCGCTCCTTCATTAGAACGGTTAAAAGACTTTAGAGGTTTGTGACTATTTAATTTCCTCTCCAGAGTCCGTCGCGGATTTGCTTACATTTGAATAAGAGGACGTTTCACTAAAAAGAAGGCCTCGGATCGGGAGTTCGTGTAATTTTAGTGGAACACGTAAAACATAAGCGGTTGGAGGTTACCGGGTCATGATGCGAAATGTGACTGACGTAAATGCAAATTGCGTCTCGGAGATTTTATACGAAGTCGAAGTATCGCGGTTTATTGAGATTTGTTCAGAGGTTCCCGAATTTAAAGTTATCCAATGTTTTTGGAACAAAGGGTGCGGCGGCAAACTGGATTTCTATTTGATTTGTTTTGGAATGAAACAAAATATTGATAGGACCTTCCGACCTCTACATGTTCTACTATTATTTACGTTATGAGACTAACTGCTTAAAGAAGTCATCCAACAACGATTTTATTTACCTATGTACAGACGCCAGCACATCAAGCTACTACAATCTGTCAAAATTATTCAATAGATTTTCAACTTTATCGCCAAAGCATAAGGTTCAAAGTTGGTTGGGGAAATTTGACAGTTTCGGGTAGCTTGATGTGCTGTGTCTGTACATTCTAGACCTAGTTAGCGGATCTGACGACCCACGCAGAGTAGATTATGTAGAACTTAACCATTATTCCATAGGCCATCACTGAACTTCCCTCTGATGGCCAGACATTAGACCGCCACGGCGAATAATACTGGGACAATATTGCTGTAATAAACCAAACAGCATGCCATTATTTGTTCACAGGTGGCTGTTGCACTGCTATTACTCATCGACCCGAAATAATTCCGCGATGGGCTGTAATAAATAGGTATTTTGTTGCTGAACCCATAATTGTTTTTATGTCAGTTAAAATCTTACCGCTCAGTTCAATAAAATTTTCCAGGGTATTGAGTTCTTTGCTGTTTCGGCTGGGAAATTTCGAAGTATTGCTCTTAAAACCATAGCAGAATTAAGTACATAACCATTTAAAATCATAGTTTACTATTCTTTCTCTTTTTACTTTTTTTTTGTGTGTATAACTTTCAGTTTAGTTTTATTATTATTAGAGGTTAACATTTATCCATAATCTATGTACTTTTACATCGCACGATGTTCATTTTAGTTTAACTTTTTTATATTATGTGGAAAATGTTGTTGGTTGTACATTTATAATACCATTTTAGTTTTAAGTTCTTAGCGATATTGTAATGTGTAACCGTTTATTTTCCCAAATAAAATAAAATAAAATAAAATAAAATTGCTGCTTGTTTTTGTTTCTTTTATCCGTGCAAATAAGAAAATGTAACATATTGCTGATATTCCCACCATACAAAGGCGTAGAAGAGAGAAAACAGCAATAATAATTATGTATATTCATTCTCACATTCTGTATACAAAACATTTCCATTGATATTGGAGTATATTGCTTCGTTTGATGTTCACTTATTGCCAGTGTTGTTGTGTGGAAGGTTTTACAGTCGCAATAAACGGCTTCGGTAAAATACAACTCTCTGGAATTTTCGGAAGTGGGCCATGGAAAGGAAAGTTTATTTAGAGCGTCTCTATTTCAATACATCGCACGTGACTCGTCCTCTACGGCATCCTTGTGATTGCTCTCGTTAGAATGAAGGACGTATCAATGTAAGGTCATAAGTGAGTAGGCGACTTAATACGATTCCCTGAAAGGGTCCGACGAATAGATACACAATTGTGCGCAGATCTGTGATAATTTGATTTTTTCGGGATTTCAATGTTATTGTGATATTGGAGATATATTTGTACGTTTTTATCATAGAATCGTTTACGTTACTGAATGATCTCTTTCATAAGGATTTAAATACGAAAAGCTTAAAAGATGAGTTGCCATAAATATAGTTACAAAACCAAGCTTCATTTTAAGCACTTCCTAAGATAATAACAAAACAGTAAATATACGTAGGCACCTAATCAACCTTGAATGCTAATCAACGAAAGTTAAAAGATTGATAACGCCTCGAGCTCTATAAAACGGAAATTAACTGGGAACCCGTTTCTAATTAAAGTGGAGATGATGGAAAAAAACGGTGGCGTAAGTAGGTTTGGTAGGTACTTACAGACAAGGGCAAATTTAAATAAGAGAATCGATCGTTAACGTAGCAACGAGAAATGAACGCGTCGATTAGAGTAGGATTTATGGCATCACGTAGAACGTACCAATCGTTGAAGAGAACGATTTACTGCTACCTGCGAATGCTATACGCTGCAGTGGACTCCAGTGAGAATGAAAATACAGGGGATAAATCCATAACACAAGCCATTTTGTATTGTTTCTTAGGAAGTGCGAAATTCCGGAGATTGAATCTTTGTAGTGCACGTTTGAAATTGATTGGGATTCTTTTATTCGATATAGGTATGTACCTATCTTCTATTATTTCTGTGGTTGGGTTGGAAGAATAAAGTTATAATTGTACCTACAGTTATTTACCTACATACATCTGAATTATTCTGAATGTAGGTAGGTATACCAACCTAATTTGATGGATTCTATCTTTTCTAATAGGCTACATCAACTTACATTATTGTTATAAATAAAACCTTTTTTTATACAACACTTTAATTTATAAAACTGGTTTGAATTTGGACAAAAATCTAAAAGCCATACCTATAATAGTTTAATATTTTTTTTAAATTTCCTATTTGCTAAGAATTTCTTTTTTTCTGCTGTTTTTATATTTACGCAACTTTACCAAAAATATAAGAACAAATAAAGAAAAAGTATTATGTACTTAATTAGCTAAGTCTAAATAAGTACCTAGAGAGCAACAATTTTTAACAACAATTTCATATACTTAACCAACTTTTTTGTGCTATAACTACTTTTTTGGTTATGGTCATAAAACAATTTTGACAGCTAACAAAATTGGCGGGGTTAAAAAAATTTACTCTATTTCGTCGAAGGTTGTAATTTATAATTAATTTTATTTTCTGTAATCATAAAAAAAGACAATTAAAGGAATAATCGAAGCTGCAGTTTTATTTTCGCGTGTTCTGACGTGAGTCACTCAGTTGGTCAAGATAATTTTTAAATAGATAACTGAAATTGAAATTAAAGTTATCCTGTACATTATGTACCTAATTATGTAATATTCGTTTGTATAACTTAGTTGTAAAGTTGTAGTTAGTAGCCCTTGTCATGATGAAACCACGATGCAACACCAACGTAAGTTTGAATCGATAACTTAAAATTTCGAAGTTTACTAAAGCCCCTCAAAATATTTCAGCACAATAGCGGGAAATTAAGATAATCAAAGAAAAGGTGTTCAGCTTAAATCAAGAACGGTCATGTTAGGCATTAGGATGAACGTCAAAATTGTAGACAAACGACAAATCGTGATAGAGAGAGTTCTCGTGCTTGTCATGTTAGCCCTGCTGTCAATCTTTTCTGTATAAATATCACCGTGAAAACTTAGGTGAAGTGAGATGTCAAAAGTGTCAACCCCATAGTGATTTAAGATACTTACCATAGAGAGGCTACGCGAATAAATGTCATAGAAAAACTGTGTCATCTAGCATAATACCTATGGCAAAATTAGAGCGGAATGCAGGCGTATATACTGAGCGACTTTTGCCCACTAGGACAAATGTATGGGATTACGATTTAGGTCGCTATGTTAAGTAAATAATTTAATGTCTTTGGTCATCAGGCAGAAGGGCAGCTCACGTCGTTCGAGTTTTACAGAATAGTCCAGCTGGTATGTAAAACAGAGTACCTAACCGTCTTAGTGCTTTCGCAAAAGTTATAAAAGCGACCGGCACTTAAAAGGGGCTTGAAAAAAGCATCTAGCCGTGAAAAGGTAAACATCATCACTGAAGTAAATTAACTCGTTGGCTGTGAGTGGTTCACTGAGTTCACTCGGGTTTTATTAGGACACTCGAGTACCTACGCGGTACTTCAGAATCACGGTACGACGGTGGTGATAAGGGGCTGTCCTTTTATCACGTGAGGTTCGAATAGGGGGAGGGGTCAGAAAAAAGTACGATTAATCACGATGGGATAAGGTGACAATCATGTGTATTTTTTCATGCGACTAAAAAAAAAAAATATCTTGATTATATTCAAAAACTAACTTGATTAATTTATGTTTATATTTATGGATTTTCAAAAACCAGTTTTTTGTTTTTTATTTTATTTTACCTAAACAGATTCTAGAAATAACAAAACATTTCGATAATTAAAAATACACGTGGTGCTGGGAGCGAAGGAGTAGCCTTAACCCTTACGACGACTTTCACACAGGGGGAGGGGTATAAAAGTGGCCTAAAAGCCTCACGTGATTAAGGGGTGGACCGTAAGGTGTAGGCCACAGACATATTCGATATCGTCAGCTCTACTTACAATATAGGGTAATGCGGTTACCAACTTGTAATTACCAGACAGATTCGATTATGGCAACAGAATTTCAGAAACTAGAATATTGTATCGATAGTTGATTTTGTTTAAGGCGACGGAAAATGTGAAGTTTAATGAAGACGGTGCAGGTTGCTTCGCAGCAATAGAACATAAGTAGCTCTCGTCAAAATGCAGTACTCAACAGCGAATGGACACGATGTCATGCTTTTAAAAATGCACACACATTTATAAACTGACACGAAAAAAAAGAACGGAAATAAAGGTACAAAGGTGATGTTTATTACTTACTAGCTGCGCCCCGCGGTTTCACCCGCATAAGTCTCAAACCCGTAAGAATATCGGTATAAAAAGTATGTGTATGTGTTAATCCTGGTTATAAACTATCTGTGTGCCAAATTTCATCGAAATTGGTCCAGCCGTTTGAGCGTGAAGAAGTAACAAACACACACACACACACACACACACACACACACACACACACACACACACACACACACAAACACACACACACACACACACACACACACACACACAAACTTTTGCCTTTATAATATTAGTGTGAAGAAATCTCTTCCAGCATACTTGTGATAGAAAAGTAGGTGAAGAGATGTAGATGTAGTGTATTATATGTTATTTTTTTATTGTTGCCTATTATTTTTATACTAGGAATTTCTCCTGTATTGTGGGCGCGCTTACAAACATATACACAAACAGCCAGACCCAGATCAACTACTTGTAGGTCATACGAATATTTTTTCCGTGCGAGAATCAAATCCGCGACACGCAGCGCAGCAGTGAATCGCTTAACCACTGCGCCAACCGTGCCGTCAAAATTAACTAAAATAAAAAATTCTGTTGCAATGGAATATACCATGGACTTCACTTTCCTTCCAGGAAAACCCATCATGATACTTTAGGAAGAGCCAAGATGCGTGTAAGTAAAACAGCGAAGTTTGGGTCTTGCAAAACTTTATAATTATCTGTGCTTGAAGCAGAATGTTCTTTATTACCGCACTTAGCGAGTAGTGGCGTACCGTGAGCATAGTGGAGTATTCGCAACATGTGGCTCGCAACTCGTTCACTAGTGACTTAATTAAGTGAGCACTGAGTACCTACGCCTGAATGCCATTAGCTTCTGGTTGCGATGAAGTGGCTGCCATGTCGGTTCCAGATTTCTGTAGTTGTGTGTGGGTATGCCTTGGAGCTGTCAAAATTGTTGGCTATTTTAACCCTTAACCAGGCCTAGCCATTTTTTTCTTTTGAATAATGATTTTGGTAGATTACAGGGTTATAACAAATATAATTTCTTGTTTTTTTTTTTCTGTTTTTGATAAAAAAAAATCCCTGTGAGGTCTATATGACCTGCTGCCCATGCAGACATGTGGTCTGTATGTGGCCACTGTCCTACATGTTATCTACGCAGCTTTTAAGGGTTAGAATACTCACTGTAATGAATCTCAGAAATCGGCTCGTCACAAAAAATTTAAAATCCATGTGGTCGCTATGTGACCACTGCCTGGCTAAGGGTTAAACGATTTTTGTGCCCATATTGCTTACAAACTATTCGCAGATCCATAGTGATATTAGAAACGTTACTTTATGTATTAAGTTAAGGGGGTTGCGCTAGTCAGACCGCGAAATTTAAATTTTCTTATGTTTTTTTGCAATTTTCAGTGTCAAGTTGTATGCTGAACAAAATATGATTCGCGAGCGTAACAAGTACGTATTTATAGAATTATAAATCAAAATCAAAAATTAAAAGTCATTTATTCAAACTAGGCTGAGAATCAGCACTTTTCGAATGTCAAAATTACAAAAGACAGTCCCCCAAAACGGCCGCCCTTCACCACTTCCTAGTGCTTTCGCTGGGGAGAAGAAGTGGCGCAAAAAACTCCCCAGCAGCACAGCTGTCTGTTCAATTAGAAAATACTTGATTGTATACAATACTAGGTATGCAAAGTAATTAACATTACAAGAGACAGAACACTAAATTAAATTATTTGCTATATGTCAGCTAGCCACACCAATATACCAACAACTACAATAATAACTATACGTACTTAAGCAAAAAAATAATATATCAAAATATATAATCATTAAAATCATCAATATAACCCTCTAAGTTCATATAATCCTATTGAATGACTATTTTGAAATATGAATCGATAGGATTACATGAACTTAGAGGGCTGTATTGTAATCCACATTTAACATGAAGGTGCCATGCAAATTGCAAAAATGTAAGAAATTTTGAATTATGCTATGGGCTATCCTGGCATTTTCCCCCTTAAAAGGTTCGATTCAGATTTCAGAGATAGGCATAAAATACATCGCAAACTATATAATTTTATTCTGAAAAATTTCCGACCGCTGGGCCTTGAACGAATGTCTTATCCATAATGATATTCTGAATTCAGCAAGTTCAAAGGCGACAAACTTGGCATCGGTTATCACGATTTTCTCAATGCTTAGTCAGTTGAAAAATGGACGACACGGCCCGGATCTCCGACTTGGCTATAGTCATTCATATTAAAACAGTCTGAGATGTTCTTAGCGTCCTTCGCAGTCAGGTAAACTGAATATCTAATTACGTCATTATCATTTCAGTATCAGTCTACTGTCTACTCTGTATACTGCATTAAAGCCATGCTCAAATATACGAGCGGCACGTTGTCGTGTTTTAGGTAACTCCTTGATTTATTGAGAACAATAATACTTATCTCAAAAACAATACGTGCATTGAAGACTTACATGTAGCGTTACCAGTTATTTCTTTATGCATAAATATGCTGCAGTACATACGTTATGCAAATACGAGGACATGACTTACGGCATCGTTGTAAATCAAGTTCCATTTAACATTTTCATATAAAGTGTTAAAGGCAGTGTGGCGGTGCTGCGCGCGCGCGAGATCTGTCATCGACTGCGGATTTATAGCGCATCGTTCGTCGGGATTTGCTTTTGCTTCACGTAATGGATTGCTTTAGAATTCCAACGGTTCCAGTCGAATATATTTTTTGTCCATTTCCCATATGTCTACTTCACTGTGAAACAGCAGGGTTATTGTTTTTCTGATGTATTGGATCGTTGGTTTTATGGAGGTATAAACGACCTTATATTTTCCTATTGTGCTTTTACCAAAAATATTTTCACACATAAAGCTTGTTTCAAAATGTTTTACCCTGTATATGAAACGATCATAAAATGTCTGCAGTAAAAATATGTATACCTATTGAAAATGTGAACAATGAAGTGATATTTTAGACTAGCGCAGTTTTTTTCACTCAATTACAGTCTTCCACTTACACTCGATACGTATCCGAACGAAGTTGGCGAGCAAAGGAAAAAGGAATGTTTATTCATGTACTCGTAATTGAATTCTGTTGGGAGTGCGGTTGGGCGCAAATTGAAGTGGAGACGGCGACGGGAGACGGCCAAGCCGCGGCGGGCGCCGGCCGCTGCAGGCGGCGCGGCGCACCAGACATCGCCCTTGATATTTTAAAGCACTGCTGTTTTATGCTTGCCTCTGTTTGTTCTAGTTCAACTTTCCTTACCTCGTCGGAAAATATGTAATTAATTTTGCATTTCAGAATAATATAATGAAGAACATTTTTGTAACAATGTTTTTAATTCAAACTAGAGAATGGCTATCTTAATTAAAATTGCACAAAGCACCTATTTCAGTTGTGTGGGTAAAGATTTCAAATTAAGTTAACAATTAATGGGAATACTTTGTAAGATTTCTGAAACTAGAAGTAAGAACTTTATAGGTGGTAAGATATTTAATTAAGCGTCTAGCTCGGAGTACGAAGCTATTTTGGTCCGCCGGCTGGAGCCGCAGCCTCGTTATTAAGATATCTTCGGATCTCCGTTAATGGTCACTCGCTCAGTGCACCGCAGATGCTACTGAAATTCGTGGTAAGTGCAAATTCAGAACGATAACGACCGGCATATACAACATGTAACGTTAAATGCGCAAAACCTCAGACACCCCAACTGATTTTTAATTCAATGGACCTATTTCAGAGAGAAAATAAATCATTAAAAAAATTGTAAAAGTTTTATGTGCTGTTTTAGTTTTACTGGCCATTCTGATCGTTTCTTTCGTCTGCGACGACGCTTTATCGAGGGAGGAGTCGTCACCGGGCCGCTGCGCCGCGCTGACATTGGCTTGCTTGACCTATTAACAAATAGACACGGCAACGTTGTTAATGGAGATTTTTTGTAAAATGTGACCTATATTAAAAAGTGGTTCAATTAATTCTGCTCGTTATTCTGATCAAACTATTTTCAGGTTTTGCGCATTTAACATTACACGTTGTATAAATAATTTGCAAAGACGTACAGACAGATTTTGTTTGCATATGTATTCTGCTGCGTTTGACAGCTGTCCTTGTCAACTTATTTTACTTTTTATGCTGTGTTTATTTTCTGTACCATAATACCGTATTTATCATATACAGACATTCATTTATTTATCGAGTTAGATGATGATTTATCTATGTTATGAGATAGTATGTAATCTACAGCTGTATCAACGATGAGCGGTTGTATTAAGTTCACATAGCTTAGATAAACCAAAGCCCAACAACCGATTTGGGGTCGCTGATTGGTTAGCCATAATTGTAACAGAATTAAGATAAAGGTTGCATTCTTGAACATATTTCTATATCTAAGCTGATTTATTTCTTCATTTCATTTTAAAATACAAAAATCTGGACGCATCACAAAATTATCACCTTCCTCGAGTCGGATTTTATTAAGATTTAAAAAGACAATGCAGTACACAAGTAGTGTAATCCTTTAAAATGTCTCGCAGGCTTCCCGTGCCGGTCGTCGTAGAAGAGATAAGCCGCACGGAGCCCCTACATTTTTCCTGCCTCGCCAGCTTAGCTTCTGGTGCAAAGCCTAGGAGACTCCCTATGCAGCACTCATGTTACATATAATTGAAATTCTGGTTGGATGGATTGATCAGAGGCCATGTTGAATGTTGCATATTATTTAAATATTACCTGACCTTAACCGAATATCGTTTTCGTTTTTGGCCAAAATATTTGCCAAAATATTCACATTCGGCAGTTTTCGTTTCCGACCTAAAAACCATCTGCTATTCAAAAATGTTGTTACCAATCTACGTATCATTGCATACATATATGTATTCCTTTCGAGTTTCCGTTTCGCTCATGTTTGAGCCAACTTTTCTTGCCATCTAAACTACCTATACAAAGTACGAACACAGGGATGATACAATGTCGTCGCCAGTCAAACAAAGCCAAGACATATCTACTAGCGGGCAGAACATTTTAACGTGACAATGTCCTATGGTAACACTTTCAGGACTAGGTTACAAATGTACAGTGATACTACAACGGTCACCTAGAGAACAGTCTTGCGTTGCGTGACTTGAAAAGTAAAACAAAGTAAAGAGCTGTCAGTGGATAAACGAGCATCCGGCTGCTTACTTTCGCGAGATCCCGCGTCGTCCTGTAATCCCGCAAAGCCAGCTAAATGCGGGACTTGAATAATCCCGGGGACAGGTGAGCTGGCGTGCTTCACTTCGAGGATTTGAGGTCGATAGTTTGTTTACATTCTGCACCTATACAAACTTCGGAGCCGGTATGTAGTGTAAATAGGATGTCAACCAATTTATAGTTGGCGAACTTTGTTGTACAGAAGTATGGCCTTTATTGTGGGATTTTGTGTCACAAGCTGTTGTTTCTATAGCAGATTGTTATTACCGTAGGTTAACCTCCTGAGTCCACCATATTTATACCTCAAGATGTCGGACAGGCCGGTTGTCCTTAATAACGGACAAAATGGGAGATGGCCCTAAGTCCTGAGATTATACAACATTTGAATTCTCATCGGTTGACTAAATCAGATGCATGTAGCAGGGCCGATTTATAAACGAAAAACTAATATGTGTGTTAGGATGTACGTCCGGTTATTAGAAATGTATATCAGCCGTGCGATTCTGTAACCATCTCACCGTGAAAACTTGGGTGAAGTGAACGTGGAGTGAGTCGTCAATAGTGTCAATCCCTAGCATCAGCATGACTCACAGCTCACTCTAAGCTCACTTCACCTTAGTTATCACGGTGAGATTTTTCCAGAATCGACCGGCAGGACTTATATATATCAGGACTTTATGACATACGATAATTTGTCCGTTATAATGACCTCAGAGAATCAGGAGGTTATGTACTCGTTCAGGTATATCTACATATTTCACATGTTTATCAGTTCTACATTTGGGTAACTAAAACACTTAATATTAGGAAGGTGACTGTCAGAACCACAACTTTATTAATATCCAAACTTACTTCCCCTCAAAGGAGAATGGTGTGCTTGGCGACAAGTTGCTTGTGGCTGCGCGTAGCGTGCACGTAATGCAATTTCAGTTGGGCGTCCGACGTGGAGACGGGAGGTGTTGCCTCTTGCAAGTAATCATGTACGTTGGGACTTGAGAGCAGTTTACAACTTCACTCACAACTTGCTATCGCTTCTCGCAGCCACCTTACTATTTTCGTCCTTCCACAAAATATAATATTTCTATAAATTATTTCTATCTCAACCGTCTTTATTTATTTATTTTATTATTTATGTACACACAGTAAAGAACATATGGATATGACATAGTAATAATTTGAGTACAAAGGTACTGCTTATTTCTTGAGAAATTTCTTCCAGCAGGCCTGCGAAAGGAGAAGTAAAAAAGAAATGTAGACAATAGTGTGCGAGAACATGAAGAGAAAATATGAATGTCGTCTTTAAGAAGGATGCGCTGAGGTAGACTGCGAAATACAAATTTACTTACGTTTTTTTGCAATTTTAGCAGGTCAGTGTGAGGTTGTGTGTTGATTAAAATATGATTCGCGACCGCAACAAATATGGCTTTACAGAATTATAATCATTAGAATCAGCAATACAACTCCTTAACCCTTTCCAACCGAGTTAAAGTGATAGTGAGTTTCGACTTTACAAAATTCTGAGCAAAAATGTAAACAACTTTAGCGGACGCTACCAGCGTCGATCCATAGTGATTCTATCTAAGAATGAGTCAAAAATAGTTTAGCACTCTGCGCACACGTTTCGTCCTGCCAGATCGTTGAAACCCGAATGAGAGATGGCTGCGTTTTTTAATCCAGGCACCTCCGCACAAATAACTACTCATGATCGTGCGACTAGAAATCATTCCTAAACCTCACGTATGCGAGGTCTGACTGCTGAAGACCAGATTGCATGAGATTTTTTTTCAGTATTTTTTCCAGGACAGAGGTCCAAAGGTAGGAAAAGGTAGGAAAGTGTTGAGAGGAACACTTTCCAAACTATTACTAAGTTTTTACTGATCTATGCGAGTTTTTTTACTCCCGGCAAAGGGTTAAGTTGGAATTGGCCTCAAACCTCAAAATTTTATGAAATAGTCGTTTAATAGGGTAATATGAACTTCGAGAGATGTACTGATCTATAAATAAACATTTGTTACGGAACATTTGCAACGGCCGCGAATCATATTTAAAACAATATACCACTTGATACGGATCTGCAAATTTTGCGGGTTACCCGGACGTTTTCGCCTTAACTTGTTAATAATAATAATAATCTTTATTACACAAGAAAGTGGTTACAAAATAATGTGAAGTCCCTGACTCCTGTGCTAGGTGATAGACCTGTGTTACAAGAGCCAGTGCCCTCTCCCAGTAGGAGATATTACAGAATCTTATGCAAAAAGATTAAAATTGACAATTTCAGGAGATCTTTACTGAAAAAATGTCCCGTTTCGGTCCCGTAGAACAACGTAATTGGGATAACTTGTAGCTTATAGCCTTCATATACAACCATTCCATTTTCTCGGAATGCTTTTATGGAATCGTTATACGAGAAAGCAGTTCCTTTTTATTGATAAACGAAATTAAAATATCTTTGAAGTTATTATCCCAACCCACGGTTCTTGTAAGTGACATTTTCTTCGGGAAATAAATTATAATATTTTTAAGATAACAAGAGGCCGTTCAAGTACTGACTATGACTGTTATCTGTCGTTATAAACAATGGAATTGAAAGTTAATAGAACATGCGTGTTCCATGCTAATTGCATTGTTTCAGAGTCACGTTTTTAATCACATCTCCGCATTGAACCAGTTTATGACGATCCTCGATGTTTCAGGAAGCATTACTGGAATCCTATTACTGATGCAGATCAAGGGAGTTGGTCGCCATTGCACATGATGAATTCAATGATTGCAGTTGACATCGTTTGCGGCGAAATTGGAATAATTAAGTCAGAAATCAAGCAGACTGTAACAGTGAAATAGTAATTGGTTTATTATACGGTGGTAACGAGAGTAGTATCCTATACTTTTGTTTACTGATTTACTATAGACTTATGTGTCTGCCACCGTCATTCTGCATCATCTCAATAATAATAATAACGTAGTCGTCTTGCAAAAGCCGTGCGACATTTACGAGTAACGCATTCAATTACATTTGGAATTAATAAAAAAATAAAAATAATAAATCCCTGGACATTTCACACAGCACCGTTTGTCCCAAGCTAAGCAACCTAATGCTTGTGTTATGGTAACAAGATGGCTGATAAACTACTTATATACAATTTTTTTTTTTTTTTTTTGTAAATACATACATATTATAGATAGAAAAACACCCAGACTCGGAACAAATACATGTAGGTCATACAAATATTTGTTCCGTGCGGGAATCGAACCCGCGACACGCAGCGCAGCAGTCAATCGCTTAACCACTGCGCCAACCGTGCCGTCGCTCGCTTATTTTGGAATTGACCTGGATCATATGGGGTAGACACGTGTTTTTTTAGTAATTATCTGGAAAATAAAAAGTGGTCTTACTGTAAAAACCCGACACAACTCATATAATGACTTCGTTGGAAATCTGTATGGTTTGAATGACATTGTTTTTAGCAAAGACCGTTGCGCTCTTTCCAGACGTAAAAGATGCGTTTTACATGCGCTTCCCCAAACCCCAATACAGTAACCAATAACCGATTGCGCTAATGCATAATAAACTGTACGGAGAAGATCGCTGTCAGCTATATGCCTCAGATTTTTAAGCACCCATGTAAGTTTCCTGACTCGTGACGAAACCATCTCGATATGTGGTTGACAGGATATTTTCTCATCTAAAAGAACTCCAAGGTATCTGACCGTCTTAGTTTTATAGATAATAGTATATATCTGTATATATAAAAATCAGTTGCCGTGCATTAGTCTCGCAAAAAGTTGAAAATGGCTCGACCGATTGTGATGATACTTCGGTAAGTTCTTGATTGCGCGCCGGAGAAGTTGCGGACGGACAGCGGAGTCTTAGTAATAGGGTCCCGTTTTACCCTTTGGGTACAGAACCCTAATGACAAGAGTCATAAGTCACTTATTTTTTCAATGATTCCTTAGATACTGACTGACTATTTTGAATGATAGAAATTGCCTATGGCATTAAGCCCGCCTCTGCACATTTATGTGCATGAAGTATTAAATAAATAAATATAAGGCATTTTTTGTTAAATCATGCTTTTTAATGTGATTAGGTACTTGTCGTCCGCTAATGGAATTATATATATTAAAAACTACTTCACGGAGGTGAAGGTAAACTTTTTCTAAATACTTATAGAAAAGTTTTTTGTTCTTTCCCAAAAACCTTTACTTGGTTATTACAAACTTTGATGGTCGCTAGTGTATGTACAGATTTTGACAATTTTTATGTTTCTGTTTTTTTTGTATATAATTAAATCATATCTAATGACTAAAATATAAAAGTTACAAACAACGGGAAGGTAGGCTAAGGTTTTTCTGACGCAGTCTTTTTCTGTTCGTCTTGATTAGTGCTCGAAAATGTCAGTGAAAGAAAAAAATGTTGCTCGGAAGGAGATCTATGAGACATTACATCTTTGCAATTTTTGCGTTCGCATTATAGGCCTTTCCTTCATAGATGACGTACCGCAAACTTTCTACTACAGTTTAAGGTCTTATCTATCGTTCATAATGTCGTCATCTCTGTTGGTTCTGATGCTAGCTGGTGAGATAGCGTATGTTGCCGGACAGCTGATTAATATCGCCTCTGTGGAGGAATTTGTCGGAAGCTATTTACACATCGTTGGCTACGACACAATGAGTGAGTATATGATGTCTTAATGACACATTACTATGATGTTTTTGGCACTAATTTGGTAATCCAGGGATGACGTTTCTTATCTATGCATATCTATACATACATATAAATAAAACTGGAGTGTCTGTTTGTAATATTGAAATAACCGTTTTTTACTACATGCATATGAATATACAGGGTAATTTGTAAAACACCAAAAACCTCTTAAGAGGTCATTGTACTCATCATTATGAACAACTTTTACTATGGGACCAAACCTGAAATCGCGAAAAAAAAATCAGCTGTTCCCTACATTTACGTTCGTACGAGTCGTCAAAATGTAGGGAACAGCTGATTTTTTTTTCGCGATTTCAGGTTTGGTCCCATAGTAAAAGTTGTTCATAATGATGAGTACAATGACCTCTTAAGAGGTTTTTGGTGTTTTACAAATTACCCTGTATATGTGTATGTATGTTATTTTGGTGTGTACCGTACACACACCCAAATAACATTTTTTTACAATTTTTGTCTCTCTGTCTGTTTGTTCCGGCTAATCTCTGAAATGGCCGGATCGATTTTGACGGGACTTTTATTGGCAGGTAGCTGATGTAATAAGGAGTAACTTAGGCTACTTTTATTTTAGAAAAAAATCTTTTATTTTAGAAAAATAAAGTAATGTTGCAATGTCCAAGTATTGTCCAGTACCACGCGCAGCTCACGCGCATGCCACCACTGTGCCGCCACGTCGGGCGCCTCCCACCACTTCTTCATTAATAATAATGTTTAGTATACAACGTGTAACGTTAAATGCGCAAATCCTGAAAATAGTTTGATCAGAACAACGAGCAGAATTAATTGAACCACTTTTGAATATAGGTCACGTTTTTTTAAAAAATCTTCATTAAAAACGTTGCCGTATCTATTTATGAATAGGTCAAGCAAGCCAAGGTCAGCGCGGCGCAACGGCCCGGTGACGACTCCTCCCTCGTAAAGCGTCGTCGCAGACGCAAGAAACGATCAGAATGGCCAGTAAAACTAAAACAGCACATAAAACCTTTACAATTTTTTTAATGACTTATTTTCTCTCTGAAATAGGTCAATTGAATTAAAAATCAGTTGGGGTGTCTGAGGTTTTGCGCATTTAACGTTACACATTGTATGTAAAAAGATTATGAAGTAAGTAGTGATAGATTATTAACATTAACAAATAACCATACAATTAAAAATGACCCAGCGAAGCGGGTATTCACAGCTAGTCTATACTATACTAATATTATAAAGCTGAAGAGTTTGTTTGTTTGGTTGAACTTGCTAATCTCATGAAATACTCGTCCGAATTGAAAAAATATTTTTGTGTTGAATAGTCCATTTATCGAGGAAGGCTATAGGTTATATAACATCATGCTCCAACCAATAAGAGTAGAGCATCAATGAAAAATGTTGCAAAAGCGGGAAAAAATATTCTTGTTGAGAGCTTCCGTTGCGTGCGCTGCGTAAATGGTTAAAGTTACGCAAAAATCATGTATGACGGAATGGTTCCCCCTTGAAAGTTCTAAAAAAAAATCCGCAACAGCATACATCTATCTTTTATGGTGGACTCACTATAACCTTTTCTATGGCAATAAATTTGTTCTTAAATAATGCATTATTTGCGAAGGTATTTTCATAAACATGATATTCCTTATCCAAATAAATACGTTATTCATCACAAGTATTTAATTTTGAAAAAAAAAAGCCCTTAACATCATTTGATTCCAATGAATATCTTAGGAGATATCATAGTTTTAAAATAAATCCGCAAGGCCGCCGGTAGCTCTGCGACGTTCACTATACTTAATTCCACTCTTACCGATCATAGCGTGATGTTCTTAAAATAGCTTCTTACAGTAAGTATTAATGTACTAAGTAATAATCATAAGTAATTGAATATATTTTAGTAGGTTTTTTCCTCAAATTAACGCGGGTGAAACCGCGGGGCATTGCTAGTGTATAATAAAGTCGTGGCAAAGTTAAAACTGTACATAGAAAATAAAAAAAAGTTATTGCTGCGAGGGCTGGGCATGATTCTAATGGCGAAAGTATTGTTATCGATTTTTTATCCGTTTGTCTGTTTGTCTGAAATTTCTGAATGTATGTTCATTACACAAAAACTTTCAGATAGATTCTAATAAAATTGTTCATATATATAAGTCGGTCAGATTGTAGGCTATAAATTATTAAGCTATTTGGTATGGGGGATGAGTAATATTGCACTGTGTTCGTATTCCTCTATAGTTTACTGCAAATTGTAAAGACGACTCAAAAGGTTACAATATTGGAGATAGCCCTTTACCTTTTAATGACTTTCTTCACGCTATGCCTTTATGGCGCTAAGCAGTCAATCATGACGTATAAAACAACAGCTATTTTAGTCCGCTTTCAACGAAGCAAATAGCTTAGCGGTTCGACAACTGCTTTGCAAACCCGTGGTTGTAAGTTCGATTTCTAACTTTTGTTTTTTTTTTATTTTACATTTTGTTAAGTATACAGTACTATAATACGATAGTTCGTAGAAATTACACAAAAAAAAAAAAAATCATGAAGTTTAAGCCTCTTCTGTCACATGTGATTATAATGAAAATATATGTATGGTTAGATGACTGTTAATGAGAAATTCCGTGTGTTCACAATCTACTGTTATATTAGTTCAGTGCTAGTCATTCGTCAGGAATAATCTGTAAAAATGCATCAGTCAGTGTATCACTGTTGTGCCATTAGGTACCTACTATATGCAGAAACAAAGGCGTTAGTTGATTCAATAAAAATGAAAAACTTCGCAAGCAATGGGAAAAGGCTACTGAAGGCGGTGTCGACCTCAGACCGAGCTGCTTCTCACACGGACAACTGTGCTGTGTGTCCTTGTTCCCGCGTCACCAGTCTTGACTCTTGTGTATATTTTGAATGCTGAAACCAAAAAAATGGTGGCTGTTATTTAGTATACTGTGGTTTCTTACGACTTCCACACGGACGAATTCGCGGGCAGAAGATAGTGTGGAAATAACCATCTTAGAGCTGATTTTTCCAACGTCTGATAATTTTATCCGAGGAATGATTTTTAATTTTTGACAGTTCTTCCATACAAAATCTGTCAGACGTCAGTTTTATTCCACGAGTAAAAATCTTTCTTTATTAAAAAAAAAAAAAACGTTGCCCCCACACTACGAATTTCTCCTGTATTGTGGGTTTACAAACATTTAAACTCACATACACAAACAGCCAGACCCGGAACAACAACTTGTAGGTCATACAAATATTTGTTCCGTGCGGGAATCGAACCCGCGATACGCAGCACAGCAGTCAATCGCTTAACCACTGCGCCAACCGTGCGGTCAAAATTATCTGTTGATTGAAATCTCAGCCCTTAGTGTATTTGTTAATGCACCGTGAGTCGGTCAATATAACAGAAAAACAAGAAAGCCTTAGAACCGGTGCAGAGCTCCTATAGGATTGTCAACGGGTGCTCAAAGTTGGTCCTGCCATGGGGAATAATGAAATGAAAAAATCTGATAGTTTTACATCTAGTCGGGAAATTCTATCATCATCTGCCTAGCCTCTTCCCAACTATGTTGGGGTCGGCTTCCAGTCTAACCGGATGCAGCTGAATACCAGTACCTATCTTACATGGAGCGACTGCCTATCTGATCTCCACAACCCAGTTCAATAACAATTCATTTCCCGACCTAATGGTCGGAAAATCCTATAAGTAGTCGGGAAATCCTATATGTAAATAATATTTTTTGAGTATATTAATAGTTCCATTAGTTGTCCATTGAAAACAAAATAATTTATATTCAAAATTACTTTACGAAGCTAAATATAGGAAAAGTTTTTAAGGAATAAAATGTTCAGAAGATCGAGATTTGGAATTGACAGAAAAACTTTCCGAAGAACCTTCTACCTGGTTATTACAAACTTCGAAGGTCCCTAATGTACGGTTAACTTGTACTTATGTTACCAGTAGTACATAATTTTGTACATTATTAAATAGTGAAATAAAGAATAAAAGGTACAAACAAAGTCACGGTTTGGTAAAAGTATTCCTGATACAATATTTTTATATTCGTCGTGATCAGTGTTCGAAAATGTTGGGCGAAGAAATATATAATGTTGCTCGGAAGGAGATTCAAGAAACGTTAAGTCTTTGCAATTTTTGTATTCGCATAATAGGACTTTCGTTTATAGACGACATACCGAAGAGTTTTTACGAGAGTTTATTTACCAATGTAACTTTCATTTTGTCGTCAACGCTGTTGGTTCTGATGCTGGCTGGTGAGATAGCGTATGTCGTTGGTCAGATGATTCATACCGCGACTGTAGAGGAATTCGTTGGTAGTTATTTACACATCGTTGGCTACGGCACTATGAGTGAGTACATTGTAGCTATATCATGTCACAATAGCGCATTAACGTGACGTATTTGACAGTAATTAGGTCATCGGGGATGACGCATGTGTAAATAAACAGCTTAATATATTCATTAATGCACCATCAGTAGCTTTAGGAAAACAAGAAGCAAAAAGCTTCGGTACGTGTACCTATCTCATTTGAATGGTACATTTGCTAAGAGCTAAGAGCTCTTACAGGACGGGTGCTCAAAGTCAGACGGAATGAGTAAGTAATATTTAAAGTGTAAATGGTAAAATAAAAAAAATAAATAAAATCGAGACGCTCGAAATACCTAAAGTACTCAACGCTATTTTACTTATATTTCGGATCTCTTGTTGGGTTAGGTTGGCAGTCGTTCAGAATATCTTTGAAAATTTGCATACAGAAAAAAAAAAAACTGTATTTTACTCTATTACTCGCCAAATTACTCGCATGGACTATGATTCAGTTCCATGACATGTATTTTTCAGTCGCCACCAACAGATTTTTGTTTTTAATTCATTACATTGATTTTATTTGGCTGTCGACTGAAACGATTTGAATTCCAGGTTTTGGCAAATTGTTAACCATCTGGTACAAGAGACATACGTTCAGGCAACTGGTGGTTGAGCTGGCAGAGATATGGCCTGTTTCTGTCAAAGACAAAGAGGGGCTGGAGGTAAAGCGGGACAGCCTCTCAGCATTGAAGCGCAGACAATTAAGTAAGTAAGACCTATGTGTACCCAATGATTCGATTTGTATTGCTTCCACAGTAGTTTGATTCCTAGTGAACAGCCTCTTCAGTGTCATAAACGATGCTGGAAATAAGAAATAACGTAAGGGACAAAACCTATTTTTCTTACAAGACTAACGATAATTTTTTAACTATTATGTTTTATGTAAAAAGTGTCTAGGACAAAGTTTCTTAGATTCCTTCATTTTTTTAAGCTAAAATAGCAAAACATCAATAAAACTTATAGTTTTAATATATAATTCAATTTCGACAAAATGTCCCTTACGTTATTTCATATTTCCAGTATCGTAAAAGGCGATTAGAGAATTGCTACTACCGACTGCTGGTGTACTACTTACCTATAAAACGATTTTGTTGACCATTTTTAGTAATTGTCAGGGTTACCTATAGAAATACGGAATTGAATATTCTATAAAATCATTGGGAAACCCATTTTTGAATGTTAAGTTTACTGAAAAGTCAAAACAAAAAAACACAAAGTGTTTTCCTACGTTCAGAAAATCGTTCACCTTTTCCCTCAGCTGCAAGATTTTCGCTTTACCAAACCACAGATGCTTCGCTTTTTTGAAGTTTTCTTCCAGACAGTGAATCGCGTTGAAGTTTCTTTTTAACGATCCTTTTCAGTGTACGCCTTTTGGAATGTGTTGGGAGTGTGGTTGTACAACTTGACGCCGATCGCTGTGCTCGCGTACCGTAAGATACGCGGCATTCCGTCAGCTCTCGGCTACGTGTGGCAGATGGCATATCCCTTTGATAAAACCGAACCTGTCATCCATGGCTTGGTGTACATTTTTGAAACATGCTCCGGTTTGTATTTTGTTGAATATTATTTTAATGTGTTTTATAATGGCAGTTAAAATAATTGTTGTGATGACAAATTGTTGTGTAGTCTTGGTCAATTTTTAATGATTAAAATACAGTTTGTCTGAGACAAATAATTCCATTTTCTTTTCTACTGATAATGAACTATTGAAGATGTTAATTGTTACTCTCATTTTTCCAGGATGTATATCAGTATGTTGCATGCTGGGTTCCGACCTACTGTTTATGACCATGGCAAGCCATATCAGCATGCTCTTGCGTCTATTGCAGGATCAAATACGCCACTTGGGAACCATTCATAATAAAGACACATTGGAAACTGGAAACAATGACTGTTATGACGACATCGTCAAGGTTGTTAAAATACACCAGCGACTCATCAGGTGGATCAATAATTTTTATACAACGTGTAACGTTAAATGCGCAAAACCTGAAAATAGTTTGATCAGAATAACGAGCAGAATTAATTGAACCACTTTTTAATATAGGTCACATTTTTCAAAAAATCTTCATTAAAAACGTTGCCGTGTCTATTTATTAATAGGTCAAGCAACCCAATGTCAACGCGGCGCAGCGGCCCGGCGACGACCCCTCCCTCGATAAAGCGTCGTCGCAGACGCAAGAAACGATCAGAATGGCCAGTAAAACTAAAACAGCACATAACACCTTTACAATTTTCTTGACTTATTTTCTCTCTGAAATAGGTCAATTGAATTAGATATCACCCTAACGTTGACTGGTAGAAAATGCCTCAGGCAAGTCCGGCTTTGTACAGTATTTTTTTTTCTTGTGCATAAAGTTTTAATAAATAAATAAATATCGAGAGAAAAGTATCCTTTGTCTTAATCCAGGTCATAGTCTACCCATGTGCGAAATTTCATCCATATTCATTCAGTAAATTTAGCGTGAAAAAAAAAAACATACAAAAATTAAATCTTTTCTCTTTTTAATATTAGTTTAGATGAATTGGTTAACATATCTAAAGGGCAAATAATATTGGAAGATATTAACATTTTAGGTACATAAATGATCTGGAGGACGCTTTTTCAGTTGTGAACCTTATCAATGTCCTGCTGAGCTCTGTAAATATTTGCTGTGTTACATTTACCATTGTTGTAAGTAACATGAAATATCTATACAATATATTGAAAATGACATATACAGGGTGTAAAAAGACGCATCACATAGCCGTCAATTACGCATTCCGTACATCAAGTATCATTGCAAAAAATTATTGCTGGGAAACGACTTTTATTTTTGGTGTGAAAATTTGCTGTTTGCGGTAGTGCGCAATGTAACGCACGAAAACATTGTGCTTATGGGTGCATGCAACGGTACAGGGTCGTGGGGGTATTTAGTTGAGTTATAACATTGATAACTTGTTTTCGTAAAAAAACGTCAGTAAACGTTGATTTTTTGACCTTCAATATCTCCGTAACTAGGAGGTTCCCAGGTATGATCCAGTAAAAAAAAATGATTACAATGACGAGGAGTACAAGTGGCCCTCGGCATCGTTAAGTGTCTTTTTACACCCGCTATGGTGTGTTCGAATAATAATAGTTTTCTTTTTTTTACAGTTTCTAGATTCATGGATGGAAATGAGCAATAAGTTTTACCTCGGAGCAGCCTTAACTCAGATGTTTATAGTCTGCTGGTACGCAGACGATATTTACAGAGCGGTGTGTGTCAGCTTTTGTTCATTTGGCTTTCATAAACAATTTACTGAATTCAATTATTTTTGTACATTTGCAATAAAATACCACAGTCCACTTTAAATATTGACATAGCAGAGGAAAACAAACATGTGCCTAAAATAACACAACTGCATTCAGTGTGATATGTAAATTAACTTACAAAAACACCCAACTTTTTCCTGCACTCAAAGTAAATTTGTTTGAGCATTGCAATTTAACAGCTTACATGCGAATTGCAGCAGACGTGGAATATTTTTAGTGTGTTTTTCAATGAATCTCGCAGAGCATAGGTGTAGCTGAAGCGGTGTATGAAAGCGGATGGTATAAAAGCAACACTAGAAGCCGACGCGCGATGCTCGTGGTACTCCGACGGTACGCTTTTTGACTTTATATAGCAAGTAGCCTTATTTGCTTAATAACTTTAATGACTCACGTACATTCCCTCGTTTGTATCACACTGTTTCTTGGCAGTTTCGTCTTTTGTTTTACTTTTGAACGTACGGTGTGAAGTACCTGTAATTAGTAGTAAGCAAACGAGTGGCATTTCTGTTTAAAGGGACTTAATTTAGCATAGTTTTCGTGAGCTTGCTTAGAATTTGTCGTTTAAACCAATAAAGTCCTCCAGATCGAACTTTGGTCATGGTGAATAATCTCAGCGGAGAGCAGCCTTCGGCGCGGGAGATATTATAGTGCACAAATATGTGCGCAGACACAGGAGCACTCGCTCTTCCCTCACTCTCATTGTCCGAAGGGACGGCAATCCGACACGACCGAAGAGAGATCAGGCGCAGGACCAACGACTTAACGTGCTTAACTTAAGCAATACTCTGCATGTAAATAGGCTGAATTAGTGCTTAGTAATAGTGAAACAGTCAGTGCGAGTATACGAGCCGACCTTATTTACTTTGCGACTAAGTGAAGAAGAAGACATACCAAAGAGCTATAGAATACTACATAACTTTATTTAACGTGAATTGAGTTTTTTTTTTACGTGGCATTTTATACGTAGAGCCCCAAATATCCGCTTACGGGATACACTGTGGTTTATTCGGCGGATAAAACTGTGAATGTTAAAGTGAGTTTTTTTTGCAGGTCGCAGCGGCCTTTGTACTTCACAGCCCTCAAATTCCGAGCTATCACAATGATAACTTATAGTTCAGTGAGTATTTGCTTTGACAGTTTTTTTTTGTTAGAAAAACATCACAGAGAACAACGCGTTCGGTTACGGCATTTTCAATTTGACTGTCTTTATTTGGCTGTATGATATCAACAAAACATGGTTTTAAATATGTATGAGTTATGAATGGAATATTTTTTTTTCGGATATACGTAGTGTGTCAGATAAGCGAGTCGAACTGTGTTCTACGTTTCGATTGCATTGTGGCGTGGTGTAAGTTAACCCAAGAGTATTACTTGTTGCCAAAAGAAAGGCTCTCGTCTATATATAAAAACATTATAAGTTTTAAGAAATAATGGCGCTGGTTCCCTTGTTTATAAACTAAACTAAATCAAAGTTCAGTGCATCTTTTTCTTTCTATTTTATTAAGGAAAGGACAGAAGATAGATATTAGTTTAGTTCTCTCAAATATTATACTTATATAATTAATATTCACATAGACATCCTGTTTTCTGGACACTGCAAACAGGATGCTTGTGTGAATATGTATATTTAAACACGTACACTACTAAACGGGATCCTGCAAAAAACGGGATCTTGCCGTGGGAAAGGGCCCTAACGGTGGAGTTTCTTCCCGTTCTTCTCCATACGGAAATACCTTTTGGAACGAGCAACTAGAATCAATTTTTTTATTTTTTGCATTCAAAAGTCTCTTTTATGTGCCTATTCAAAATAAATTATTTGACTTTGTAATAACTCCTAATTCTTAAAACCTTTAAATATACCTTTGGATAAGAGTATTTAATAGATAATTAATTGTTTCAGATCCTAACGACTTCGTATTCATACTTCACACTGCTGTACACATCATACAGTCAGGATTAAGCTTATTGCAATTTTAGTTCGTAAATGTCTCCAGTAGACCTACTGGAGACAATTAAAAATTGAAATATATATCTGTATATATTTCAATATTTGTACTAAACATACTTCTCTATATGGTAGAACACCCATTTAGTTGTTGTCATGTTCAGTGTCCTGCACCCTAATTGCGTAACACACTATTACTCTCAATTTGAATCATGTTGAAGCATATTGCTAATCCATTGCTCCATATGTTCGAAAAAGTGTCTGCTCAACAACGTAAATAACGCAATGAATGTTGTTGAACTGTCAAAATGAAACCCATTGCTACTAATAGTGTGTTACGCAATTATTCTGCTGTTGTCTGCACGCTACAGGAGTTGATGGACGCTACTGAAGCTGAGAAGCTCGTAGCAAAATCCTGGGCTGACTGTATATAGATTGCCATCGACACGCTAAGAAGAAGACCTATTTAGTTTTCATTTTATTCAGAAATAGTTTAAAATTTAATTTGCTAAAAATATTTAGTAATGGAAAAATGGAATTAAGTACTTAGTTTATTATTAAATTATACGTATTTATAGATGTGAATTATTTCTAGATTAAGTTAAATAAATACCTACCTACTTTCGGTGTTACCTAAATAATGATAAAGCCGAACATTTGGCGTGCCTAGTTATACATTTAAATTCCACTTGTGCGCCGAGGTGTCGTCGTAGGTTCTTTCTACGAAGTCAGTCTTTATTAAGTGTATAAAAAATACATTTTAATAAAAGTTCAGTAGGGACGCTCAGAAAAAAGTCTGGTTCAAGAGCACGAAAAACATTTTTATTTTAAAGACCCATAAATTATGGACAGCTTCATTTCACTGTAATGGGTATCCATAAAATACCGCCAGAAATTACAAGAACTATATTAAGCCTTGTGCATATTAAATATAAGATATAAATTTTATTGAATATAAAATTTTAAGTAACGTACCTAATACAAATTAAAATATGTATCATATAGCCGTACCTACCTTTATTTAAAGTATACGATACTTGAATAGATAATACTTTTTATAAGGAATGACACAAACTGCTGCTCCCCTAAAATTTGTGAGGTAGTTCGGTAAATTTTCAAGTGGAAGTAGGGTTCCATGGCCAATCATTTTAATTTCATATAGTCCAGTTGTTCAAGTACAACTAAAACATCATATTTTAAAATAATCATACTGCAAAGCGGCAATTGATTAACCCTTAATTGCATGATTTTTACTTTTTAAGCAAATTAAATTTATTTGGACGTAACATTAGCTCTATAGTAAGGAACAAATATTTAAAAAAATATATTCATAAAAATATATTTTTTTTAATGGTCTGGTGGAAATTTACATCTTTATGTAATCAGAACGAGTCTACTGGGAACAAAATGAGTTGAATATCTCTAACAATTGGGGAATCCCCGTGCTCTGTGGAAACGAAAATATGGCATTGGATTGGTTGATGCAAATTTACATCACGATGCATTTAAGGGTTAAACCATCAAAATAATGGATATGATACGGACAAATAATTACATAGTAATTGTTACGGTGCGGCATATCAATGTCATCCCAAATTACAGTACGCCTATTAAATGAGCATCGAACATTAGTGAGCTGGAATGGCTTAGTGGCGAGGATGCGGGTGGCTCGCGGCGACACGACGCGGCGCGGCGTTGCAATCATTCGCCGCTAATGTCCCGGCCTCCAAAGTTAACGTCCAGCCATAAATCAGGGCGTCCTTGCCCATTGCTATCCACCCCATACGACAGAATAATTTCCTACTCTCGCAAAATAAATACGAACGCACTAACGACATAAAATCGTGTCCCAAAATTCCCACCCAAAGATAAATGTGTTATCAGGCTGACGAATTGCGAATTTAATTAAATTTTATAACGTAAATCTCTTCTGCGAACATTAAAAAGTAATTCCAATAACACGGTAACTCGGCCCGCGAGCCGACTAGTGTGACAATAGCCGACGTTAAATATGAAATGAATCTGAAAAATGTTAATTTCACAAATTTTGATGAGTAAGTATGAATTTGATAACCTCATTCATAACAATTCTTTATAAGGTACATTAAGGTCTTATATTTTAAAACTTCTAATACTAAATAAACTACAAATTATCAAAATAAAAAATATAGTAACGTAATCTAACTAAAACTATTAAAAAATAGAGAAGGCCTACTCTAGCATTTTCCATTTAGTTTGGTCTTTTCCTTTTTATAGCTCAAACTAAAACCTTGTAACTTCAAACTAATAATACCAACAACTAGAAGTAAACTACGAAAACCATATACTAAAATTTATATTATTTAAAGTGTCATCTACTATGTGAGATATGAAATAAATAAGGGCTTATTTATTATATTCATATGTAACAAGAGCTAAGAAATAACTCCCTGCTTATTTTCAGTGTTCTTGATAATCTCGACATTAGGAAAAAAATGTGACGAAATAGTATGTTCTAATATTTTCGACGAAGTTTGTGGAATAGCGGAGGTCAACGACCGCACTCAAATTAAGTTGATATATAAAAATTATTGCTACATGAAGAAAGCGGAGTGTGAAGAAGAATCTTTTATAGGTTTGTTAAGTATATTAACAACTAGGTAGCTATACCCCTCGGTTTCACACGCATAAGTCTCGGTCTTGTAAAAATATCAGGATAAAAAGTATTTGTGTCCTAATTCAGGTCATGATCTACCCATATGCTAAATTTCATCCAAATCCGTTCAGCCCTTTTAGCGTGAAAGCGTAACAAACAAACATACAAAAAAAAATCTTTATTTTTATAATATGTAGGTATATTAGTTTAGATAACAAAATTGTATTCCTTTCATTAATAGATAGTAAACTATTATATTTACACAATTTTAAAAGCTAACTGTCGTAAAATAATATCATACTGATAATAATAATATTTACGAGTATCGTATATAAAAAGGCAGGGAAATCATAATTAAAGGGCATCAAAAAATTTCTCCGTATCGCTATTAGTTAAGATTAAATTTTTTATAGGATAGACGAGTTAGTATTCAATTGGATTTGGCAGAAACGACTTTGTTGGTAGATTTTATGTCAAGATTTCCATTTTGCTAAATTGGAATCGATATTCGGGAAGGGCGTCATGTTTTTTGAGTATTTCTTGTGTTAGCTTGATGGTAACTTCTTATATGTATATAGAAATTTTCAAAATCATGAAAGTAGTCGTTCAATTGTGAAAAATAATTATTTTGTGAGGAACACATATATATAATACCAAAACACGTTTTCCGATTTAGATTACCAGTATATAAGGTTATGTAAGTGTACTAAATATTGGAAATTGTAGAAGTTAATCAAGTAGAAGATGAGTTGTGCAATTTGACGAAAAGGAGGATCATGTCCGATGAGGGTCGTCGTGTGAACGACTTCAGCATCGTGGGGGCTCACCAGGCTTGCAACCACACCTGCCCCATCTTCTGCACCGACACCTACGAGCCCGCGTGTGCGCAGATCTGGATGAGAAATATGGTTTCCTACACCCTCAGAGCTATGATAAATCATTGTCATATTGATTTGTTCTCCTGTGCTACGGGACTTAGTAAGTATTACAGGTTTTATTTGAGTAATATAAAATCATCATATGCCTAGCCTTTTCCCAACTATGTTGGGGTAGGCTTCCAGTCTAACCGGATGCAGCTGAATACAAGTATTTTACATGGAGCGGCTGCCTATCTGACCTCCACAACCCAGTTACTGGGTAATACGATACCCCTAGGTAAGACTGGTTGTCAGACTTTCGGGCTTCTGACTATCCGTAACGACTGTCAAAGACCTACGAATGACAGCCGGGACCAACGGATTAACGTGCTTTCCGAGGCACGGAGGTGTCTCGGTATGTAAAGATGGTCACCCATCCACAGACCAACCGCGGCAAGCGTAGCTTAACCTGATCGATCGACCTGTGCGGCTGTTATTATTTAGCCACGGGCCCCTCGAGGCCACGGGCCCCTCCATTTGAGTAATAAAATATGATATAATTAGCATCTTTTTCAGTGTATTGTCGCATTATTTTTATTACAGATGTGACCATACAGGCTCTTGGTAAATGCTACCAAAACCCAATGAACCTCCTCTTCATGCAGAATATAGCAGCCATGAAATCTCTCAGATTATTAGATTTAGGTCCTAAACAAGAGAACAGACGTAGAAGAAATGTGGCTCTTCGTGATGAGGCTAGCGAAATGTCTTTAAAAAATCACTTGAAAGAAGTCGTAAGAAGAGTTTTCGATAAATATCGTAGCAGATCGGAACAGGATGAATCTTCATAACTAAAATGAATGAATTTTTGGGTCTTCTTGTTAATTTTTAAAAAAAAAATGTACAAATACTTATTATATAATTAATAATATAATCTATAATCTTTGTTATATGCCTTCAAATTGTTTTACTGTCTGACTTTCTACTACTTATTGGCTGCTCTATAATGTAGTATAATGTAGCAACAGTATTCTGTACAATGTAAAAAGCCCTGATTTTCTTCATCATCTGCCTATCTTTTTCCCAACTATGTTGGGGTCGGCTTCCAGTCTAATCGGATGCAGCTGAATACCAGTATTTTACATGGAGCGAGTGCCTATCTGACCTCCACAACCCAGTTACTGGGTAATACCTAGGGGTATTACCCAGTAAGATTGGTTGTCAGACTTTCGGGCTTCTGACTGCCCGTAACGACTGTCAAACTGTCAAACGGCTTAACGTGCTTTCCGAGGCACGGAGGGGTCTCGGTATGTAAAGACGGTCACCCATCCACAGACCAACCGCGGCAAGCGTAGCTTAACCTGATCGATCGACCTGCGCGGCTGTTATTATTTAGCCACGGCTCCTCTAAGCCCTGATTTTCTTCAGGTAGTATTTGTTATAATGTTCTTCAATTATATTGACGTAATTTTAATCAATGAAGAAGCCCTGATTTTCTTCATTGATTAAAATTACGTCAATATAATTGAAGAACGTTATATAAAATACTATCTTCTGCCCGCGACTACGTAACATTCTTGTTCCCCCGACCCACCTCGTCGCATCGTATCGCCTGCCCGCACTATCACTTCGTTTTCGCTTAACGTTCTTTCTTACTTTGCCCGGCTCCTTAGAGTCCTAGCGTGATTTTAAATAGCCTTATTCAAGAAAAAAAACAATAAAAAATAAAAAAAAAAGTTATGGGCTATCAAATGTAAAAATATTTTTCACTCTTCGGCTTTATTATTAGTATACATTATATTATTATCTAACTTAATCGACCCTAACATTTACAAGGCATGCAGCCAACTGCTCAATCACAGAAAGTATACAACGTGTAACGTTAAATGCGCAAAACCTCAGACACCCCAACTGATTTTTAATTCAATTGACCTATTTCAGAGAGAAAATAAGTCATTTAAACAATTGTAAAGGTTTTATGTGCTGTTTTAGTTTTACTGGCCATTCTGATCGTTTCTTGCGTCTGCGACGACGCTTTAACGAGGGAGGAGTCGTCACCGGGCCGCTGCGCCGCGCTGTCATTGGATTGCTTGACCTATTAATAAATAGACACGGCAACGTTTTTAATGAAGATTTTTTGAAAAATGTGACCTATATTAAAAAGTGGTTCAATGAATTCTGCTCGTTATTCTGTTCAAACTATTTTCAGGTTTTGCGCATTTAACGTTACACGTTGTATTCCTACATTTAGTACGCATAACCCGTAGCGATAGTTTCTGCATTGATATTTGCAATGACCGGGCGTTAAATCGTGGAGCGAGGCTTAAATCCTCGGCCTCGTGATTAATGCTCCCGTCCGCTCCGATTTACAGCCCGCGGTTTTCAGGGCCGAATTAGCCAACGGGCTCATAAATCCTCGAAAGGTACTGTGATGTTTGCCTAGTTGCCCATTCAGAATTTTGCCGCAATAGTGCAATGTGCGTTTTAGAAATACAGGCCCTTTATTTTTGAACTGGCGTACTGTATGGATGAAATAATTTAACTTTACTTATGGACGCAAAGAGTGAAGAGCAAAAAAGAAAATTATATTACACTTGCAAATTAAAGTTGACATATACATACCTACTTTTCGTTTTTGAACAGAATTTCACTTTAATTAGCGTATAATGTTCCCACTGTTGGGACACGGGCCTCCTCTCTGTGAGAGGGAATGGGCCATAATCCACCATGCGGGCCCAGTGCGAGTCGGTGGATGTCACACGTCTTCGATTTTTTTTTGGTTCTGGGACATGCCGGTTTCCTTACGATGTTTTCCTTCACTGTTTTGAGGGCAGTGGTGACGACATTTATTACACAAAGTAAAGTGCCTGACTGGGTTCGAACTCACGACCTATACAACTCGTGAGTCGAGGGAGGCTGATACCACTGGGCCACCATTTTATTTAGTTTTACCGAATTCTGGCAATATTTTAGTCTGACAACATGAATAAAGGTAATTTGTTACGTTTTAAAATTAAACAGTTAAATACAAAATACTTGCCTGTAACAAATATAATGATAATTTTATCTGTTGTAAGAGCGGTCTTTCGATATTGCCCTCGTTCATTTAAAAGGCCAATTCCGAGTTTTAATTAAATTTTCGTACTAGAATAACATTAAAAATATGAACAGCTACTGTACCTCAGCTTCGGTAAAGAAAAGGTTAAAATGTTGGATATTTAACATTACCCGTCGAAAGAAAATCGCTCGAACTTTTCCGCTTTCATTTTATGTTTATGTTTGAAAAGTTCAACGTGCGTTATTATTTATGTTTGTTTTAGGAATTGTAGACATACGCCAACGAGAATTTTAACGATAAGTAGATAATTTGTTAGGTATAGGTACTGTACCACCTATTTTTGACATTTGCTCAATCAATAAGGTATTTTTTGCTGATTGCTACATACCTGGTCTGCAATACGTAGGTACTACTAAGAATTTCTTGTTCTGTTTATTAATTTCTTGGATCGTTCGAAGTCTGCAAGGGATTTTTATTTAAACATGCCTCATTATGAAAAATTCTCCTCAGTAGGAATCAATTGGCAATACCTTTAAAAAATTCTAATTGTGCTACTTGGTATTCAAGGATCACATTAATGGAAATGTTTTATAGACCTTTTCACGAATTCTTCGTAAAATTCATTCGAATACCAAACCCTTTATACCTTTAAAGGAGGAAAAAGGTAAGCACGGTTGGAGAAACGTGAAAATATTTCGGAAAATTTATAATAAAGTGTGTTGCCAAAGTAACAGCGGAATAGCTTGTTAAAGTGTAATAAAAGATTTTCCTTTCGAACCTTACGTCAACTTAAAGTACTTTAACTGTTAATAATTTATTATTGAGTGTGTTGGTTTTCAATTTGAACACGAGATTGCTCTACTACTGCAGAATTTCGTAGAAAGTTTGTCTCGATTGTTAACCGAATAAACATGCGGGCGAATCGTTCGAAACAGCCCGCATGAAACAAGTGGTATAGGTAGAAATGTAAGGTTAAACTTTTGTACAACTATCTGTAAAGCGATCTAACGCACCCCTGGAACTATGTCCCCCAGTTGTTTATATAAAGAATCACGGGCATGCGCGACATTACCCCGTCACTCACTCCACGAATGTTCGCGCTAACCTACGTAAAACAAATGGTGTTATGTAAGGGTTGATTTTGCCAAAGTCAGTTATCTTTTATCTAAAAAGGAATAAAAGATAGTAGAAGTATGAAAAAACTGACAAAAATTCAAAAATAATTCACGGGACAAGACACCTATACTTACTAGATATAAATGTTAGGCCCTTTGGGGATTCTTTTACGAATATCTCAAATTCTATTAATCTTTCGGAACGTTTTCAATTTCTATTTAACAATATGGATACCTTTTGTTTCGACGTACTTTTGTGGAGTCCAAATCTATACGGTCTAAATCGATAAGGTCTCCTATGTGTCGAATTATTAAAATTTTAGGGAATTTGAAGCTCAGTTGTGGCCCAAACACAATTTATTTATTTATTTAATACTTTAAGCACATAAATGTACAGAGGCGGACTTAATGCCATAGGCATTTTCTACCAGTCAATCTTTGGGTTATGCAGAGACAAACAGTAGTAGGTGCAATCATGAAAATTGAGGAATAAATATTTTAAATATAAATATAATATAATTCAACATTTTTGGATTGTAGTTAGTAGCCTAGTTGTCGTGACTACCGAGATGAGGACTAATAGAGAGGTATGGAAGAAAAAGACATGTTGTGCTGACCCCGAATAAATTGGGATACCTAAGTGTAGGAGAATGATGAGTTAGCCTAGTTGGATCTAGTTAAACCTCCTATAAAAGGGTCATATCCAGGACAAAGAGACACCCAATTCCGTTCTACTTGGATCGAGTTTATTTATTATTCGAGGTTAACTCAATTTTATCGTCTAGATCATTGATTCCCAAAGTGGTCCAGGTGGACCCCCAGGGGTCCACGGGAGACTTGACGGGGGTCTACGTTAGATCTAATCTTCACATTTCTTGTCGAGTTTTGGGAATATGGTAGAAATGTAGCTGCGGGGGGTCCACCGGAACCAACAAATTTTTTCAAGTGGTCTATGAGAAAAAAAGTTTGAGAACCTCTGGCTAGACCAGAGGTTCTCAAACTTTAGAGCCTGTTGAACATTATATTAATTTTTAATCTCTCTGATCAGTGGCTAAGAAAGGTGGATAAGTAGTTCAAGCAAAAAGGCTTCTTGTGTCTAGCTTATAGGTATATTCAGAACACTCGTGTATACACATGACTGTGGATAATCTGATACTGATTCTGGTATATAAGTCACCATATCCAATCCAAATACTTTAATGATAGCCTTCATGTTCATCTGATGGCTATCATTAAAGTAAAAGGAAAATTGAAAGGAAAATCATTTTGCCAAACTGTGCTGAATCAGCCAGAAAAACGAGTTCGACCGAAAACTATATCGTGTCCTAAATTCCGGATTCCCGATAAAACAGCTTACAATTTCCACATATTTATCACCTCGAACATCCATTGGGTTTTAGATTTCTTCTTCATATTATTTTAATTCATTTAGTGTATATAGGAAAATATTATGTACTAGGTACCGAAAAGAGAAGAAAAATGGCATAGTTATATATTGCGGAATATACAAGTAATTATTACGGAGCAAAGAAGTTTGAAGTACCCTATTTACAAGATAAACCAACACGTTATCAAACATCTTCGTGCATTATCCCTTTTCCCACTTCTAATTGTTCTTACTAATCGGTTAATCAACTGGAATAGCTCTCGTTACCTCGGATTCTTAGAAAAGAGATTGTGGTAACAAACTAACTAGGTGGATTTGTGCTGTCGATGTGTAAGAAAATGTTAGATCTATCCAAGAATATTCGGTGATAAATGTGTGTGCAAGTCTGGAACATCAATTTGCAGAACAATGCTTTCTCTGAACGTGGAAGTTTTGCACATAAAGGCGTCCTAATACAATTTAGCGGTGGGAGGGAACAATAATTCTCGGCCCGACAATAACTTGGGCACCTCCGCTGCGTTCACCTATTTGGATGGAAGACAGCGATTCGATTCTTTTGAGAATATGGGTTCTAAAATATAGGGTTATGTTTGATGTTCTGAAGGTGCTAAAGCACAAATTTTTGTTTTGATATACAAAAGTTGATGCCTAGAGTAATGACGATAACATTAATCAGGATTTTTTTTTAATATTTGGTAGGTAACTAAATAAGGATAAATTCCTGAAGCAGGAAAGTGGAGCTATAGCAGATAATGTAGGTAATACGTTTCAATTATAAACTTATTACGATCAAGGTGGTTGAATGCTTTGGCACAATCCCCTAGGGGGAGCAAGCACAGTTACTGTTCTATATTAGGGATCATTAGCGTAATATTATGTTAAGTTTATGACAATGTGTAGGCTATTAGGTATGTCTTGTTGTTACGCATGCCAGATATATCTATGTAATACATTTGTGGTTAACCTTAAGATATGACTACATAGGTAATGAGGTTAAAACATGTTTTGAAATGTAAGCTTACCGATATTTGTTTATTACAAAAATGATATTACTTAAATTGTAGGTTTTCGTATTCATAACCTCAGTGAATACGAACACATATGGTTGAATGAGGAAATAGAAAATATATTCCATACATTTTTATTCATCAAAGGAAACCTTACAACTCCCGGCAGTACCATCGTTATCAAGTTTTTTACGCAAATATGAACATTTGGAGGCAATTTGAGACGTACCTAATAATGTAACTTTATTTGTTATGACGTGTATGAGTTACATTCACCCCCTTTTCTTGCGACAGAAATTTAATTTAGTCAGAGACACCTGGTTGATATCACGGCGCGCAAACATCCTTTATATTAATCAAAGTCGGTTTGATATATCTCTCCGTTTTCCCTTCCAGTGAAAAAAATACCTACTGTTTAAAATTTCATCGAGTGGTTTCGGAAAGATACCGTAATTCGTTCATAGAGCACTAATATTATCGTGAACGAAAGTAGCGAGATGAAGTCAATATAATCATCGTAAAAAGCTGATGTGTGGAATGTCGTAAAAAGCAGTACGTAACGCAACCTGTCATGTTGGGCATGAATCATAGATGTGACGTGAAACATGGAGTGTCAAGCTTTCACGTCAATGACTGATACTCGATAAGTCGATATGTTGCTTATCCAGCACAACGTGACGATTCGAATTTGGTAAAACAGCCCATTTATGTTTTTTCTGGATGCTAAACAGAATTTTATTTAAACTGTTTGTAAAACCAAAATGGCTAGCGCCTAACGCCGTTATAGCTGGCAATCTAAAAAAACTAAAAAGTAAAAACGCGTAGCTAACTAGATATAAATATGTGGAAGCTTGTAATTAGCAAATGTTATGCATGAAATTCAAAATTGTTATTAGTCTGTAAGCTTTCTTTAAAATTAAATAAATAAATAAAAATTTCATTATTGCGTAAGAAGAACACAACAAACAGCTTTAGCAAGAAAACTAGGTATTTGATGTGCAACTAAGAACCAATAAGCCTGCAAATTGTGCCCATAGTTCAGTTTTAGTTTCAAAGGATAGTCGGCTGTAGTAATATACATAGTTGAGTGGGCACCCGGTAGCCATGCCATGCCAGACTTGCAATATTGTTAATATTCCTCGCTAATATTGTTACAGTTTGTAGACAAGCAGCACGAAATAACCTCCTCAGTCCGCAGGTTTGTTACTAACAAACACGGCTGTGTAGACTGTAGTGCATAAACACAACGCGCTCCACAGTAAAAATCTACCAACAAAATTGTTCTCGTTAGTTTTTATTGCATGTATCCTTTTTGTTTAGTTTTTTGTGTAGGTTGTTCATAAGTTGCCATACAATATACAAAAAAAAAAAGCTTACTGCATATAAAAAAAAAAACACAAACTGCAGTGGTCTGATAGGGTATCAAAAACATCATTTATATGGTTGGACGCATTCCAAAACGAGCCCTATTTTACCCCTTTAACTTCTCTCAAACTCTCAATTATGAGAGTTTTCCGTTAATACTGAGCTGCTAATAGCGTTAGCAAAGTTACGCGACAAAATAGCTGTAATTCCTGTTCATCAAGACTAACGAAATGCGCTAAATGTATAACACTAACACCGGCAAGTTGAACATAGTTCAGGCAGTTGCTACGGAACCACTTCTTACCGACGTGGCACTTAGGGACTTCTGATCGGGGTTTTTTCAAGATTTTCACGTCCATTAATGTTAGTTGATGTTCTAGTTCGTGCCATGTTTTAATTATCTACACCGAAGGATGCCGGGAAGTTCTGCAACATTGCTCGTAATATAAATTTACATTTTAACAGGCAGTTACTGTGCAGTCGGGCGGAGCGGCCGCTTGAGATATAACCTTATAGTGCCCGACATGCATTTAAACTGCCTTAGGAACACTTTTGAATTATTATCATACCCACATATTGAATACGTGATCATTTTTAGTTTGCGTGCAGGTAGCTTCTATTCGGAGAACAATTTACAGTAGTACTTTACGATTTAGTGTAGGATATCTCGGCTTCAAAGAGAAAAGTTTCGCTTCTGGGCTCGATGGTAACTACTTCAATTTAAATTGCACCTCTTTGATAAAAGTAAAATAACTTTATCTAACTTAATTTGAGATAGTGTCGAGTTTCCGGAACTCATTTTAGTACATAGAAATAGCTCCTCTGAAAACTTTGTGCTTCGGGGCATTCAATGCTGACACTACGGTGACACTAGTGTATGCATATTACTGTTTACACTTTCTATACACCTCTTTTCTTAGTGTCAACTTCAGCGTCTTAAAAAATCGCCGACGGGAAATAGTCGGAAACACTTCAAAACTTTTTTAATCTGTGACGAAACTTCGTTCGCGTTGTCTGTGAACAGCGAGGCTTCAGATTTTTCTGAATTGCTTTTAGGAAGTTCAATTTTTAACTTTCCGAATTGAAAAGGAACTTTTGTAGTTGGAGAACGGGTCATCTCGTTATCTGCTTTAAGTATCTCACTGTAACTTCGCACAGGAGCTGTGGTAGAACTTTTGAGTATGTTTAACCCTATCTAAATTATTCATTGGGATGTATTTACTCGTACCTCTTGCACTTGAAACTTATACTTTTTTGAATAAACTAAGTTGGGTATGCCTTTTATTAAAAGTCCAATAAAGATGGGGCTGTGCAAAGTTAGAACGAGGGCCCGAAATGGTTTTATAAACAATTTTTTTTTCTGTTTTATTTTTTTCTTTTTGTTTTTCAATTGCATACCTCTTATCATGATAAGTGGGAGAGCGGAGTTCACCTAATACAAGCATCTTCTTCCTTAAAAGGTGGTCTCCAACTCATGTGTGTTTTCATTGTATGTAATTACAATAAACATTTTTTATTTTTTTTATTTCCCGAAGCAAATTTCTCAATTGCTTACTTGACTTTCGAGTAATACCTAGAAACTGCATTTATCCAGTGTTAGGGGACAGTTAGCAATAGTTCCTGTTAGAGGGCTGATTAAAACGTCCCCGGGGTGAAGCGTGTCGCGGCTAGCCGCATGCCTGTCACTGTGACTGCAGCTTCCGCTCCGATAATGCTGGCCTCGGAAATTCACCAGCTCTCCAACAGGCACGTTACATTTTGTGAGGATTAGGCGGCTGTCGGACGCGAGTGTTGTTGCCAGTGATAAGCGGTAACAATAAATTAAGTTTTGAATGACCAACTAGTTCGTACAATTTTGTGTTTTTGAGACTTTTAATATTTGTGTTTGTTTAAAATGATCTATTTTTTAGTCTCAATTATTTAATATCTTTTTATCTCTTCTTTCTTTTCCCGAAAGTCTGACAACCAGTCTTACTAAGGGGTATGGTATTACCCAGTAACTGGGCTGTGGAGGTAAGATAGGCAGTCGCTCCATGTAAAATACTGGTATTCAGCAGCATCCGATTAGACTGGAAGCCGACCCCAACATAGTTGGGAAAAGGCTATGCCTAGCCTTTTCCCAACTATTTTGGGGTCGGCTACCGATGATGATACGAATTATTTAATATCTTTTGAGTTCCACTGCAATTATCTCGCGTAAAGTGAATTACGAGCAGATATTATGGGAAACAAACACGACATCATCGTATTTCCTCGAAAGCTGTTAAAATTAATCACACGTTACGCGAATACGCGTTATTAGCTATTGAATAGGTGCTACGTAGCTTAAAAGTGAGTTAATGTTGTCATATATCTGTAGCGGTTTTACAGCGCGCGCAATAAAACGTGCTGTTACGATATGTGCTCAAGGAATTATGAGCCGAAATTAAAATTTTAATATCCTCGTAGTAATAACATCTTAAATTTGTTACGATCGTCGTATCATAGTACGTTTTTACATTACTGGAGAGCATTAATCACGAGGGCCGGGCGAGATCGACGGACGGTAAATAATTTACTGCTGATATCGAGCCTTCGCTCCATAAATCCTCGTCATGAAATAGCAACCGGATTGACAGTCACTCGATTATAATCAGCGGTGGCGCCCCTCATCTGATATTCTGTATTAATCACCGGCTAAGATCGTTGTGGGCGTGAGGCAGTCTGTTTACAGCTGAGGATTACTGCAAACTAACCGATCGGCTTAATAGGAGCGCAACCAAGTCACCCGTGAAGCATTTTTGTGTGTTGATAATGGCTTGCACAAAGGATGTGTAGTAACAACGGGCTTAGGTCGACGTGTGTGCATGCTGCAGCTCGCGATGAATGCGGCTCTAGCGATTGTAATCACGAGGCCTGCAGGGAATTCATGAATTTTGCGCGTCGTAATAACGCATCAAGTGTAGGAGGCAATTGTAACATGAAGCAGGCAGCTTCAGGCTATATTTACTTCCATGTTTTATTAATATACGTTACCTTTCTTCTTAAAACAAGAATTTGAAAAAAAAAACATAATTATATGTTATTACTTATATTGGGTAGGTATTATAAAAAAAAACAACTTGAGAACAAAACTCATTTATTTGCATTGCTAAAGTATCGTTTTTAATATGGCAACATATTTCGTACGTTACCGGAAAAAAGTGTACATAATAGTAATATCGTCGGTCGAATCTAACAGGAAATTGTGCTATATATTTGAGCGGTACAGAATTACTTATACCGGGTGGATCCAGAATTTTATACACGTAGGAAAATCATAAATAGGAGGACCCTTTCTTCCCTGAATCATTTATCGTCCGATAGGATAACTGTGTATAATGTATCAGTTTTATATTCTTGGAACAGATCAGTGATATTTCAGCTCTGTGAGATTACGTTTCACTTCGCCCCGTCATGGCACTTTATTGAGAGCAATCTCGGTTGCTGTCTCACCGCTTATTTAGTTACGTAGAAATTATACGGCCACTTCACTTTGTTGATGAAATGCGACAAGATTGTTTTATGATGAGGTAACATGGGCGTGCTACCTTTCTAAAATGGCCGATGTGCGACCCTCTTCAATGTCCATTGATGTATTAGTATGTCAAAAGGTCCATAAAAATGGAGGTCCATTAATGGATGGTATCACGAGGTACAACTATACCGATCATTTTGCACATTCTATATTTTTTATTACCGTACTAGATGTGCCCACGATTTCTTTCGCGAGCATGTCGCAAAAGAAATTTTATTTCATGGGTTTTTTTTGCGCGTAACCGTAATTCTTATTTTAAAATAAAATTGGATAACCTAAGTTATTACTTATATCATTAACTATCTGCCAGTGAAAGTCCCGTCAAAATTGGTCAAGCCGTTTAGGAGATTAGCTGGAACAAACAGACAGACAGACAAAAATTTAAAAATGTTTTTTTTTTTGTTATAAGTAACGTTCAATTGTATTTATTTGTATATATATATAAGCCTCTATCGCCGTCCAATTTTATTGGTTCAATATCATGATCTGCCTAGCCTTTTCCCAACTATATATTGGGGTCGGCTTCCAGTCTAACCGGATGCAGCTGAATACCAGTATTTTAAATGGAGCGACTGCCTATCTGACCTCCACAACCCAGTTACTGGGTAATACCCCTTGGTAAGACTGGTTGCCAGACTTTCGGGCTACTGACGACCCGTATCGACTGTCACAGATCCACGAATGACATCCGGGACCAACGGCTTAACGTGCTTTCCGAGGCACGGATGGGTCTTGGTATGTGAAGATGGTCACCCATCCACGAACCAACTGCGGCAAGCATAGCTTAACGTGATCGATCGACCCGTGCGGATGCAGTTACTACTTAACCACAAGCCACAAGCCCCTCCAATATAAATAGGTTAAATTGGAACCACGTATGTATGTATGCGTAGGAAATCCCTACCTTTGCTTTAAGTTTCACTGTTGTCCCCACTTAGCGATGAGCTTTAAGTCGAGTACAATTTTAATGTTCTTCAATTCTTAGTTGAAGTTATAAGGAAAGTTAAACAGTTGATGCGTTCCAGGGTTTTCCTTGCTTTCGGATTCATAAGCATTCAAGTTTTATTACCTACAGACAGTAGTTCTGTATGAAATCATTTTAGTATGGGATAAGTATTTTTATCTGACCCTCTAAAAATTTGTTGAAATTCTAATGACGAAATTTTTTTTAAGTTAATTGAACTCTTAAAAAGTTCTTGCGCTTCTAATGATGCACACTATTTTTAATAACTGCGCCGTTTTGACCGCATCACGCAGCGTAGCGCGGGAGTGCGTGTTCTTACGTTGTTTGCAAGTATCTGTGTTTATATAGAAAACACGCGTAGTGCAACACAGAAAACGCATTCAGGCGCAGTGTTGCAGGTCACGCGCCTACATGCGGAGAAACTCGCACCCCCGCGCGTGGTTCTGCACTATCGTGCGTGATTTTGACGGAGCTAGACGTACTAATTCGAAATCGAAAGTCGTGAAGCAGCATTTTCTTAAATCTAAGTAATTCTGAACAAATGACCAATTTTTCGATCTTGTTCGTAAACAGGGATGTACACAATACCTTCTATAAGATAATATAACTGCAGCATCCCGAGTGAGTTCTAAATTAAAAGTTCTAAACTTAACCATTTTTAGTATATAAAACAATGCTCTGCAATGTACTATTACTACCGCAAGCTGCTGTGAAATGAGGTTCTAGGCTACCGCATGACTATACTGCAGCTCCTCGCGTTTGTGCGGAGAAATCTGCATGATGATGCAGATGTGCACCCCCGAACTCCCACGCGTGGCTCCGCCGCCACGCGCCCCGCAGCGTAGCGCGGGGCAGTGTGTGTTTCGCCTAAGTTAGGTTAGAACTGTGAAAAACCACGCGCGAGTCAAGCGAGCGAAGCGAACGGTAACGCAACAGCGCGCAGCGGCCGCCGAGCGCTACATCCAAGCAAGGTCGCAGTTACTAGGCTATTTACTCGTGGTTCATGTGAACTCTAATGGCCTGATGGGTCTAGCAGCAACACGGAGATGAGTGTTGGATAAAGTCTGATTCTGGAGTCATTAAATCGAATTCGGCATACGGTATTTCGAGAAACCTTTGCCTAAAAATAAAATCCGATGAGGTTTCACTCATTCTATTTTTAAGCTTAGAAAATGTTTTGTTCTTTTTATGTAATGTTTTATCAGCCCATATGAAAATATTTTAATAAAATTATTACAAAACATGAATAACTAAAATAGCAAAAAGCTTAATATAGCTCCTCCGTAAATTCTATACATGTAAACGCATACCCTCATGTATCTATTTATATCGGTATTATGTTGCGGGAGGTTAAATTTATGTTAGAATTAACTGCCTCCCGGCAACTGGTTTGTAGGTCATGCTCGTTCAAGCCTCAATTTTGCATCCCGCTTAGATATTAAGGTGTGAGGGTGTAACTTAGCGAAGTGGACCACCTGAGCTCAGCGTATCTTAGCCAAGTAAATAATAGCCTAGATTAAATAGTAATAAAACTTCCCTGGAGTGCGGCCTTTGTCGGTAGAATATTAATTCCCTGGACGGTGGGATAATGGAAAATTATGCAATGCCTTGTGTATTGAGGTATGCCTTTCTTAGGTTCAGATTCATTGTGCTCCTAGCTTTGCTATGTCAATATGGAAACTGAAGATGAATAGGAGCGTTAAATATGCAGTTTCTGGTTTCATCCCATGGGTACAAATACATGTATAATAATTATTGTGCATTGAGTAGTTGTATTGTCAGTTTCAAATAACAATAAAAGAATCAGCAGTATGAACTATAAAATAGGATTTATTTAGTAGTGTTAAGCGTTAAGGAATACTGAAGGCCACGTCTTTTTAATAACTGCGTTCAATCAAGCAGAGTGCGTAGTATTTTCAGTGAATGTTTATTTCAAACTGGCAGCATGAAAAACTGGCGAACCAGTAACCACAACACGTGCGTCTCGTGACATGGAGTTCGGTCGTTGTTTATGGAAAAACAAACCTTTCAAAGGCTCTATATTTTGCAATTCGACCGGAACATAACAAAACTGGCCAAAACAACAGACAATTTTGGAATTCTGTTTTCCATTCAGTACGTTACAATTTCGAATATGTTATATTCAGTGGGATTTATAGGCGAAACGCTAGGTACATGCAAATGAAACAAAGACTAGCGTATCACAAAACAAAAAGCACATAGCATAACTTGTTGGGTGAATCGTTTTAGTGATGCGTTGTGTTGCGGGAAACTACGGGATTTTCTTGCAATATGAATGCGACGAAATGATGAACAATCAAACTGCTATCGTCAATTTATTGACTGATATCAATGTTGAGGATTCTCTTTAATTTCTTGTTTTCATTTTAAAATGGTTAAACTTATGAAAGAATTTTTATTTTTTATTTGGGTGACGCACAGGAAATACAACAATAAAAAAGAACATTAAAACAAAACAAAAAAAAAAAAAACAAAATAGTGATAACAAAAAATAAAAAAAAAATGGAGAACTGTGCGTGTGTGTATGAAAGTAACGAAATATTATTGTTTAAATAAAAAACTAAAATGTGTTTTTTATCTAATTGTGAAAGAGATCCTAATGAAATGCCAACCACAGGAAAAACATGTCCGATTCATAATAAAATTGCAGCAATATGAGCCAATGCGTAGGCGAGCGTAGCTGCCTTACAGTTTGCTACGACAGCGTAACCGGCGCGCTACGCCGTAGTAGCAACGATTAAAATTGGGGAATACAATATATACCTTATATGTATTACAAATTGAGTCTCTTTTCGTGTCTGCCTGTGTGAGCGCGTTGTTCTTCAAAACTGTGCAACGGATTATGTCGCAGATTTGACCATAAGTTACATTTACTCCGAAAGTTTTCATTATTATTTTTTAGTCTCATTGTTTTGTCTAGTCCTATAAACCGTGTGGGCGGAGCGGAATCTATTATATTTTAACGTCAAGGATAGTTAGCTGCGTTCTCCTGTCTGCTTCAGGAATATTTGTCTGCCAAGTACAACTATACTTGGGTATTTAGGTAATATCCCTTTTGTTTGCCAATTGCAGCAGAAAAAATGAATTAGGTACATATTTATTTATTTATTTATAATAAGCACACCAACAACACAGCCACTTACAACTCAAATGAAAAAATCATAATAAAAATTGCCTAATATAATATATTTGCGAGCTACCAATATTAGGCATTATTATATCACCAACAGTTTTGCAACTAAATGTGCCTAACGTGTCTAAATTCCCGTGTCCGGAGTTAGTATGCTAATCGCGGCAGCACTACTTGTATCGTGCGCGGGGCGTGTGGCCCGCTATCGGTGGCGTTTTCGCGCTCCGCTGGATATAGTGAAAAGCGTCCGTTGCAATCTCTGCCCACGCTTGAACACTTCACCCTCACTGAGTATATATTGTTCCCTGCTATCACTTAGATATATTGTTTTATAAATGTTGTGTGCCGCAGTACCGCGCTCCACTTCCCTAAGAGGAAAAACTTCGACCCATTTTAAACAGCGGCAATAATTTATTTTGGAATTTATATGGAAGTGAAAGGAAATCGAATAATGGAAAGACTACCCGTTTGTTTTTTCTGCCCCATAAATGTCCTCTAGAGGAAAGGAATTACGCGTTGCGTAAGTAAGGAGGTTGGGTTTCTTTTTATTCGTTCTTATGTATCATATTTGACTGGATAAAGGTATCTAAATATTTGGAATAAAATGTTAAAGGAGAAATCGAATTATATTTTTTTTCATAGTAATGGCGTGTTCTGAACGATGCTGTTCATCATCATTAGTGGATATGGATCGGATCAGCCGTAAAGTTTTAACAAGCGGTCCCGCAGGAACACATACTCGTGTAAGCATATAATGTACGCATGTCATAGTTATTCATATCTCCCAATGAACTTATGTTACTAAGGAAGTTATTGTATATTAATATTACGATAGACTCCAACTATAGATAGCTAAGAAACTACACTTAGTAACCAAACCATTTTTTTTTCATATTTCATGCGCAGAATCACACTTCGAGACTCTTTGAATTTGGGATCGAAGTCAAGTGTTATTTCATTTTATGTTTTTAGAACCTGTTTTGCCGACAATATTGAATTTAAGTGTTTTGTTTGTGAACACTATGTATGAGATTTACAATCAAGTACCTACATATTGAAGAATTACCTGCAAATTACAGACATTAACTGTACAAGTAATTTCTTTATGAATTTAGTTTTAGTATTTAATTAATTTAGTTTTAGGAATTTAATTTTAGTATCTAAGACCACAGCGGTTGATTAGTTCTCCGGCTAATAATAATAGGAAACGCACCACTAACCAAGTGTTTGCTAATCAATAGAGAGATATCCGTTAATTCTAATTGAATCAGACCAGAAACGTGTTTGACTAATACAGACATAAATATGGATAACAGTCGCTTCATTAACTCCCAGGAGTGCTGCATATTATTCATATATGTTTGAAATCAATATTAATCTATAGGACAAGAACGTAAGTCTTTATATAATCTTTGATTGTTATTTTGTTGTACCTCGTGTACTTAACAATATTGTAACATAACATCACGCCTGTAACTCCCAAAGGGTTACGCATAGGCGTAGGTCTATAGTACAGCCACGTTTCGCCAGATACGTTTAAGTCTCATGTAATAGGGGGCCAGCCCATTGCCATCACCGGGCCCGAATCCAGACTCCGGGCTGTTGGCACAGATTACTAAATATTAGGTCATCCCACTTCCAGTGTCATATTTTTTATTTCCAATATTTAAATGTATTGCGCAATGGTATGCAATAGTTAATACATGTGTTGTCTTGTACAATCATGTTAGTTTAATTTGGTGTGTTGTATTGTCAAGACGTGCATTGATTTAAAATGGAAGAATAAAAAAAATCTATTAATGTAGTGGAGCAACGTATATTTCTAAAGTTTTGTGCTTTACTCAACTACTCTGGAGGAGTTGCGCACGACTTACTGGTAAAGTGTGTTGGTCGTAACGCCTTAAATAAAAGAACCGTACAGCGATGGCTTGAAATGTACAAACAAGGAAGAACCACAGCTGAAGATGAACCGCGAGCACCTCGATCATTATCATCGACTAGATTAGAAGCAAGGGACAAAATCAAGGAAGCACTTCGTCAGTCACGTAGGGTCAGTGTCAGTGATCTCTCCACTCAACTTAACATTCCTCATTCCACTATACATAGAGTACTCACGGAGGATTTATGTCTGGTCAATAAAAGTGCAGTGTGGGTGCCCCACACTCTGAACACGGATCAGAAGGAGTTTCGTTATGAAACTGCGCGTAGCCATTTATCGTGGTATCGCCGTAAGAAAAATATACTTAATAGATTCATATGCCTTGATGAAACTTGGGTCGAATTTTATACTCCTCGTCAAAGACATCAGTCGCGATGTTGGGTGGAACCAGGCACTTCAGCTGAACATTTACCACGTGCAGAGCTACATGAACGAAAAATACTACTAATAGTAGCTATGGATGTCAGAGGCATTGCTTTTTGGAGAACTTATGATGAAAATACAACTATGACTGGAGAGCCATATAAGTCATTTTTAAAAGAAAATATTCCTATTTGGGCAGACGAACATTATATAACGAGTCCTATAATTTTACATGATAACGCCAGACCGCACAAATCAAAAATAGTTCAGAATTTAATTGAAGATAAAGGATGGATGGAAATTATTCAGCCGCCATATTCCCCGGATATGAATCCTTGTGATTTCAATTTTTTTGTCCATGTGAAGAGGAAATTGTCGGGTACTTGATACAATAGCAAAAAGGAGTTAGATATTAAACTAAAGAGCATTATTGATGAATTAAATGAAAGTGGTACTTTAAATGGTGTTCAAGATTTGCCAGCAGTCTGGGAGCGAGTGATTAATAATGGTGGAGATTATTGATTAGTGTCACAAGGTTATATAGTATAGTAGTCACTTTTTGTAAAATAATAATAATAAAAAAAATATGACATTGGAAGTGGGATGACCTAATAGTTACTACCAGATCCTTCACACTCAGTAGAAAATTTTCAATACCTACTGCTATAATAGCCTACTACGTCGCGTCGCCAACCGCTGCATGCTAAAATGTGCCTATGTACGAATGAATTTAACGATTAAAATTGAACAACGTGCGTGCGCTTCGCTTGGGAAAACCGCATTGAATCTGGTCCGCAAACGGCCCGAGATCGCTCGGCCGGGCGGTAGGTAATTATAGCGCGCAAGTACATGGAGTGACGGAGGCCTGCTGTTGGTGAAAAAGAGCATGGCGGGGTAAGCATGGAGTAGCGGCCCCAGCGGCAGTTTCAACTGCCCATTTTTGTGTATGTTGGTCTTACTGAGTGTAATTTACCTGTAAAATATTACTTCAAAATATGCATCGGTTTTCGAGAAAATTGAAAAAATATTTTTGAAGAAAAATATTTTTCTCGTTAATAGTTCCAAATATAACAATGCCCATAATATATGTTGTACATAACTTAGAGAGACAAGATATCATGATTTTTTTTTTTTAAATTTTTGAATAATTAATTTCATGTTTTCTAAACACACAAACAACGAAATTTTCACTGAAAAACACCCTTATCATAATCTACAACATATATTTGGATTCAAATTTTTATGTGGGTGGAAGGGGTTTTTTTTCTCGTATTACTTAATTTATTATTAATTATCCTACGGCCGTTACTTGGCAAAAATTCCCCGTCCGGCCGAACAATTAACTCATCTATTCAAGAAAGAAAATATAATAGCAGTTATTGAAGAGGATAGTGATAACGAATAATTAATTTAATTAAGTTAATTTTATAGATTGAAAAAAAAAATTCTCTTTCTGATTAAAAAATCCAATAACACTGTCCGACCTGGAAATCGAACCCAGGACCTCATGCAGTATCGCTTCTAGTTGCACTAGACCAACGAGGCAGTCAGTATATTATTAATGATTATTATTTGGTAAAGCTAACTGTTTTCAGAGCTTATTGCCAGACGTTTTACTCGTGCAGCCTGTGGGTTAGGCATACGCAGAAGGCCTACAGCGCCCTGCGTGTCCAATATAATAACGGACTCAGGATGTTGTTGGGACTGCCTCGGTTTTGCAGCGCATCAAGCATGTTTGCTGATGCGAGACTGGATGACTTTTATGCCATCAAGCGCAAGCGAAGTGCATCTATGCTGCGGCGATTCCAAGGTAGTCCGAACAATATTTTGGGTACACTGGCGGACAAAATAGATGGGCCGTTTATTAGACTCTGGGCTGGGAGACATGTGCGTACGGACGTACATGTGCAAAATTAATTATTGTGATGTCACTTTTGTTTTAATTTATTTTTATTTTTCACTAACAATAGGCTAAGGCAATACTAACACATTATGGATCCTTTAATCTGAAATAAAGAGTTATTATTATTATTGCAAAAAATGAAAACTTATTCTTATTACTGAAGATGTTATACCATCGTCAAAACATTCTAGATCACAACGGAAGCAACTTTGCAATCTTTGCGTACTCACGCCCCTAGTTGCCGTATGAGGCGCCCTGGCGTCGTGAATGGCGAGCAATGGGTAGCTCGCCGTTCGGTAAGGACCAGGCCCGGAACGACGGCGAGTTGTGTTCCACGCGCGCCTCAAAGAGATGTCAGCACTGATTGTTGGGGTCCGCTAGGGCCGATGCCTGCCAGAGTCGCGGGTTGTTCGAAAGAGTTACCGTGGCCCTGGCACAGGCAACTGAAGGAACACGGGGGGTTTTAGTCAGTAAAAGTCTGACACGCCTTCCCGCTCCGCCCAAAGTGGGAGAAATTATTTGATAAATTCCCTACAAAAAAAAAAAAAAAAACTATAGCAACTTCGTTTAACCTAATATTTCAACAATAATATTCTGCAAAGTCAAAAGAGAGCTTATAATAATTCTTACAGACAGAGATTTATCTAATTTATCGATTGTTTGCAAAGAAATATCGATGCAATTAAGTTTAACAGACCAATTGTGGCTCTAGCGGTTAGGACGCCCTTCCCTAGCGTCACATCAATCGTTCTAAATTAGATTCGGGCACCCGCGACCATATCCTTACTTATTTCGATAGAACAGAATATATTCCAAGCTGATACATGCGAGAGATAGGGAGAAAATATGAAGACGTTCCCGAACAGATCAAATATCTAGCGAATATGAACGACCATTCGACGTTCGTATATTTGCCTAGCTATGTATGTGTGTATATCTATCTGTTCCATATGTATGTAGTTGAGAGTCTTCCTCATTCAGAGTTGACTTTGATGTGCAAGTAATGGCCGCGAGCTAGTTAATTAATGTTCAACCAGTCCTATCTCATTAGGAGATTGAGGCCGTCTATGCTTTTTAGAGTTCCGTAGTCAACAAGGAACCCTTATAGTTTCGCCATGTCTGTCTGTCCGTCCGTCCGTCCGTCCGTCCGCAGCTTAGCTCAGAGACTCTTAGTACTAGAAAGCTGTAATTTGGCAAGGATCTACATATTGATCACGCCGACAAAGTGGTAAATAAAAAAAAAAATATAAATTAGGGTACACGTAAAGTGGGGATATTTTTTTTCTCGTCTACCCCATAGTGTGGGGTATCGTTGGATTGGTCTTTTAAAATATGGCGGGTTTGTGGGATCCATTTTTCGATTCAGAGATCCGTTTGTGAAATATTAAGCTTTAAAGTGCAATTTGACAGGCCTGTTGCTCTAGTGGTCAGTGGCCCTGACTGCTATGCCCAAGGTCGTGGGTTCGATTCCCACCTAGGACAAATGTTTGTGTGATGAGCACGATCATTTGTTCTTTGTCTGGGTGTAATTTATCTATAATATGTATGTATTTAGAAATATATATGTATGTTTATCAGTTGTCTAGTACTCATAGCACAAGCTCTGCTTAGTTTGGGACTAGATGGCGTTGTGTGAAAGTTGTGGAATATTATTATTATTATTAATTTTTAGAAGCAAGTGTCCCCCCCCCTCCCCCGCCAGCTAAATGGTTGCTTTTGGATAGGTGAAAAAAATCACGGCAGTAGTATATATAACGAAATTAAAAGGAAAACTACCACGGTTAAATAGACTTTACAAGTTTACGAGTAATAGTTGACCAACTTAAATTTGCAGTTGCAATGTACGGGAGAACATGTATTTCAACTAAAATGTTAAGTTTGTTCCTGGGATAAATTCATTCCAACTTTTTAAATTCATTCCAAATTCCTTCATTGTGCATGGTCCGACATGCACTTGACTGGTTTTTTGAGAGTTATATGGACTCCTGTGACTGATATATATTTTAATTTAGCCTATACTGTCCCGCTGCTGGGCAAAGACCTCAAGACTGATATACAACGTGTAACGTTAAATGCGCAAAACCTCAGACACCCCAACTGTTTTTTAATTCAATTGACCTGTTTCAGGGAGAAAATTAGTCATTAAAATTTTTTTAAAGGTTTTGTGTGCTGTTTTAGTTTTACTGGCAATTCTGATCGTTTCTTGCGCCTGCGACGACGCTTTATCGAGGGAGGAGTCGTCACCGGGCCGCTGCGCCGCGCTGACATTGGCTTGCTTGACCTATTAACCCGTGAGAAGGCGCGCCTAATTTTCTTACACGAGTAGGCGCGTGCGAGCAAATTGCTCACACTATCATAAAATGTTTATATTTTTAGTGTTTCTATATTTATTGGCTTATAATGTATTTAAATAAATAACACAAGGTTTAGTAAGTAAGAAAACAAGTATTTTAATCAAAACTATTGAACATAATAGCAACTTCTAACGCAAATAACAAAACAACCTAGTATTAATTAATTTTTTTGGCACGTTTCATAAAAATCACAATAAAAACTGTTTCATAACAAAAACTAAAAAGTGTTATTCATCCATTAAATCTACACTAATGTGCCTCTCGAAACACACTGAACACATGTATTTTACATGTTCGGTGCAAAGTAATTGCTGGGCGCGTGATGAGCAAATTGCCGCACGTTGGTACACGGCCTCCACAAACGCCTTGCTGCGCGGTCGCAACGCCACTGAGCGGATCGAGAATTGCGTCAGGGGAGAGGGGGTGAATATTTAGGAAGGTACTTAAGTGCTTGAATTGGTGTGGCATGGGAAAGACAAAAAATTTTTGAATTAGATTTTTGTGTGAGCAAATTGCTCATAGCGCGCCTTCTCACGGGTTAATAAATAGACGCGGCAACGTTTTTAATGAAGATTTTTTGAAAAATGTGACCTATATTAAAAAGTGATTCAATTAATTCTGCTCGTTATTCTGTTCAAACTATTTTCAGGTTTTGCGCATTTAACGTTACACGTTGTATATGACGGCACGAGCGTGGGCGTAGCGATAACAGGGCCATCATTATCATTTCTTGGTACGGGTTCCATGGGGAAGGTGGGTACTCGAGCAACCCAGTAAAACGTTGTTTGAAGCACAAATCACAGTCACGTTTATTCGGTAATTTACAATCAGTTTATGAGTAGTAAGAAACAAAGGTTTGTACAGTGAACATGAGAGTTCCGATTGTATGTTCTCAACCATCCGGCGCCGGTCCGCAAAACGAATGCCGTCCGCTTTCCAATCGGCTCTGTCCACGTGTAGAAAATGGCGCGAAGTTATAGCGCCACCTCACGGCGGTCACTGTACTAACCGATCAACCAATGAGAATTAAGTTCCGGTTTGACTAATATTATGAAATCAACCGGAAGTAGTATTTTGATTATGTTGACGTCTTGATATTGCTTGCGACGACTTATATAACACTTTATTCAATGACAAACTATCAGTAGGTATGTACAGACGCCCATCAAGCTACCCGAACCTATCATATTTTCCCAATCAACTTTGAACCTTACGCTTTAGCGATAAAGTTGAAATTCTATTAAAGATATCTGACAGATTGTAGTAGCTTGATGTGCTGGCGTCTGTAATTGAATCAACTTATTTCTTTCGCTTTGTGCTTTTAAAATGTACTGTTGAGGAAGAAAACGAACATTTTAATTGCATTATGTAAATGTATGCAAAAAAAATTTTACGAAGGATTGAGTTTCGGTTTCTGTTTAATTTAATTAAAAAAGAGAGAAGAGGAAACACCAACAAACATTAAGGTATCTACATACTCGTTTATACTTCCTATAACCAGTTTTTTATCTCTCCTTCGTCTTTTTGTAACTAAATAGCATCTAAATGTCCATTAAGGAAAGAATTTTCGGAATCGGGTCAGCAGTTCCGAAGACTACCTCCTAGCTACAAACTCACTAATTTTACCTCTTTATAATATGATCTATACAACGTGTAACGTTAAATGCGCAAAACCTGAAAATAGTTTGATCAGAATAACGAGCAGAATTAATTGAACCACTTTTTAATATAGGTCACTTTTTTCAAAAAATCTTAATTAAAAACGTTGCCGTGTCTATTTACTTATTAATAGGTCAAGCAAACCAAGGTCAGCGCGGCGCAGCGGCCCGGTGACGAGTCCTCCCTCGATAAAGCGTCGTCGCAGACGCAAGAAACGATCAGAATGGCCAGTAAAACCAAAACAGCTCATAAAACCTTCACAATTTTTTTAATGACTTATTTTCTCTCTGAAATAGGTCAAATGAATTAAAAATCAGTTGGGGTGTCTGAGGTTTTGCGCATTTAACGTTACACGTTGTATATGTATTACTAGCTGCGCCCCGCAGTTTCACCCGCATAAGTGTCGATCCCATGGGAATATCGGGATAAAAAGTATCCTATGTATTAATCCCGGTTATAAACTATCTGTACACAGCTGTTTGAGCGTGAAGAAGTAACAAACATAAAAACACACACACTCACAAACTTTCGCCTTTATACTATTAGTGTGATATTGTAGATGAATAAGTACCTACAGCAATGTAAATTAGTCCTAGCGTTATTAAACTAGTGCCGTTTGGAAGACACCCGGTAGCAAACAATCCATGATCGGAACAGCGATTGATTGCGCACACACAAATATTTGTCCGCAGCGGTAAATAAGCATTGTAACCGAACAGACCGGTCACTATGTAAGCATACAATTTAATCTAAACCTCGCCATTTATACTCGGTGTTTCCATTACTATTGAGGAGCGTCGGAACAAAAACCGATATGTCTTAATTAAGACATTATTTTTTTTTAATTTTTTTCTGTTACAAAATGTTTAATTATACACCCTTCAGGAAAGAAACCAATTAAAAAACAGTTACATCCATCTTAAAAAAAAAATCAAAATACTGTGGTCAAATCAAACCCGACAAATACATTTTTAAATTCAACATGTTCTTGTTGTTGGATTAAAAACCGATAATTCTTATTAAGTTTTACACAATTCAACAATGGTCGGTTCAAATTCAATTCAGTTCAATACCGACATATCCATTTTGGTTTCGTCAAAAACCGATATATCCAAATGATGGCGCCAAAAACCGATATATCCATACTTGTCCGGCAAGTATCTCCCTAAATTAAGTATCTACCCTCCGTCAAGTTTCACACATCAATCGATGTCACTTTAACTGCAAATTGACATGCTATAATTTTCCACTTTTGTAACATCAAAAAACTTACAAGCTTTTTTTTAATTTGTGAAAAATATGGTAAATTCGATATATCGGTTTTCGTTCCGACGCTCCTCAATTGCAATCTGGTTTATTTTCACATCTTTAAGTATGGCTTTTAGCCTTATACATCTATCTGCCTAGTTTTTTCCCAACTATGTTGGGGTCGGCTTCCAGTCTAACTGGATGCAGCTGAATACCAGTATTTTACATGGAGCGACTGCCTATCTGACCTCCACAAACCAGTTACTGGGTAATACGATACCCCTTGGTAAGACTGGTCATCAGACTTTCAGGCTCTTGATTACCGATGACGACTGTCAAAGATCCACGAATGACAGCCAGGACCAACGTCTTACCGTGCTTTCCGAGGCACGGAGGAGTCTCGGTATGTATTGTCATCCATCCACAGACCAACCGCGGTAAGCGTAGCTTAACCTGATCGATCGACCTGTGCGGCTGTTGTTATTTAGCCACGGGCCCCCTCACATACAGGGTCAAATTAAATTACCTAGCGAAACTCAGCAGGCGTGATGGGTATCGTGTATCTAATCATGATAAAAAAAAAATGATTTGCTGGAAATTTAGCTTGAGGTCAACTACCGCTGGTAGTGTTATTACATGAAGTATGAATTGAGAAAATCAGTTTCAATCAGTTGTAATCAGTTCAGCTCAGCAGTCTGAGCTCAAATGGATGTCCATTCGCCAAAGAGGAAGTTTGCGCGCTTTGACCACGCTTTTCTCCCTTCTCAACTCTCCCACTCTCCTCTTTCTTATCTCGTGTCTCACTTCCAATATTTATGTTCTTCTCGTGCTAAGAATCTGCGATTTTCTCATACTTCTGACTTTGTTCATTGTTCCTTTCATATTCAGTCCATTCTTCTTTGGAATGCGCTTCCTCTTGATATCAGGACGGCCACTAGCCGGTATGCATTTAAGCGGAAATCGCAAACTTATTTTCAAAATAAATAGCGTAGTCATCTCAACACCTCTCTTCCTTGAATTTGTATAATATTTATATATTATAAATGTATATTATAGTAAATCTTATATATGTGTTTATAACCTATTTATGTATTTGTCTAGTTTTAATATATTTATATGTTTGTTATTTTTTAATCATTTTTCCTCTCAACCAAAGCACCTGCCATCTAATCTCTTCACCACCCTTGGTTGTCTTGTAGAGAATGCCTAAGGCATTGAGGCCGCCTTTGTACCTTTTGTGCGAAAAGTTTCATTAAATAAATACCCATTACGTCTGTGACGTGTACAGAAACAAAAACAGATTTTTTAAGATATTTCAAGCAAATACACATCCGCTGAGTTTCGCTAGCTAATTTTGACCCTGAATATCGCAAATGGTGTATGTTTTTTTGTGTATACCATCAATGTTTCTTTGATGTTTCTCTCTCATAAAAGGAGTGTTTATTCCTCTAATGTTTTTCCCAAAAATATATTTACTCGTCGTAAAGTCCGATATAGTATCAGACGTATACTTATAGGGCCATATGTTTATTCAATATTTGATGATCATATCAAGCTCTCTCCGGCTCCGCCAAGAGGATTGGTGAAGCGAGCAATAATGCCCGTTTCCAGTTAATGCTTCGATGAATTGGGTAACGTTACGCGTTTCGAATTTGAGGGAACATGCTCAATGTCAATAGGTACTAATATATGCGAACATTGACTGAAGGTGTCTGTTAGCATTGCTTTTAAAAACTTTATGAATCTTATCTCACAGCTTTATAAAATTATTTATTGTTATTAAAACCAAATTGAAACTATTCTAGTATTATTTTACTAAATAAAATAATCTTAAAAGCCCGTCCGGACATTTTAATTTCAATTAATATTCTTCTTTTGATCGACAGGCCTTAACGACGACATCTAGATTGGTTTTGAGTTCATAATTACTAAGACAAGCGAGCCGAATACAGGGATAAATTGATCATATCTTCGGATAGACGAAGGTCCTTGAGTTGTTTGCGCGATCGAGTCGAGCTCAAAACAAACACGAACAATCTTAGTTAAACAATGTTTTGTTAGTTAATTTATCGTTTATATATTTGTCTAAGATCTGAGTAATTATAATTAAATTTCGGCAGCGTCACTTTTGATACAGCCTTATCGATATCTTTATTATTTACCGATACTAAATTGATTTAGTCAGTTTGTTTCGCCGGCGTGGCGCCGCGGCAGTGTGGCGGTGCGGCGGTGCGGCGGTGCGGCGCGAGTGTCACACAAAAGCCCGACGTGATCGGTAATTGTGTATCAGTTCCTAACAGCTCAGTCGGAAACAATTACGTGGAGATTGGTAGCTGTGTCACGCTAACGCACATCCTATCACCTATCAACTAGCGAAAACCTCTAAAGAAATGGCACAGCTGACGTTTTATAGCGAGTCACGCCGAATTAGGTGACAACTATCCGAGAAAATTTGTGTTTGAAAAATGATCTATTTGTGACTAAAAATATACATATAACCTACTATAGAGATCAATCTGTGCGACGCTCATATTTTGAACAATTTTTTGCCACATATCAGAAGGCCAATTTCCGTAATCAAAAACGTTAAAAATTTAGTGGCAATCTCATCTCTATCAATGTCAAAAACTTATAAAAAATGTAGGGATTATATTATATTATATAGGTATTTTTAACCGACTTCAAAAAAAGGAGGAGGTTATCAATTCGACTGTATTTTTTTTTTTTTTTTTTTTATGTTTGTTACCTCATAATAACCGACTGGGTGAACCGATTTTCATGATTCCTTTTTTATTTGAAAGCTGGTGCTTCCCGTGTGGTCCCATTGCCACCATTTCAATATCTGATGATGGGATCTTGTAGAAATCGGGGGAACTCTTCAATAAATAACAGCAGATTAACCGCGATTGTTGCTATAGCATATCTAAGCATTGTTTACACCATCACACAACATAATATCACGCCTGTACTCACTACAAAGGTTATAATTTTTTTTTATTATAATAATAATTAATACCAGTAAAACAACCGCGATTGCTGCTATCGCATATGTATGCATTGTTTACGCAATCGCACAACATATATTATATTTACATAGCAAGTAGTGTTTATATGAATTTGATTGGGGTAGATATAACTAAAAAGTGAAAAATAAAAAATTTTATATAAAAAAAAACAACCGACTTCCAAAAAAACACTACAAAGTGAAAAATAATTTTAATTTCGGAAGTCGGTGTCAAAAAACCAAAATGCGGAACCAACGACACCGACTTCCAAAATTAAAATTATTTTTCACTTTGTAGTGTTTTTTTGGAAGTCGGTTGTTTTTTTTTTATATAAAATTTTTTGACAGATTGAGACTGATATCAGAATGTGAACGTTCTTAAAATTACGACGGTTGCCCCTCTGGTCATCTTATGACGGGCTCTTCGCTGGTGATGGCCCCGTGGTAATGGCCACGACTTACGAATTGGTCGAGCAGGCACTTTACAGTAGTTGGAACATTAAAAAGGCTAATTATGAAATCATCTTACAGGATTAGCTAGCATGTCACAGCATGTTCTAATAAGATACTCGTGGTCTGATTGCTATATGAGAATCATCAAAATTCATGATCATCTTATGACTGCTTTTAAAGTACGACCAAGTGTTTTACTTTGCAGTCTGTCTTGTTAAAATAAAAGGCAAGGCACAGAAAAGCTCTTTCAATCATAATTAGGAGAAGAAAAAAAGTTTTAAGTAGGTAATTACTTAAAAGTTTTTCGTCGTTACCGTTTTTTCACGTCGTAAAACGTACAGTTTTTATGTAACGTGCGAGCGAGAAGTCACTTCTAAATCCTTTCCGATATTACGGTCCTGGACGAAGCGATGAGAAATATGATGTATGAAGTGTGTAGTATGATAAATGCGAAGCGAATCCAACCTAAACCTCTCGGGACGGTACTCTCCTAAATTCAGGTAGGTGTGCAAGTACTGAACTCATCGTACAAATGGTTTTGTTATTTAGTCCGTCCCTCCGTCCGTGAAAACGTGTTTTATCCCTTTTTGCGCCACTTATGGTTGAATTGGTAATCCTTTCTCGGTGTGCGTCCGCATTATAAAAGGAATGTGCTCGGCTGTTTGAAAGCCACGTCATTGCCGAGGTCTGGAAAGTGTCATATACACAGGATACTTGTTAGCCAATGACAGTGCACTTGCAATGTTGTTTACATTGGCATCGTCGTACTGCTTCGGGTGATATTTTGCAAGGAAACAGTGTTCAGTGTCAACGTTGTTATTTTCCTTCGTATTTCCCGAATGCACTCAGTGTCGCCTGTTGGAAAAATCGTAATAACATTAAAAACATTTTTTTTTTGTTATGAAGGTCTATTAAATTACAATAGCATTAATTAATTTAAGCATCTAAAGCACTGATCCGGGTAGGATTCCGATTTCTGATCCATTGCCCCCTTTGGGAAGGTCTGTCATCATGAATCACGGGGCGGGCCATAATTATTCGCTGGATCTACGGTGATTTTGCCTCAGCACTGCTAAATATAGATCGTTTCTAATGTGACTGATGAATTGTTTAGTCACCCGAGATTGTGGCGAGCTCTCACTATTTATTTAGGTAGCTATGTGTGTGTGTCTGGTTTGGATTTGATATTGGATTTCACGAGCGTAGGCGTTAATGTATATTTAATTCACGCGGTATTTATAAAGTTTATTTAAGTAGTTGGTCAAAGGGTTGGGTTGGTTTAAGGGTTTATTTTTGATCTCTTGAGTTTTGGGAAAGGATTTATTTTTGCATTGCAATATTATAGTATCGGATGGAATTGTTTCGTTAAAATTACCAAAGCTAACAAGTTCAAGTGCTGATCATACGAGTGCAGCTGTCTCCTAACTAGAAGTCAACTTTCGACCAATAAACAGCTTCAGACGCTTACATACGTTGGGGTTAGAAACAAACAATACGACGAGCAATACCCACATGGGATGAGAAATACGAAGGCATTTATTTGTTGTTTGTATACAACGTGTAACGTTAAATGCGCAAAACCTGAAAATAGTTTGATCAGAATAACGAGCAGAATTAATTGAACCACTTTTTAATATAGGTCACATTTTTCAAAAAATCTTCATTAAAAACGTTGCCGTGTCTATTTATTAATAGGTCAAGCAAGCCAATGTCAGCGCGGCGCAGCGGCCCGGTGACGACTACTCCCTCGATAAAGCGTCGTCGCAGACGCAAGAAACGATCAGAATGGCCAGTAAAACTAAAACAGCACACAAAACCTTTACAATTTTTTAATGACTATATTTCTCTGTGAAATAGCTCAATTGAATAAAAAATCAGTTGGGGTATCTGAGATTTTGCGCATTTAACGTTACACGTTGTATAATACTGTGGTATTCTTATTCAGTTTCAATGCTCAAAGATTATATCTCTGAACCCAATTAAAGTTGGAGCAGTTGTTTTAAGACCTCCATGCACAATAGTCCTTATTTAACGTTAAATGTCTATTGTTCTCTCAAATTGGCTTAGGACGGTACATTTAATATTTTCATTGTACAGAATTGAAATACGATAAGATATAAGCACTAATAACGAACAAACTAACATTATACGGAACTGAAAATTATAGAAATAGAATTTGGCATGGTGCCAGTAACAACAGGCTCGCAGAGGATTGGTGATTGTGCGCTAATGTATGGACCATTCTATACGTATATTCGTGTAGCTCGATACTGCTTCCGTTAAATGTCATGTGTTTTAATGTTTGAATTGCGGACGCTTTCGTTTCTATTATTGTGGTGCTGAAATTAGATACAACATAACGTCAGGGGATTATGGGGGTAGAGAAAATCATAAAAAACACATGCTTATCATTAATCATCCATTGTTTCTCTCTGGGGTTAGATTCAAAGGAATAAAATAAATTACATTTAGCTGTATTTTTTAAAATTATTTTGCTTATTATTAAAAATAAACACCCATCCAGTTTTGTAAAACTGCACTAACATCGTAGGTATATGGTGATACACAAGAACGACACAGAATGTCTTCACTACATAGTATAAAACAAAGTCGCTTCCCGCTGTCTGTCCCTATGTATGCTTAAATCTTTAAAACTACGCAACGGATTTTGATACGGTTTTTTTAATAGATAGAGTCATTCAAGAGGAAGGTTTATATGTATAATACATGCATAATATAGTAGAGAAACACTGATCATTTTAGGGGTTTCTAATGTGATGTCGTAAATAAACACATTTTATTGCGCTTACATTACAAACGCTGGCTTAACCCTACGAGATAGATCAAAATAATGTACTACATTATTGTTAACCTTAAAAAGGTCTACAAAAAAGTCCGCGATGGCATATGTCTATCTCTTAGGGATAACCCACAATAACCATGTTTTATCCTATACTTTTTAAGAGAAATAATGGCTCTAAAATTATCAGTGTGTCTCTACTATATTATGCATGTATTATATGCATATAAACCTTCCTCTTGAATCACTCTATCTATTAAAAAAAAAAACCGCATCAAAATCCGTTGCTTATTTTTAAAGTTCTAAGCATACATAGAGACAGACAGACAGCGGGAAGCAACTTTGTTTTATACTATGTAGTGATAGTGATCAGCATTTCACCCGTGCGAAGCCGGGGCGGGTCGCTAGTATTTTTATAAGTTCTCCAGTTACAGTCGCGGTAGCAGGGACTACAAACGGAGCCTTAAAAATGTGCATTCATTTGAAATAATTACTTAGATGAGGAAGTACCTCAGAGAAGAAGTTGTGGTTCGCGGCTGACAATGAAATTCTTCTACAAAGTAAAACAGCCCAAACTAGAACAATTGCGGTGTCCCGCAATGAGTTGCGCTCATGCCGCAATGCACTGTTACATAGTTTGCGAGATTTATCCCTTCAATCTCCGTTACTTTGGGGGCGCAGGGGGCGCGGGGGCGCGGGGGCGCGGCAAGCGGTGCGGCGCATTCACTCACTCTAATGGGGTAATAACTACACTTGAACGTGGCAATTTGTACATTTTTTCGCTAAAAACTTTTTCCTGTTAGTGAGCTTTGAGCTCGGAATGTTGTGTTACTGCGACATAATCCTGGAAAAATATTATATACACGCTTTTCCTCTCCCATTCTACCTTGTGCTGATTATAAAATATGTTTAAATGTTCCTCCAGGAGGCTCTGTGCTTTAGTAATTAACGTTTATTTTCTTAATGCTCTCTAATTAACATCGTTTTTAAAAAGTAGCATTACCGCCATTAGTGAAATGAATGAAACACTATTTAAAATTTTAATTAATTTGGTAATTACAGTAAGTACGTCTGTACTGTACTGTCTAGCAGGGAACTACAAGCGGAGCTCGGGCGTATATGTAGGTAAGTGTGCCTACATACATACATGTGGGATGAAAATATTATATTAGGTTAACGTGCGAACGCAGCTTATAATTGTTGAAACGGAACGCAGCGGATGAAAGAAAGAGAAGTATATGTGCGAGTGAGTAAGACGAAAAATTGCGATAGTTAGATTCACGACGGACTTACGGTGTAACGCTGATTTTTTATTGTGTGCCAGAAATAAATTCTGAAGTATTTTATTCGTTTATTATGCCATACAATCCCACATACATACTAACTATGTAGGGCCATGTGTATAGTGGCTTTCACTAAACTTATTGCATTAGTTTATGGCGACAACCAATACAATTATAAATCACTATACAGTACCTACAACATGGGAGGGAATTTAAAATGTCCTTGTACATTAGCGCTGAAGGGTGTTAAGAGAAATATTCTAATGAGAATGCAAATGCTAAGCGCTGTACAGCGCTCTCTGTTTTGTTGAAACAGAGCTGCTGTTTAGGCAAATTGAAACTATAATCAGATTTAAAAATAAATCCTGCTTGTAATCCACCTTTATGTATATTAGTATTCCCGGGTTAGGTAGTTCCCGGAGTTTACCTAGCGGATCTGCGACGCTATTGTGATTGGCTTTTGCCTTGATATCTTCACTCGTTTCTAAAGTTTTTAAGTAGACTTTGGATTGGCTTCGCGGCTTTTTGCTTTTCTAACTATAGCTCGATAATAATAACAAAACAAAAGCTTGTTCGAATTATGATGTACGATTGTTACTGCAAATATTTAAGCTTCGTAAAATATGCACGTTGATAAAAGAATAGCATACAAAACAAAGTCATGAATAATTTAAAACGATTCCGGCGGACAGGTCATGCATATTTTAATAAAATTTAATCCTAAACTGATTATTTCATTCAAGCGTTAACATATTGATTATTTAACAACGCTGAAAATATAAATAATGTATTAATTTTCGCTTGTTAGCTTTGCTAATTCGTTTGTATTTGAGCAAACACCACACATGAATATTTAAAAAGACAGTTATTTTTCCAACGAAGGCATGTTATTGTCAACTACTAGGCATGGATCGTGCATAATTAGCTTTAGGCAATGAACGCTAAGATGGCCGAAATGTTGTGACAATCACAAACACACATTTACAAATACCTTCTCCCTCTGCATATATTTCTAAAATAACCCTTAGGTCGCTTTTATAAAACCGTAGTGGTCGCAAAGTGTCTATTTGTTGCCAGTAACAGCACAGCAATAGTTGTTTTGTATGAAACAAATGAAATACGAGTTACAGCTCGTCTCTTGTCTCATAAACCTCCGCAGACTCTAGTAAAGTATTATTGTTTGCGATCGTCGACAGACTTTTTCATAGCCGGGAACACTACCCTACATCGTTCTTATGATAGGCGGATAAATAAAACATGTTACGACTACAACTTGCCAGTGTTATTACCTTTTTAGGGTTCCGTAGCCAACAAGGAACCCTTATAGTTTTGCCATGTCCGTCTGTCCGTCCGCAGCTTAGCTCAGAGACTCTTAATACTAGAAAGCTATAATTTGGCAAGGATATACATAACAATCACGTCGACAAAATGGGAAAATAAAATCATGAAAAAACATTTTTTTTATCATGATATCGTTGGATAGGTCTTTCAAAAATATTGCAATTTTTTTTAAAGCAATTTTTCGATTCGAGTGATCCGTTTGTGAAATATTAAGCTTTAAATACTTGCTTACTTAAACGCTTTCTTGCTTTAAAGTACTTTTAAAGTGCTAATTTTTGTTAGCGTCAAATGTATTATAGTACCATTTAGCTGCCGGGGGGGCAGCTAAATGGTTGGATTTGGATATGTGAAACAATTCACGGTAGTATTATATATAACGGAGTTAAAACGAAAACTATCACAGCTAAGTAGACTTTACAAGTTTACGAGTAATGGTCGACCAACTTTCATTTGCAGTTGCAATGAAGAACATAATTTTCAACTACAATGTTAAGTTTGTTCTTGGGATAAATTCATTTCAACTACAGAACCCTTCATTGTGCGTGGTCCTTGGCCAGTTTTTACATTTTATGACAATTTACTAGGAGCTGTTCTATCTCTGCCTATACTTTCGAGTACAGGAGTGATGTTAAATGATGTTTGAAGGTGGGACAATTTTAATAGGTACATAGGTTCAAAATAACTCAATTCTATGAGGTTTTCTAATTATTTTACAGTTTCAGTATTTAATAATGTGAAAGAACGTTCAAAGGTAGGTAAGATTGTTATCACTCTTAATGGAACCAGGAAGAAATTATTAAATGTATTTTTTCTCTTTTAACGGATTTAACATTAATGGGAACCGGTTAGGTACTCACTTGTAATATTGATGGAAATCTCAAGGAAAAATGAAATTCTTACAAAATAGAAGAGAATTTTCCTCCCCAAACCAATTTACTATCTAACAAAGAAATGAAAATAAAATACGAAATTCGTCAAAACCGAAACCTCGTAATTGAAAAGGCAGATAAAAGCTAGCAATGTAGATGCAATAACGTACCCGGGAATCGAATAAACGTTGAAACAATGGGCATTTCCCAAAAACACTTTGATCTGTTGTTTTTCAATCCGGTCTCGAATTTTCGGCAGTGTATTATCCTGAAGGGTAATCGTGTTCAATCAATCACTTTATTAGAGTACGTTGGACGTGGAAATAGTTCCTTGTCCTGGTATGTTAGGTCCGTGTCAAAATACATACATACATCAACGTACTCAGATGACGGTACGGCTATTATATTATGTATGCACATGTAAATTCATAACAATGTAAACATTTTTGATGTTACGAGTATTTTGGCGAATTTCGAAGTGGTGGGTTAGGGTTTCTATAATGGTGATGCGAATATGTGTTGAGATACTTTGGTGGCAAAAATAATGAGTGTTTTAACTATTGAATAATACATAAAATACCTTTCATTAAGACCAAAAAGCGAAGTTCCCACTTTTCCTTTTTATTTAAATTGAAGCTAACAGTAGTGTTCCTTTACTAATAACCGTATTGAAACTAGCGTAGAGTATGTCACAGCTAGTGCAGCGTAAGTATTTAATTTTATACTGCGCGTACGATGTGTCTACGCAGCGCTACGCAGCACTACGCAGCACAGTGCTACGCGGGGTCTATGCGGTGCTACGTATATTCTACGTGGAGACTTAATAGAGTTTTAGACGGTCTGTGACATCAACGCTTACGCTGGATATACGTCTAATGCGAGAATAATGGCCTTGTTTGCAGCTCATGCACCTTACAGCCGCATAAAAACGAGTGTCAAATGTTTATTAGAGTGCTATAAATATAGCGGGGCAAATCGAACGACGTCTCAGAGAAATGGAGCCTCTACCTACATAGATTAAGAAACGAATGCTAACTGGATCGAAGCAGGTGGCGTTCTGTGGTTCCTGCCAACCCCAAGGGAACAAGGCGTGAGTTTACGTATGTATGAATACTCACTAATATTTTATTTTTGTATAAGAACTTGTGGAATTAACAAGTGTCGAAAAACCCCCGAGATGTCATGTATTTGACATGTCATACTGACTTTTATACATATAAGTAGATAGAGACTACAATTTTATTAGTGCGACGGTAAGCTGCTTACTGAGAAATACCAAACTTGTTTCATATTTTTCTACCTAAAGAATCTGAAAATTACGCAAATAAATAAGACATCCCAAAAGCAAGCGAACCTACCGAATTTTAGGCCGTTACATTTTTAAGGTTATCGATAACGGAAACGATTACTGCGCAAATGCTTACCGGAAGGAACCGATTGGCTCCGAATTATTTTTTATAGCTCATGGAAGGGAATTTCCACATCGATACGCGTAAATAACTTCGATATTCGGTATCTTTTTTCAGAATCATTCTGGCAGAAATACGCCCAATTATAAGATGCCAACTACTATCACAAACGGATTTTAATAGGCAAATGATATCGAATATCGACATAGTTTTGCCATAATGTCCCAATACGATATGTATTGGGACATTATTTGACATTATTTTTTACATTATCATGTTTTTTTAGAAAATGAACGTTCGTTTTAATAGTTATAGTTCCACTAACCAAATGTTATAGTTGTGAATGAAAGTTTAGTTTTAGAACTCTTCGTTGTTTTTTTCTAAGGTTTTGGAAATATTCGACAGTAAAAACAAATTGGTACATTTTGCCAAATTGCATTTTGTATGGGTGTGTAGTAGTGTAGTGGATGTATGGAGGTGGGTTAGTAGTTCTGCCAAAATGTGCCAACTTTTTAGACCGTTAAAACCTTTTAGTTTGATGCTCACACATTTAGTTACAGCGAGTTCAATCAATCAATCAACTCAGCCTATCGCAGTCCACTGCTAGACATAGGCCTCTCCCAGAATGCGCCACAACACCCTGTCCTCCGCCTTCCGCATCCAGTCTAACCCAGGCACCTTCTTTGTGTCGTCCGTCCATCTAGCTGGGGGGGCGTCCCACACTCCATTCCATCGCGAGTCGCAACGCCGTGCAGACGTATACCAGTGACTGTGTTCCCCAGTAACTTACTGACTTTGTGTGCCCTCATCTGATTGGGTGTTGTTTAAAATTTTAATTCCCTTTTACACCTTAAGTGTTTTTATGGACAGACTCCGCCTATTGGGCGGTCATAGAGTGAAACAAATAGATTGTTGTCGTATCGTCTAAAATTGTGGCGCTCTAATTTGCTCCCGATCTCGTTGGATTTGAACCGGCGACTAGTGCATTGGCGGTCGCGCGCTGTCGTCCCGAACCAACCGTACCAGTCATCGAACTGCGAAATTGCGGTCGCAGTGTGTGATCAGTGCTACGAGCCGACGTCATCGTGAGTGCTACGACGGGCCGCGTGACTGCTACGCGCCTACGAGCCTGCGCATCGGCTACGCGCTGCACCGCTACGAGAGTCCCTGAGACTACGCCTTGCTTCTTATTTTCTGTGGACTAAGGTCGAGTGTCGGTTGGCGCTTCGTAATGCCTCGCTCAAAACGGACTCCCCCAGCTACTCCTGCGTCTATTAGTAGCATGGTGCAGTCAATGTCTGATTCTGACATTCCTCAGACTACTGCAAACAGCCCTCATGAAAGTGTTAATATCACCTCGCGATATAAACGTCCACGTCCAGCTTTTTCGCCTGGTAGTGAGCTGCAAGACTTCAAGCAGGAAATTTTAGATATGCTCAATACATGGAAGGCGGAGGAACAAGCTAATTTCCTAAAGTTTTCACAAGAACAAAGCTCATCCCTCGCCAAACTATTCTCAGAGGTAGCAGAGCTGAAATCGCAAAACTTAGCCATTCAAAAAGCTAACATTGAAATTGAGAAGACGGTCAGTTTCATCAATAATCAATACGACGATCTGATGAAACAAATTGATTTATTACAAAAAGATAAACAAATGTACAGGGATTGCATACTAAACTTAGAGATGAAAATCGAAGATTTGCAACAATTATCACGCTCTTCTTGCGTCGAGATTCGCAATATACCACTCAAAGAAAATGAGTGTGCTAAAGATCTATCTGCGATTGTTGCTCGTGTGAGTGCTGCCGTCAACGTGCCTCTTAAAGACAACGATATCCGCGACGTTTACCGACTGCCTGGCAAACCAGGTACCGTCAGGCCGGTTGTTGCCGAATTTACCACTATGGAGACTAAGAACGTGTTGCTAAGTTCGGTGCGCAGCTTCAACAACAAGCAACCGAAGGAGTCTCGACTCAGTACTACAAATATAGGAGCTCTTGGCGACCACCGTCCGATATATGTCAGTGAGTACCTCCCAGCCAGCTCAAGAAAGCTATTTTTTGCTGCACGCGAATTTGCAAAGCTTAAGGAGTATAAATTTTGTTGGACGGCCAATGGTAACATACTGTTGCGGAAGGAAGAGGGAGTCAAACCAATACTGGTCAAATCCGAGCAGACACTACGGGATCTAGCACAAACCATACAATGACTACTAAACTGCCATTCGTTATTATTTTTTTATACAGTTTTCATAATAATTAACTTCTACCTTATCATAAGTTGTATTCCCCGCATGTTTAAGATTATTAACACTGTTTGTTCTGCTTATGTATTAAGAATTACCCACCACTACAATAATTCTACACATACACATAATCCTGAATACACTCACTCGCCATCCATAAACCTCTGGACACACACACTCTCACCCCTTACACACTTATTCTCGCCGACAATACCATACCAAACTCTTTATATCCACTCCTACACTACAATTTTTATAATGGAGAATATTAACTTCACCATTTCGGTTGACAATGAACGCCTCTACACGGCAAATATACTTGATGCAGTTACAGTTTGCCTCATCTTTCCATGCCTAAATATGTGCACCACTTTATTTTGGAACATATTATTTACTTTCAATGGCTAACCACATTAATGCCCTTGAATTAGAATTAGATGCCTACCAAGTATCTAAATCTTATAAATTACCGTTAGGTGAATGTATATCTAAAATACCGAAGACACAAAGAAACTTATCCATACTACAACTCAACATTCGCAGTTTAAACAAGAACTTTGATAATTTTATAGCGTTCTTACATCTCCTTAGAATTGATTGTGATATCATTATATTGACCGAGTGCTGGCTAAAATCTGCTATAATTCCCAACATGAATGGTTACAATGTCCACTTCACAAAAAATACAAAGAACCAGAATGATGGGGTGGTTATGTATATTAAATCTTCACTGCACTGCACCGTCTCTGAACCTGATATAACTGACGCAAACTGTCTGCTTTGCAAAATTGACAATAATGTTGGCATCTTAGCCCTATATAGATCACCCTCCTTCATCCACGTTGATAATTTTTTAAACAGCTTGGATTCCATTTTAAAACCCCTAACAAAATTTCATCACGTTGCCTTAGTCGGTGATATCAACATTGATATCAAGCCGAACAACAGTGATAGACACTCGTACGAATACCTCAACTTCACTGCCTCCCATGGTTTATTACCGGCGCACTTATATCCTACACGACTAAATAACTGTTTAGATCATATTCTTTTAAAAACCAAACAACCAGGAACATCCATTGTCATAGACTCACCTATTACTGACCATTTACCCGTTTTCCTGAGTGTCAACCTAGATGTTCCTAAGCCCAAGCTCACCTACACTGCCAAAGTTGTTGATATTTCAAACATCCAAAAAGATATTGAGAGTACTGATTTCTCCCCAATCCTTTTCTCTAATGACGCTAATGAAGCAGCGGACACCTTAACAACTTTATTGACTCAAATTATTGACAAACACACTCGCCTCTCCAAAGTCTCACGAAAGAACCGTAACATCAAGCCCTGGATCACCCCTGGCTTACTTCGCTGTATTAGAAACAGGGATAAAATGCATCTCACCTTAAAAACACAATCAGACAGCCCTATCCTCAAATTAACGTATTCTCGCTATCGCAACTACTGTAATTCTTTACTCCGGAAATTGAAAATAAATTACGAGAAAACTGAATTTATGAAAAGAAAAAACAACACAAAAGCAACATGGGATTTAATTAAAACCATAACGCACTCAAAATCCACACCTTCACCATTGAAAGAACTGCAACAACTCGAACCTGACAAACTTGCATCAGCAAATAAAGTCAACAATTACTTTGTTAATGTAGGCAAAGACCTAGCTACAAATATAAGGCAGGGTCTGAATATGCCCGTTCACCCATCAAGTTTAGCTTCAACTTGTAACTCAATGTGTGTCCTGGAAGCTGACGATTCGGAAGTAGAGCGAATTATAATTAACTTGAAATCAAGTTCTGTGGCTGGAATTGACGGTATTTCTGGACATATATTGAAGTTAACGCGCAATATTTTAATCCCCTACATCACACATATCTGCCATCTTGCATTATCTACCGGTGTTTTCCCAGACAGTTTCAAAACAGCTCTAGTCCACCCTATTCATAAGGGAGGGGACAGAGGCAGTGTCAAAAATTATAGACCTATATCTATTCTGGCAACTATTTCGAAGATTCTGGAGAAGATACTGAACAACCGTTTGCTTAAATACATTAATGCTCATAAACTTCTCTCCGAAAACCAATATGGTTTCAGAGCCGGAATTGCAACAGAAGATGCAGTTGTTGCACTCTCTGAAAAAGTGACTCAACTCATTGATAAGAAGCAGCGGTGTATTGGTTTATTTCTAGATATCTCGAAAGCTTTTGACACTGTCTCTGCGCCCATACTTCTGTCCAAACTGGAACGCATGGGAATCCGTGGTCCTGCACTTGATATTTTTTCAAGTTATCTGGAGAATCGTTTCCAACATGTTCAATTGGATGAGGTAATAAGCGATAAAGCTAGAATAGAATACGGCGTCCCACAAGGCAGCATTCTAGGTCCAACCTTGTTCCTCATCTACATTAATGATCTGTGCTCACTTCCATTAACTAACTGCTTCATATTTACCTACGCTGATGATACAGCCTTACTTGTTCATGGGAATGATTGGAGTGAAACAGAAAAATATGCTCAGATGGTGTTGGACATTGTCATGAACTGGTTTAATAATAATTTACTAACCCTGAATGCAGAAAAAACGAAGCTTGTTTCCTTTTCTATAAGCAATAAGACTCAGCCAAACATAACCCCTATTATTAAAGTACATAGTTGTTCTCCAAACTCCTGCTGTACCTGTACCACTCTGGCAGCCACATCTTGTATAAAATACTTGGGCGTGCAAATTGACAACCACCTGAACTGGTATCGTCATATTGATAATGTAGTCATCCGAACGCGTAAACTCATTTCCATCTTTAAGAAACTCCGTTGTTCAGCTGACTCGCAAACACTACTGACGGTCTATTACTCACTCTGTCAGTCTCTTCTCCTGTATTGTTTGCCGGCTTGGGGTGGCGCTTGCAAAACATACTTTCTGAAATTAGAGAGAGCTCAGAGAGCAGTTCTCAAAGTTATGTTCTGCAAGCCCTATAGATACCCTACTTTGGAACTTTTTAGGGAAAGCAGAGTTCTGACAGTGAGAGGCTTGTATGTGCTACAATGTGTCTTAAGGAAACATCGGCTGCCGTTTACAGCAAGTACTAAACGTCGCGCAGACATTGCCCTTCCACCAGTTAGTCACAAAACCACCTACGCACAACACCAATTTACCTACCTCAGCTACATTCTATATAATAAAATCAATAAATTTCTCCATATCCACAGTTTAAATTATCAGCAATGCAAAAGGACAGTTAAAGAATGGCTAATTGAGAGATCATATGACGAGATCGAAAAACTACTCTTCCCACATACCTAAGACAGATTTCCTCTTCTTCAAGTATTTTCATACACAAACTCTCATACACTCCCCACACTTTCATACTTACTCACACATCCACCATTACTACACCTACCAGTACACATTCACGCCATACACAAACCGCACTTTCGCATTTGTTACACATATACACCATACCTACTACACCTACCACGACCAACTCACTCCAACTCAAACACTCACAAGCAGTTTTATTATTAATTATTTTTACTTTCCGTTTTTTTTTTTCTCCTTTTTTTTCTTTACACATAATTAATACTAATATTATATTGTTATTGTTATGTTATGTTAACCATGTTACTGGTGAAAACAGTTTTAATAAAACATTTTGATCATGTGTCTACACTTATGGAATCACTGGTCCCCAAGTCACAGGCCATAAACCTAGTTTGGGTGCCAGGAGATAATACGCAATACACTTTATGTTGTAGCATATTACTGTTATTGTAACCGTTGTGAACATTTTACTGGAAATAAACATTATTATTATTATATTATTATTATTACACTACGCTTGCCGATACGCGGTCTCCACTCCAGCCGGTAGATTCTGGAAAAATCTCACAGTGATAACTAAGGTGAAGTGAGCTTAGAGTGAGCTGTGAGTCGTGCTGATGCTAGGGATTGACAGTATTGACGACTCACTCCACGCTCACTTCACCCAAGTTTTCACGGTGAGATGGTTACAAACGGCAGGACTCGTCTGCTCCATCGGCCGTCGGTCCTTCAACAGACATGGCCAGCCCACTGACGCTTCAGTGTGCGTACTCTGAAAGCTATGTCGGTAACTCCGGTTCTTTTCTGGATAACAGAAAACACAGCGAGTTAAATAGATTCAATTATTTTACACTTATAGATACTAGACGAAGGTATAACGTAAGTCGCAAAAGAAAAAACTTGAAGCAAGAAAAAACTAGTTAAAGCAGGTGCCATTATTAATAAAGTACTAAAAAAAAATCAAAGACATGAAAAAAATATATGGGGGTTTTTACTTTTTGGTAGAACTAATGTCGGTTTTTTCGGCGAATCAACCCGTATGTTAGAAGTATGAAGTATTGTAATTTATTTAAGGAAGTTTGCAGAATAACATATCTACCACATTAGGAGGACTAGATTGGCGTAATAAAATCAATTCTGTGTGCATTGTTACATTTTGGCCGAATCATCTAAATTATCTAATTATCGCCTGGCCGTCGAGAGAATGCGTTCCTGACCTATCAGGATGACAATTCTAGTAGCTAATAAAGATCATATTCGCAAAAGCTTATATGAAACTGACAATGTCAAGAACGCATTCACTCGTCGGCCGCATTGTAAGATTTGAATATTTAAAACAAGATAAGGCTGAACACTGAAATATTTTTAGGTACTGGTATCTGAATGCACTCCATCATTATTTAATATACTAAATTAAATCATTTATTTGCTTTTCATCAAGACGTATACTTTTAATAAAACTAAAAGAAAATTTAATTAATATTCGTGCCGCGATATAATTTCTTTAATTATCATCTGGTCACAATGAGCCCCTTATTCTTAATGAGACCATTTAACTGTACTTAATTTAATTACTTTCGTATTATCTTGAGAACAGCGCTAAGCCGCCATTATTCGACGACGACAATATTTTACCATTAAAAGAATCGAAAACTCGGATTCGAGTCGGTTGTTTGGCTCGAACATTAAGGGCCAATAAAATTGAAATGATGATGCCTAAGGACGTTGCGGCCGGCATGCCTGAGTATACCGCGGCATCGTTGCCGTTGAAATTTAAATTTTATTATCATACTATAAGTTATATTTTTATTCGTCGCATAAACATCCCCGCCGCCGGTGGGCGCCGACCCTAACTACAGTTAGAGCCTAATCGATATCGGGGTGTGCAGAACTACGACTTCGAGTATAAAACATTATTTCCGATATTAAAAAACATTATGTTACGTAAGTATATTTTTATATTGTATGTTTAAATAGTGGATTGTCGATTGATTTTATTTATTGTGTTTCTCTTCTACTCGTCTTCTTACTCTTTATCTACTTTCCTATCGCAAGTATGCTGGAAGAGGTCGTTAGAAATAAGCATCACCTTTGTATGTATTTTCCATTCCTTTCTTCTTGTAAATTGTTAAATAAATATTGTGCGGATACATTAGCGTTTATTACGTCTGTTTAAGAGTCGAGCGAGCGAGCGGAGCGGACCGCGCTCGAATGGATAAATGGTGCCGGCGAATTATTGTTCTACTACTAAATTACCCATTGGTTGTAGCCAGCCCTTTATGTGCTCTTCAATGGATCCCTTCGTAGGTTTTCATTATCGTTTAGCGCTATTAGACGCGTTTTTGGCATGCTTTACCGTTAGAATGGGAATAGTTAGCCGATGTTATCGGTCCCCAATTAACTAAGAATTACGATGCGGTTTAACGACTTTGGTTATAGTACGTTCTTTACAGTGAATTTTTCAACTCGTGAACACTTAGGTAGGTATTTATTTTGGAGAATGTGCTTCATCTTCAGGCGACTTATTATAAGTTAACTACATACGAAATAATTTACTCTATAAAACGTGGTGAAAAGTTTATATCCTATTCCAATCCAACATTTTTTTTTTTTGTTTCGGGGTGGAAAATCCTCATGGATGTCCGCCGCCCTGGGGCGGGCGGCGGGGTCTGTCAGACTCTTACTGATTAAAAACCACCCCGGTGTTCCCTCTCTCACCTACGCCGGGGGTCGTGGGAACGAACGATACTTCCGCAACCCCCGGCTGGTGCTGGCCCGCACCTGTGGGCCTCCTCGTGTCAGGGGGGGAGTGAGGTGTTAAACTCCCCCCGCGACGTCTAAAAGGGGCGCGCATGGAACACTAAGCGCCGCCGCCTCGGGTCCTGATGTGTGGGGGACGACGGACGTCCCCAAGTCCGTCGCCCCTGGACCCATTTAGGGGGGCTGGTAGAGGGCGTTATCCGCCGTCCGCCGACGTCCGGTGCGCTTGCTGCGGGCCATTCCAATCCAACATAATAAATACAACCTAACGAGAATGACCGATACAAAATTTTCACCAATTATTTCAAAATTTTATTGCTGGCTTGTAATTTGTATTTCCTTTAGTAACATACGAGGCGGCCTACTTATGAATATTCTACGAATTTGTTTGTATTTAAAGAAATTATTTTCTTTTCGAAATCCAAGAGCGTAATATTTTAATTTATCTTCAGTACTCCGGCTGTTTTTTTCCCAATAAACCTCAGAGCAAAAATTATGTGAAGACACGATTTCGTCTGGAATAATTTATATTCGTAAAGATAAGCCACGCGCGCAGTTTTCTTTATGGTAACGTATGGCCGGGCCACACTGACTTACTGTGTGCCTGTGAGGTAATAGATCGAAGGTATTTGACAAGGGTCGCATTACACTTCTTCCGGTGCCCGATGTTTAATTAAATGTAAGGTGGACGAACGAATTTCAGAGTTACTATTAATTTGCCGAATTGCTGATCCGGGTACTATACACATACCATCACGCTTGTATCCAATGAAGGGTCAGGCACAGGTGCACCTATAAGTACAGACGCCAGCACATCAAGCTACCCGAAACTGTCAAATTTCCCCAATCAACTTTGAACCTTATGCTTCAGCGATAAAGTTGAAAATCTATTAAATACATTTGACAAATTGTAGTAGCTTGATGTGCTGGCGTCTGTACATAAACCCACATGCTAACTATGTTTAAGTCCCTTGTAATAGGAGGCGAGTCTGTTGCAGTAACCCCTTCACAAATCTAGAACTCCGGGCTGTTACTGCGAAATTCCATGTGAAAAAACCCAATAACACTGTGCCCGATCCGAAAATCGAACCCAGTTACCAGTTACCCAGTTATTTCACAAATATGAAGGAACGTAGATAACTCAGCGCAGTTCCCAGTAAAATGTTACCGCTGGAAAATTCTTCCGCAAACATTTCATACAATGAAGAATTTAAAACAATATGTTTCATGGTTTCAGGAAGGCATTGTTCACGATATGAATTACAATTCTGACGATGTTTTACGATACAATGGCGGACGTGGTCAAGGCAGCGATATGACAAATTCATATTATATGTATGCATGTGAAGAGGGTTTGTCGCTTGTCCTTTTCACGAATACACAATGAGAGAAACTTGGGATTACGGACTTTATAATGAAAACGGCACTCATTAGTATTTAATTAGGTTCATAGATTTATTATCATCATTTATTTATTTTATTTTTCCATTTATGAACACACATAATTATATAAACAGACAAGAAAAAACAGAAAAGAAAAATAGGTACAAAGGTGATGCTTATTTCATCAGAAATCTTTTTCAGCATATCTGCGACAGGACAATAGATAGAGAGATGTCGACAACGTGTGAAAGAGTAAAGGAGACAAAAAAAAGTACATAAAATCGTATACAATTATTCACGTAATAAAACTAAACAAATACTATGAGAATATACATCATACATACATATGATACATACTTCTAAAATAAATATCACTAGAATGGTAATAAATATCACGTATTCAAAATAATAATAACATAGACACACAACTATATTGAAGTGGAAAGATAGTGTTCTTTTACTCTTCTTTTAAAAACTGCAACATTTTGGCAGTTGGGTGAGGCCGTGAAAATTAGCACCATTTGTTGCGTGTCTAAATTGTACTGGTTCATTTCATTAAAAAAAATAACGTGAAATGTATTTTAACTATTTGTATACGATTACCTATTGAATAATCCTGCCTTCCAAAAATAAACCATCTGTTTGACTTATTTAGTTTTGTGAGAAAACAAATTTCTTTTTGAAAAAGCAGTAAATTTTTGGCCAAAATATGCCATTTTTTTCGTATACCTCAGTTGCAACCGTCAATTAAACTTTTTGTTATTGATAATATGAAAAAAACTTTTGATACCCTGGTTGAGTAGATAGTCAACTTTGCAATGAGAGCCATGATTTTTGAAATTGATATAAAAAAAACGTGTTTTATATACGCAAAGTGATGGTCAATTATTTTCACTATTGTGTTACAATATTTTGTGTTATGCATTTTACTACCCAAAGTTTAAAAACGAAAACCGGGAAAAAGTAATTTGAAAATTGGCAAAACTATTGCTTGTCAGCAAGTTAAAAAATTAAAAATCGCCATGTTAGTTGGTCTTTGACTCGACGAGAAAGTGGATACATGGTTGATGACACCCGGAAATAATACTGATTTTCAATAATAAAGTAAGGTAAATATAGTTTCTTTTTAAAAACTTTATATGTAGTCATCGTAGAAAAGTGTACTTTACGTTTATTAGAAGGTAAAATGGTGGAATTGTTTAACATTTAGAAATTATAACCCAAAAACGCAGAATTGTGTGACAATTGTGTGACTTTTGTGATACTTCCGTGTTATCCGTGATACAAATGTTGTGTTACGTAACACAATTCAATTGTAAAGGCTTATACATAAAGCAAAAATAGACTTTTTACAACATTTACTGTAAATTAAAAAAAAAATGGTTATTTACACGCAGAAAACCAAAAGAAAGGATTATGATTTTAGCAATGTTTGTATAAAAATGTATGTAAGTACTGTGTATGAATGTTCCACCATAGCACCAAAACTAATAACCCGATTTTGGCAATTAAGGTTTCAACCGTTAAAATTGTAAGAATATCATAGGCTACATCTTATTTGAACGCCTGGCAATATTTTAAAGAACTTTAACCCTTCAACCATCTCTGTACTGACTCATGAACAACTTTTACAATAAAAAGATGATTACAAGTAATGTTGTTTTCTTTATTAACTATATAAATAACTCTTGAAATAACTCCTAAAAATTTTATTAGAATAATGCTAAATAAACATACCTTGTGAAATTCCCTTAATGAGAATAATATGTTACTATTGTGTTGCTTTTGTGTTACGATAACACAAAAAGGCCGTGTTACATTTGTGTTATTTTGTGTTAATTTTCGCGGCCTTACCCAGTCCCTAATGTCAGGCGGTAGTGGATTCCATAAACGCCTAATAAAAAAAAAACTCAATAATAACTATGCTGGAGTTGACTTCTAGCCTAACCGGATGCAGCTGTATACCAGTATTTTACATAGAGCAAATGCCTATGTGACCTCCACAGCCAGTTGCTGGTTAATACGATACCTACCCCTTGGAGACTGGTTGTCAGACTCTCGGGCTTCTGACGACCCGTAACGACTGTCAAAGATCCACGAATGAAAGCCGGGACTAACAGCTTTTCGTGCTTTTCGAGGCACGGATGGGTCTTGGTATGTACAGATGGTCACACATCCATGAACCAACCGCGGCAAGCGTAGATTGACCTGATCGATCGACCATGATAAGCCACAAAACCCCTTTGCAGATATTATGTTGATACTTTTCAGAAAGGTTCATGAATGAGTACAAAGTATTTAACAACTTATACTAGAAAATTTTGTGTAGAATACAAAATAAGGTTGCCCCTTTTAAAATTACAAAGTATTTACTGTATCAGTACTATTAGGTCTTTACCTATGAAATTGCCGTTTCACATAGAAAAAAAACTTTTTTTTTTAAGATTTTATGTTTCTGTAATCGAAGTATTGGGCATCAGTGAAGATGCACTTTTGCCATTTTAGTGGAAGTTCGTTGATGGCTCTACTATAAAAACCCTGGGGACGGGAATCGATGAACTCTTTAGAGACGTTTTTCACGATTTTTATATATTTATCGATTTATTACTTACGTTGAAGGCTGTTGTAAGTTCCAACCTGCGATGAGTGAGAACGTTGAGATGAATCTGCTTCCAGTCTGTGATACTTTGGTGCCATGACGGAACTCTTATTCGAAAATAGCGCGCAATTTTTATTTTGTCATGGTTTCGCCATTCAATTTTTTTTTGTAATATCGCTGGATATTAAAAAAAAATTGAGTGGCGAGAAAATAAATGAACAACTGATTTTGTAAAAGAAAATGTCATGCTATATTATAAAATTAATTTGAATTTGGAATTCTAAATACAATAAAAGGTATCGATCTTCACAATAGCCAGTATCAAAAATCGTAAATGTCATAGGTAAGAACCTAGTTTAATAAAATAGAGGGAATTCTGGTAATTTGATTAATACCTCCGTCATTAGCTACACATAAGAATCCATGTGTATTTTTCCTTTGTAACATAGGTGTACCGGGATGAGTAAATTAAACGACGCGACGATTTGACATAAAACTTCAATAATTATATTTTTAACACATTTTTATACTTTTCTTCTTGTGTCATCAGTTTGTCAGCTAATCTTGTAAGATTAGCTGCTTATTGTTTTTCTCTACTCTTAATTTAATTCTCTATTCTTAATGTTTGTCTCGTATTTATTACCATTAACAGACTCCCGGAGGTTGCGTGTCAGTACCAAATAGTCTCTACAGTACCTAATAAACTGCCTAATACAACGGCAAATTTGGGCAAGTTCGCTTCTTTTGGTGATTAGAATGGTCGCTCATTTTCACGATTACAAGGTCGCTTCTTATCGCGATACAAGGTCACTTCTTTTGACGATTAGATGGTCGCTTCTTTTAACGATAATAAGGTCTCTTCTTTTGGCGATTAGATGGTCGCTTCTTTTCACGATTACTAGGTCGCTTGTTTTGGCGCATATAGGGTAGCTTATTTTGGCGATTAGATAGTTGCTTCTTTTCAGGATTAGACGGTCGCTTATTTTCGCGATTACTTACTGTGTAAGCGATCCAAATACTAACAATGACAACTTTTATGTACCAGCCAAACTTTAAAACAATCCGTATTACGTGCATAGATAACAAACTTGTTGTAACATTCAGTGTAGAGGCGATAAAACAGAATTATTCTTTCAGCACAACGAAGGAAATTTAATTAAACCTGGCTATTTAGATAATGGAAGTGCCATCAGCGCGTCCGGCCGCGCGCAGATTATAAAATTATCACTTACCCCTTTCAGTGGTGACAATTGTTTTAAGCCAACCCTATCAATGTAATTTATTTTTATTTCTCAACATTGTGAGCGAATGGAACGTTCGTAGGCCCTCGGGCGAAAATTATTCGCAGAACTGTACAACATTTGAACAACGAGCCGGTAACGTGATGAGAGATAACGTTGTAATTGCATTTTTTTTTTCGATTTCACAGATCTTTGTGATAGTACGAATTGTTTCTGATATTTATTATATCCGGAAAATTCGTACTTTTCCATTTTTAATCAAGCACAAAAGATATATTTTGAGCGCCCCAAATATAATATTAAATCAAAACAAAATAATATGCATCCATATTCCTGTAAATTGAAAATGATTGCTTCATTTCGTATAAAGGATTAATTATTGAGCTTTCAATAAACTGTTATTATTTCTCGAAACCACACAGCTTAAAGGGATATTTTGAACGTTATTATAAAATAATCGTATCAAAGGATATTTTCTCATTAATATTCATAATAAGTTTGTACAGGAAGCAATTTGGACCCCCACAAAACAGGATGATTACTTAATTTTCGTTTTCATCATAGAACTTTATGGGTCTCCATCACTTGAAATAAAGTTGATATATTATGAATTTGTAATATGAACATTTTTCTTTAGCTCGTCATAGGGAAACTTTAAGCTAGCTAGCTATTTATGTTACAAAGTTACTCTAAGCGGGATTGTGTCTATTAAAAATTTATCAAAGGAGTCCTTCGCACTAGCGGTATAGCGACTCATTTGTGTACCTACACACCTCACTCAGGCTGTGATGAGGTAGGAGAGAACAAGATAGATTGCTGGAAAGTTAGGAATTGTTATTATAGTGCTCATTAACGTAGATTGGCTACTTACTTTTGCAACATGACTATGAGAAGTGTAAGTATAAGAATAATTATAAAGACAAGACATAATAATCATCATCAGACATTTTTATTTATCAGGCACTGATTAATACACGGAGAGAGAAATCTTAGAAAAATTACTGTGCTGTTTCATAATCTGAGTGCATTTGAGTGATAATGAAAAAAATACCGTGCTAGCGAGGTAAAAATTCCTATGCTGCATAGTAAAATTTATTGGACGAATAGTGAATTTTTCCCAATCTCACTCAGAAAATTTTCAAACCTCAGAAACTTTACAGTGACGAGCACAGTAATTTTTTTAAGAATATTCTCTTCGTGTATAATGCAAAATCTTAAATAGATTAAGGTATCTGAGATAGGAGGTCTGAGTTACAGATCACCCGGCTCTCTTAGATAGGACATGTTACTTTACATAACGGTTAGAGTCAAGATATTTGATAATAAAATTTTGAAATTGCAATTAAGTATAAGGACAATTCGCAGAGTGTAGATTCGCCCTTATTAAGATCACATTTCTAAAAGTGAACATCTCCGTTGTCACGTTTGTCAGTTGTGTCTTAATATGAGTGAGGCAAGTTGGCGAGTCGGCGAGCTAATGTATGTAGATGAGGGCGGTTAACTTCACATCGGCGGCGACGTGACAGGTGTCATGCGGCTACACCGGATGGCGGCCGCGATACGGCACCGGCGCGCCGTTTGTCGCCGGCGACGATTTGTCAGTGTCGCTTGACGCGATGTTTCTAGCGTGACCCACACGTCACGCCCACCGGATACCCACCGCGCTTACATCAGATTTCTGAACAAATTTTCACTCCCATTGACACAGGAGATCCTACATCTGCGAAAACCTTTGACTTCAATCACTTGGGATTTGACGGATGTTGCTGGGATTGTGGCGATATTTGTTGTAAAACATTTCATTTTTCTGTAAAGGAATTTATGTATTCGAATTTATGAAGCAGACGAGATGTGGCCGGCAAAGTCACTAGGCGAAATTGAATGGAATAGACTTTGATCATATCAGGCTCGTAAATTGATTGCCGCTGTTTCACCTGACAGCCTTTTTTTTTTCGTGTTGGGGTAAAACATAGAGCAAGGTGGAAGCAATTTATCCAAAATAAATCTAAGCTGCGAAAAGCCATATAGCTGCCGTTTTCCAATGTGACCTCGATCTCATAAATAAGAATGAGGAACGGCGGAGGAACAAAGCGCCGGCAGCGGTGCTCAAAGACGATTTTAAAATCTTATCTAAGTCTGAGGCGTGATTGACAAAAGTCGGGCGGAATTCGATACGGCTGGTGGATATTTGTAGAAGGCTTTTTTGTGGGCGCGGCAGGCGACGCTTTCCGCCGCGGAAGCGTACAAAGAGATGCGGCTTTTGGGCTGATCGTAAAATCCGTCGTAACTGCGCGTAATAGCAGCTGGGCTCTCGGTGCCGAAACACGAAAACTGAAAGTTGCTTCAAAATGGAATAAGGATTATATGTTTGTTCTCAGCTTTGATGCATGAATTTTAGTCGAGATAAGCCAGTTTTATGGGGGCTATGAATATTATGACAAAGTTAAGTTTATTTTTTATTTAATAATGGACACTGACACATGCTTTAACATTCTAATAATATTTCGTGTAAGTACCCCAAACATTAAGTAAAAAAATTCAAGATTTTGCAACTCAAGAAAACGGAAAACGATTTTCCTCAAATCAATAATCCAAATCAAAAAGATTAAAGCGAATCGAACGTAATGGAAAAAAGTATATTCGCACCATTAAACTTATTTTACGATTTCATCGAGAAGATAATGTCATCGAAAAAAGTCGGCGGAGCAGTCATCAATCAGGCGGACGCTCTCGAGCTCGCACCGAGTGTGTTTTTGTTTGTCCAACAGTCGCGGCTCTCGGAGCGGTAACGCCACTAAAATATATTGTGTTCACTCACTAAACAAATTGTTTTAAAACGGAAGAACGCTCCAGTTCCATCGTAGCTCGTTTAAAGTTTAGCTCCAACTATTCATCTTAAGTGATTTACGAATTAAGTGAAAAATGATATCAGTTGCTACAATTTTCCTTGCAGAAAAGATCTAAATCGTTCGTTAAAATCTCTACCATACCGTTTTTTTACACAGTTTTACGGCACTTTATCCCGATGTTAGACAGACATCTACAGACATTCATGATCTGAGTAGACCTATATTCATTATATCTCAATGACTTCAATCACTTGGGATTGGTGATTTGCTATACAGGTATTCTTAGTGCAGACACCAGTCTTCTCTTAAACTAGTTTCTAAGCTTGTCAAAATTTTTATGATACCATTGTTTGTGAACGAGAAAATAAATTAATTTGAATTTGAATTGGCAAAAATGACAATATGTCGTAACCAAGATTGTTATTACATTCTGAACAATTTAATAACAACTTGGTTATGACACGTTTCCTTGCAGAAAAGAACTAAATCGTTTATTAAAATCTTTACCGTACCTTTTTACACCGTTTCACAGGACTTTATCCCGATGTCATACAAAAATCTACCGAAATTTACTGTCTGGGTAGACCTAGTTATGTTCAATATATCTCACTAATAACATGTCATAACCAAGATTGTTATTAAATTATAACCATGTTTTCTTACAGAAAGATATAAACGGTGCCTCAAAATCTCTACCGCACCTTTTTTGTATCTCATTGTAAGTGAACCTATATATTGTTCTTAATGATAAATGATAATGATAAATGATAAATGATTTATTTTCTGTAAGTAGGTTTGTACAAACACTTTTACATGTCAATCATATTTTTTAAACTAGATGAGGTCGGCGTTTCCTATCTGACTACTCTGAGAAGAAAGGCCGAAACAAACTCAGAGGTCACAGTCTCTTTTAAAGTCCAGACATAATCTTGGTCAGATCATGTGAAGACCATGTAGATTGGTATCTGAAATGGTCTTTTGAGTAAAGAACCACACAGATTGAGCGGGCCTGTCCAGTCAGTGCACGCATTTGTCAAAAATCGTGCAGCTCAACTCAGAACTTGAGGAGCCTTACGATTCGACGAACAATACCAATGAAAGGACATTTGGGTAGGCCGCATAAATTACTCAAACTGCCAGATCATGATTAAAACTAACTAAGAAAGAAAACCGAAAAAAAGAAATGACCCACATAGTCTTCACACTCACAGTAATAATAATAAAAATAAGATACTTTACAAAGTAAATATCCATGTCATTGTTTATATAAAATTCATCAATGTCAATGTGTATATAAAAATCCAGATATAATCTTTGAGGACCATGTAGATTGGTGTCTGAAGTGGTCTTTTGAGGAAAGAACCACACTGAGTGGACCTGTGCAGTCAGTGCACGCATTCGTCAGTAACCGTGCAGCTCAACTCAGAACTTAAGGAGCTCAACGATTCGACGAGCAATACCAAGGACAGGACATTTGTGTAGACCGCATACACCACTCAAACTGCCAGACCATGATTAAAACGGAAACAATGACCCACATAGTCCTCACATTCACAATAATTAAAATAATTAAGACTTTAAACAGTAAATGTTCATGTCATTCTGTATATAAATAGATATAAAAACCAAAGTGTAAATCAGCAAAATAAAAAATAAACAACATTCACTGTCTAGACCTATTGGAGCAGCTCAATCCCAAGCGTTTTTGTCCTCAATATAGTCTTTTACAGTATAATAGGCTTTCTGGCATAGTTTTAGCTTTATAAAAGATTTGAATTTATTAATGCTTAGTTCTTGAATGTGGCTAGGAAGTTTATTATAAAAACGTATACATTGGCATCTAAACGAGCCACCTATTTTCTTGAGCCTTGTTGTAGGAACAACATATTTGTGTTTGTTCCTAGTATTTATATTATGGATATCACTGTATTTTTTAAACAGATTAATATTTTTATGTGCATACAAAAGATTATCATAAATGTACTGAGAAGGCACAGTCATTATATTAATCTCTTTAAATTTGTCTCTGAGGGAGTGTCTGGGACTTAATTTATAAATGGAACGAATTGCCCTTTTTTGTAAAATAAAAATTGTCTGAATATCGGCGGCATTTCCCCACAACAGAATACCGTATGACATCACACTATGAAAATAACTAAAGTAAACTAAACGGGCTGTCTCTAAATCAGTTAAGTCCCGAATTTTCCTAACGGCGTATGCTGCAGAGCTAAGCTTTTTTGACAATTTATCTATATGGGGGCCCCATTGAAGCTTGGCATCCAAAGTTATGCCTAAGAATACTGTGGTATTTTCGGGTTTTAACTCTTCACCCTTTATGAGAACACTAGTTTCTACCTGTCTAACATTTGGTATAGTAAACTTAATACATTTCGTTTTTTTCCCGTTAAGAAGTAGGTTATTAACATTAAACCAGTTAACTACTTTTGCGAGGGCACTATTTATATTGTCAGTAACCAGCTGCTGACGTTTGAGTTTAAATAAAAGTGAAGTGTCATCTGCAAACAACACTATATCATGTTCATCCCTTATGAGGTAAGGCAAGTCATTTATATAAATAAGAAATAAAAATGGGCCAAGAATTGAGCCCTGGGGGACCCCCATTTTTACTACAGATCCGGGTGACCTTTTTCCGTTAACATCAACTCTCTGAATCCTATCACTTAAGTAAGAAGTAAGAAGATCCAGAGAGGCGTTCCGAATTCCGTAGTAGTGAAGTTTCCTGATTAAGGTTTCATGAAGAACACAATCGAATGCCTTGGACAAATCGCAAAAGATGCCCAAAGCATCACATTTGTCCTCCCATGCATTATAAATATGTCCTAAAAGTTCAACTCCGGCATCAGTAGTTGAACGACCCCTTGTAAACCCGAACTGTTTGTTATGCAGTAATTTATTTTTGTTAAAAAATCTTTGCATTTGGTTTAAAATAAGTTTTTCAAAAATTTTACTAAAGTAAAACTTATGAGAATAAATTCTTTAAACCTATATAATGTCTTATTTTTAGGAATATTTATCTTTGCTTTTATTTTGCTTTCGTCATTATAATATTTCTATACCGAATGGCTGTGTTTTTCTGATAAAATATTAAGAAATCCAAGCTGCAGCCTAAGCAGTCGGCAATAAGCACTTTATCCCGATGTTAGACAGACATCTACAGACATTCATGATCTGAGTAGATCTATATTACTAACAACATTTCATAACCAAGTTTTTATTACATTTAACAATATTAGTTATGACACATTTCCTTGCAGAAAAGATCTAAATGGTTCCTTAAAATCTCTACCGTACCTTTTTTATACCGTCTTATAGCACTTATCCCAATATCAGACCGACATCTACCGAAATTCATGATCTGGGTAGATTCATGATCTATGTAGGTATGTACTTACATTTTTTATATAATAAACATAAATATGTACCTATTTTTACATTCGAACCATTTACACGTGACATTATAATCGTTCCAAATATTCTCATTTATGAAAAAGCTACTGAATTCACAGACGTTTTATTGCTTTGTAAAAACAAAATTAACAGCCCACTGTTTTAAAATTAAAATCCCAAATAAAAGCATATGAACATTTTGAAACAATAATAAATACAATTACGCAGAATGCGCATATACTGACGAATAAACCTTTTGAACGTTCAAATAATACATGCCCTTAAAAAAATATCAAGTTTTTCTAACATTTAGTCATTACGACCAGTCGTCATTTCACGTGACCAGCGGGCCTGGTCGTTCTTTAGCCAAAAAAATAGCAGTGGCGTTCAACGTGGGAATGCTGCTAGTCTTCTGGGCACGTTTCCGGATGCCAGCGATGCGGACGAGTATTTCGATGCCTAAGTTTCCTTTTGTTTTTGTATTATTTGTATAGTTAGTTAGTTAGTCATTTCATTTCGTACCTTAATTAAATCCTAACTAATATTATAAATGCGAAAGTAAGTTTGTTTATTACCTTTTCATACCTAAACCACTGAACCGATCATCCTGAAATTTAGCATATACGTTGTCAGGTGTACAGAAACGGACACATGCCAAAAAAAAGTGCTGTTCCCGAGGAAAACAACAATAAAGTTATTTTGATAATAGATGGCGCCACGTGTCTTTCGAATCATGATTGAATTATATTAGAAATCTAAATTAACGGGAGCAAAGCGGCGGGCAAAACCTAATAATAAATATTTTAACCTTGATAGCTTAGTTGTCTATTAATATTGATTATTGTGCATGTTGTGGTTTCCAATAAGTAAAGGAGTACACCTACTTATACCTGATGTTGCCCTCTATTTATGTGTCATGTATTGTGTAAATCGTTTATTGGAGATTTTAAATAAATAAATAAATGTGATTTATTTACGAATAAATCGTAGATGTCACCCAAAAACCAGCCAAGCTCAATTGGGACTGGGCCGGACACGTTTGCTGCATGTCGGATACATTGTGGATAAGACCAGTATGGGCCCCTGAAAACATCCAAGGGCATCGCGGAAGACCCAGGCGTAGATGTGGGACCAACTTGACGCCTATATTAGGGTTAGGTCCATATTGGCTCAGGAACGAGTTGAGTAATATAATAATAATATAATATTCCACAACTTTCACCCAACGCCATCTAGTCCCGAACTAAGCAGAGCTTTTTTTTTTTTCTTTTTTTTCTATTTTTTCTAGTGGAAAAAGGAAAGGGAGACCTTTGCCCTGCAGGGACAATACGGGCAATATTATTTAAGAACAATTTATTCTCCTCATCAAGTTGCTTGCCAATAAGTGGTATAATAAATCTGTCAATATGCAAATACGTGTTTATTATTGAACAATGTGCAGCGAAAATTTAAAGCTGAAAGGTTCAGATATTACGTGCGAGCCTGAAATCATGTCGGAAACGTGAACGATTTATGAACACAATGTATGTCAATTACGGAGGTTTAATCGACGTTAGCAAATATTCAAAATAATATCATAACACAACAACAATGAAACATACTCGCGTGAAGCAAAAATAAAGAAACGTCATAAAATATTTCCATCTTCTCTGGAAAAAATACAAATCATAGTCAATTTATATAAGTGTATTATGATAATTGCGCGAGTGTCATCTTGTCACCTCATCCAAACAAACAGAGTGTCTGTTGAGGAGGGGTCCCGGGGGGGGGGGGGGGGGGGCGTAAAGAACTGAGCATTATTTAAATTGGACCAATTTTTGCGTCTACCTCTAAATGGAAACGTGACTCGTTTCAGAAACAATTTGTAAACAACATAGCGTTCGCATAATTTGATGACTTATCTCAGCTTCAAGAGCGAAAGAACTCAACGTTGATAAAAGAAACAGAATATTCCTTTACATTCCAAAAGTAACTTTTCAACAGAACTTCGCTTGTCTTAGCGTCGTCCTTTGTCGATGTGTAATTCAACATTTCTGTAAAGCACTCTCGACTGAAACTTTATTAAAATGATTGAAAACTCACGTGTTACTCGTACTTTTGATGCGGTCCAATACTTTTTATATTATCTTGGAGCTTGAGGCCATTCGTGGAAAATTTGTTGAAAATTCCCTCGCTAAGGTCGTATTCTTGTCTCGCATTCCCGCTCCGCTTTATTTATTTCCGACACACTTTCTCTCGAATGAATCGTGGAGGGAAAAACAGTTCTCAGAGCTTAGTCTAATCCTGTACGTGTAGCGCAACATGGACTCACTTACTGAGAGATTTACGAAAATTGCCGACCCATGAATACCGTGCTCTGCTCCCCTTACTGATTATGACGTCTCGCTCTTTGAAATGTCTGTGCCCCGCTCAGTATTCATAAGTACCGGTAAATATGCTCCAAGGGTTTTGTAAATACAAATAAACGAAAAAGAATAGTGTAGCTCACGATCCCATATGACATTTGACTTTTTCCTCCATAGTAATATCGCGTATGGGTATGGGATTGCAACAAAGTAAACATGCCAAGAGAGGAAAAAAAAAACAAAAGAAAAACGAAGCAGTAAATTCGCTTTACTGGCGATAAAAAAGATATCTACACGCTGTGAGTCCTGGGTGTGATGTGGTGTGATCAGAAGCGACGCTTTGAATGCGTCATATATTTATCTTTTGTTGGAAGATCCCCCTGGAACGTGACAGGTGGCACCACCTGCCACGATTCTCAGAACGCTTTCAGATTTCAAAATAACAATATCCGGTCCTTTTGTTAGAGGTAAGTATGTATTTATATTTTCTTTTGAAGCAGCTTCTGTATGTTGCGTGACTGAGAGAAGAAACCATGATTAAGTTGTCCTTTATATTTTGTGATAAAAGGAAATATTTCTTCCCTGGAAATTGGATCAAACACAAAGAATGTCTTCCTATGAGTGTCACCAACATCAATTGTGTATTGATAGCTCTACCTTCTAGGAACAAGAACTTCAATGGTTTTAACAGATACGAATATGAAAGCAAAACAGGAAAAATATATTATTTTATTCCATTCCTACCTGTAAGCTTATACTGTACACCGATTCATATTTCTGATACGCAAGTTGTTGTTGTATATCAAATCAAATACGATGTTTTGATAACAACATTAGAATTTTCAACCCAATTTCGGCTTCAAACGACGTTAAAAGCCACATAACATAATTATTCAATTTATAGTTATTTGTTTCCCCTTACTTGTGGGGAATAAGTTGTTTGGTTAGACAACAAACCCTTGCTGCACTGACTGCAGGCGACACGACAAGTAAAGCGTAGTATTCACCAGGCGAGAAACCGACAAATGTTCGCAAACTCGGGTTGTGTGTATGACATCGCCATTGCACTTTAGGACATTTATTTGTTATACTGGAAACTGACTCAAACTTAATGGAAAGTAGACGTAAAATACTGGGGTAGGCAGAAGACACAAAGGAAATATTTTTTTGGAAATTGACTGGGTATCAAAAGTCGACCGCTGTTATTAGAATTTGGTCTTTGTTTGTTGGTAAGAACATGTCAGGCTTTGACGTTTTGTTAAAAGTGTTTATGCAGGCAGGCAGTTTTGTTAAAAGTGATTATGATATTAGCACAAAGATGGACGTAGATGATTAACTGTCATTAAACGAAGACCAATTGACAAAACTTACGCAAAAAATGTCCAAAGTAGCCATTACGTTGTAGAGAAATCTCAGGGGAACGGGTGCATATAAGCTGGTGGTGAATGCACGTCTTTACAAAGTGGATATTCAAATCACGTCACAAGTTCCAAGACTGGGGGATGAAGTTTTAAACTTATGCTCACTTGTAGTCTTTATGTTTCACTCACTAAGGATTTCACTAAAGCGCACTGTAAATACCAAAACATTAAAACAAAGCTTTTCGTTTCTCATATTCGCCTTACGTTTGTGAAGTGAGCTTGAAATGAGCTGTCATTCTACCTGATGCAAGGGATTGACACTATTGACAGCTCACTTCACTTAAGTTTTCACGACGAGATATTGAACAGAATAGGTAGACTGATCAGGCAATGGTAAAAGTTTAGTAAGAAATCAGGAGGAAGCAAGGCTGACTGTCTGGATGCACCTGACGTACAGACGCCACCACATCAAGCTACTACGATCTGTCAAATTTCTATAATAGATTTTCAACTTTATCGCTAAAACATAAGGTTCAAAGTTGATTGGGAAAATTTGACAGTTTCGGGTAGCTTGATGTGCTGGCGTCTGTACCTACATTTTATGTATCGCTATTTAAAATTACTACCGATTTCTCACTTAATTATAATAATTTGATATAGGTACGTACCTAAATGTCTTCTTCTTTTTAACTAACTTCAAAAAAGTTTTTAACTCCGTCATTAATTATAAACTGATATGAAAAATTATTCTTTTGTTTTAAATATGGTAGTCCAATGTAAATTAATACTAGGGTACTAATAGGGTAGTCCAATGTAAATTTAGTCAAATTCTGATAAGTTGTTTTTGGGTTAGCTTCAATAATACTTACGTGTTTGTTCCACTTAGTGTATGCTGATGATGTTATATTATCTTCCTCATCATCTGCCAAGCCTTTTCCCAACCACGTTGGGGTCGGCTTCCAGTCTAACCGGATGCAGCTGAATACCAGTATTTTACACGAAGCGACGGCCTATCTGACCTCCACAACCCAGTTTCTGGGTAATTTTTTTTTTCTCTGATTAATGACATTACGCATCTCCGCTCGTCGGGGGACGGAACGGAGTATGTAGGACTCCCTGCCAGAGTGGCAGTATACCCACTAAAACTCAGCGGTGTTCCCTCATCGCCTTGATGGGGGGGTCATGGGAATCCGGCTCAGCCTTTGCACCCACAATCCCCCCGGCGCATGCCCGCCTAGCTGGCGGGCCCTGCATGTCCCCCCGGGTGGGGGGCTACGGGATGGGCCGGGAACACCTGGCCATTCCCGTCCGGCACTGGTGCAAGCCTGTGCAATGCAGGCGAGGGTGAAACCCCCGCAACCGTCCCCTGCTGGCTTCCACCTGGGAGGAGTCGGAGATGACTGTCATACTGACGTCTTCTTCGACCCCTCCTCCGCCTTCGGAGCGAGTTACTGGGTAATACGATAACCCTTGGTAAGACTGGTTGTCAGACTTTCTGGCTTCTGACTACCCGTAACGACTGTCAAAGAGCCACGAATGTCAGCCGGGACCAACGGCTTCACGTGCTTTCCGAGGCACGGAGGGGTCTCGGTACGTTACGATGGTCACCCATCCACATGCCAACCGTGGCAAGCGTAGCTTAACCTAATCGATCGGCCTGTGCGGCTGTTATTATTTAGCCATAGTTTATTAACTTCCTGACATTGTTAATTACATTGTGGTGGCGCCTTACTCTCCAGAAACACTAACAACTCTAGAGAGTTAACATGCAGCGCCTGCGGATGACCAAGCAGACAAGTAGTGAAAGTGCCGTGCTTGAACGACGCGGCGAATGCCTGGAAAGTGGCTTGCCTGGATACAGATCGGCCCGTAAACCTCCCAGAGACAGTGGGATGAGCCGCTCTGCAGGTCGGTACGGAATAATCTTATCAATACGTCCACCAATACTGCTGATTGTGCCCGCCTGCTGGCTGTGAGTCAGTGGGAGTCGGGGCTCTGGCTTCAAACACTCCCGTCACCCAACATAGGCACTATGCTGGGTGCCATCACCTTCCGGCTCGCTATCTGTCTACGTTTGGGCGCTACTTGCGGGGCTCTCTGCCTCGGAAACCATGGCCTATCCTGCAGTAGGAACGTAGGCCGGATGCAGGCAACGTGGCAATGCTGCCAGCCTTTTGGGTACTGGGTTGAAACATTAGTGCTATGGGGTCCGAGTGCCCACCTATTTCTTGCCCTATTTCTTGGCCAAAGAATTAGCATCGCCATACTACGTGGCAACGCCGCCAGCCTTTTGGGCACTGTTCCTGTTGACAGCGATGGGGACGAATTTTTTAATGCCCCATGATTCTTTTGCTTATTTTTTCATATACATGTAGATACATATTATTATTTTAAATGTTAGCTTATATTATGTAAATATTATCTTGATTATATAGCAAGTGAAGGTATACGAATTTGTGTGGAGTTACCACAACTAAAAAGTGAATATTAAGAACTCTTTACAAAAAAAAAAAAACTTTTAAAAACGAAAATCCACTTCCGAAATTAACGTTATTTTTCACTCATGAAAAATAATGTTTTTTTTTTGTGGAAGTCAGTTTTTTTTTTTCGTAATAAAGTTTTTTATTTTTGTAGATTCAATGAATACTTGCTTTTGAAACAATGAAACAATCGTCTTGTAACTGGTTTCCATACATTAGAAACTCATAAGATCAGATATATCAAATATTTTTTTTCAATCACCTAATAATTTAATATCGAGTTTATCGGGCATCCTGATAGTTACTTGGGTCTGTATTCAACAGCATATTATACTTACGTCTGTGATTGAGATAAGACGTGTCTCGGACAGTTAATAACACAACAGATATGTAATTGGTCACGTGTTTCAGCTGATAATTGCGAAGCATTTGCAGTAGGTAGAAGTATCCCGTTCGACCTCCATTCATATTGCTTGGACAATTTAATAACAGTCTTGGTTTATGACATGTAGTTAGTGAGATATAATGAATAAATATTGGTGACCCTGTGGTAATGGCCGCGGCTTACGAGTTGTAAAGGCGGTCAGACAGATTCTTTACTTTAGGTAAAACATTTCATCACTATTGCTTTCAAAAAAGTGAAGGAAAACATCGTAAGGAAACCGGCATGTCCTGGAACTAAAAATTCGAAAACATGTGACATCTACCAACCCGCACAGGGCTCGCGTAGAATTTCGGTCCACGCCCTCTCCCCGAAAAGAGGCCTCTATCCCAGCAGTGGCAACATTAGGTATACATAGGCTGATTAATGACAAAAAAAATATCTATGTATCTCTTACCCATGTTTGCAAATAAATAAATGATTTATGATTGTGCTAAGTACCTACATGTACAAGTTTTAGGTTCATACAGTGTAATGTCTCCAATTCTTCATGACAGGAGATTATAAATTACCTACGTAGGTTTAAAATCGCATGTTTCGCCTTCAGTAAAATTGTTTTGAAACTGGTTTAACATCGTTGGTGCAGAATCTGTTGGTATACATTCTAATATTATAAATATTTATACAAAGTAGATAATGTATGAGCAAAACCCAGTGACTACAAATAGCAAAACTTATTTTTTATTTCTTTTCAGACATCAAAAATAAATAATGAGACTGCCATAAAAAACGTTTACCCCTTTATATTTGTTCAGAAATTTAATATTTTTATTTTCTCAAAAAAGTGACGCTTGAATAAACTACTTCATTAAAAAGCATTTTTAGGTAAATTGTAATCAGTTATGCGTAGAGGGGCTCGTGGCTAAGTAATAACAGCCGCACAGATCGATCGATCAGGTTAAGCTACGCATGCCGCGGTCGATCCATGGATGGGTGACCATCTTTATATACCGAGACCCCCTCGGAAAGCACGTTAAGTCGTTCTTCTCGATCTTTGACAGTCTTGACGGGTCGTCAGAATCCCGAAAGTCTGAACCAGTTTTACCAAGGAGTTTCGTGTAACTGGGTTGTGGAGGTCAGATAGGGACTTGCTCCATGTAAAATACTGGTATTCAGCTACATCTGGTTAGACTGAAAGCCAACCCCAACATAGTTGGGAAAAAGGCTAGGCAGGTTGCAGATTGAATCAGTTATGCGTATAGTTTAAATAAAACTTCACTTTAATTAACGGTTTTCTTTAGATTCTACGTTTCCTCAATTTCCATTTTAATCCTTTTTTCCTCTTTGAGTAATTTACTTGCACCAATGACTAATGAAATGGACTGGCAAACAAAGACTTCTTGTTACAAGGTTTCTGCCAGTCTTTCCATCAAACTGTGAATTAAGGCAACCGCATTGAAGGGACTTCCTTGAGTAATAAAGATTAGGAAGTAAAAGATATATTTATCAGCAAAGATGAAGCAAAATAAACTTTAAAGCGGGAAAATTGCCTTAAAATTTAATTACAAGCTAACACTCAAGTTTACACGACCGACTTCGTATCCTTTGTTTCATAGACAAAGAGGGGCGTCTCACGACTGCTTTTACATCAAATCCCCGTTTAAGTCCCGTTGCAAACGGCCACGGCTAATGTATGGGAACGTACGAGCTGATATTGACTTGCTCCAACATTGTGATTCATTTCCTTGATTGCATTCACTTGAGACATGGGAGTGAGCGTGTGTGCTTGTGCAGGTATCTAATCAATTAGTTATCTTTGCAGTGATTTCAGCCTCAGCGTTTTCAAGTATGTCAGTCTAGTTTGAAACATTAACAAATGTATCCGCTGTAATACTCGTAATAAGCAGGGTTCTGCATATAGATTTCTTCATGGACATATAATCTATCTCAATTCGTATAGTTTCAAAATGTTGCCAGACTTATAATATAATCTAATAGACATAGAAACATAAGCCCACGAACAAAAGCTCCGTAAAGTGGAATTTATAAAAAAAAAGTACGCGTACAAATAGAATTTTCCCATTTACCATTTTGTGACCGACGATAAAATTAAATTTTGTTAAAAAAATCCGCTCACAAACGTTTTAATCAAATATCAATTTTGGAAGTTATTCACTTTGTTGGAACGGAAATAAAAAGTTATTTTATCTGAGTGCTCATTCCATCTATCCACATCCATTTGGTGAAACGTCTATACGTAGGGAAATCTGACAATATGCCAAAGTGAATTTCATAAACGTAATATAATAAAGCTTTCACATTATTATTTTTATGGTCTACCTATAGAGGTAAAACATAACAACAATCATCTACTTTTTGTATTCCCCTATGGGTAGAAGTAGATGTTTAGATCGTATTTCCATTATGACTTGGGGATAGCTGTACTTACTTATTGTATGTACAGTGAGCGCTCAGAAGTCCTTAAGCACGCTAAAGCTCACATTGCCGTGAACAGTACGAGCGCGATACAGTCAGTGCTTGTGCGAGTGACGTCTCAACATTCCACAGATAACACACACTAATGAACTGTCGTCGCAATACGCGAAATAGCATGATATTTCTGTTGCATTTACAATATGCGTCTGTTCTTACTATAGGAGTGCTAAAATTCGCAAGAATCTAATATGTGCTACTAGCTAATGGCGCCAAGCAACAGGTTCACGAGCAATGAGGTCTGAGTTCAAATCTTGATTAATATTTAGCTGTCTTTTTGTTTCTTTGAAACCATAATAATGTTAAGTAAAAACTTATTAGGTTTATGTTTATTTATAATGTATTCATGCTTAACATCATTTTTATACGAAGCAAATATTAGTCATTGTATTATTATTTAAGTATTTATGTGATTTTAAATTAATTTTTTCGGTTTTGGAAGGTGAAAATAAAATAGTCGTGCTTAGTGATAACAAAAATGTTTATTCGTTTTATTTATTTATAAAATTCACAATTTTGATGATAAGAATTGTGACGTCACATTCCTACTTAGGTAAAAGAAGTTCTCTTGTAACCGTTCATACGATTTTTTGTTGTATACCCACTTAGTCAATTCAAAATAACATAACAAGGAAAGGATGTCCTAATAACACAAATATAATTGTTGATACCCACTTATTATAGGTATCGGTATTCAGTAAAGTTTATTGAGATTGTGTTTGGATTTAGACTTTATGAACATGTTCTTTTTTATATGTAACGTCACAATAAATGTATTGAGGTAATAGCTTAAGTGTTCATTTTCTTGACGAAAAGAAGATTGAAACTAAACCTCAATTATTTAAGGTTATTAAATAATTACGGATATGTTAATATTACTAAATATTTAGTTACACCGTCTAATTATAAAAACCAAAACATTTACCTAGGTATTAATATTTTGTATAACCTCCATTATTGTCTATACAGTCAAGTAGACGTTTGCGCATAGACCCTACATAAAAGCCAGTTCTCCTGGCCCTGCTACAGTCATCTATCCCCACATGTTAATCGTAATTCGACCTGACTCTGTATTAGGGATTACGTTTTTATCACACCAGCGAGTGTTATCTTTGCGCCATAAATGAAGCCTACCATTTTGACTGGATTTAAATGTCTTTTCATCTGAAAATATGTTAGTATTCCAGTCGAAATCTAAATGATCCCATGCGAAACGTAATCGTTCTTGTTTATGCATTTCTGTCAACAAGGGCTTCATAGCTGGTCTTCTGTGATGCAAGCCTTCAGCGTGGAGGGCACGGCGAACAATTTGCGATGAGGTGTCGAATAGTTCGGCAAAGTGTCTCGTTGGTGTGAATCCATCAAATTCATACTCGCCCACCATATGTCGTCGCTGTGCCTCGCTAATAAGCGCCGGCCGGCCTTCCTCTTCGCTGCCGACTAGCAAAGCTACCCTCTTCCTCGTATCCTTTGATCCAGAGACTTACAGTATTCCCCTAATACAAAAAAAAAGTGATATTGGGCAGCTATAACAAAATACTAAAGTGACTTCTAGTGATATAATAATATTTATTTTATATAATATTAAAACTTTGCATTTATAAATCCAACAATAAACACTAATGATTTATCTTTTACGCCTCACTAGACCACTTTTATGCAGCCCAATAATCGTCGCCCTCGCCGCAATATTAATATTTGCCTGCATTTTGAGAATAATCAATACCGCTATCTATTAAACCGCACGTCACTAACCAACAACTACAACCAAACGAAAACGTTAATTCCAATCAAGTTCATTCATTAAACTCACGTCTACCTCACAGAAATCTAAATTCTTTATTTAGTTTTTTACTATCTACCTTTTTAATTTTACGAAATGTGTGAACAAAGCGAACAAGATAAAGAATAATATATTTCTGTCCCATTTCTTCCAATCGAGTAAAAACCTACAAAAAGTCTATATGAGGTGGGATTCGAACTTACGGCTCACTGATTCCACGCAAGTATCTGCAGGCGCTTAGCCGCTAGGCCATCTTGACTTGTTATGTTAAGTTGAAATTATGAAGTACAATCACTTGTTGACGACAATGATGACACATGTGACTATTCTTGAAAATAGAAGGTCGTAAGTCAAACTAAACGTCAAGCTATTACTTTGTGAGAATGCCTATGGACTTTTGGAGGGGACTGTACATCACTTTACTTATTTTTTCTGTATCGTAGTTAGGTTAGTAATAATACGTCAGTCATTTAAAACATCATCATTTCAGCCGCAAAACGTCCTCTGCTGGACATAAGCCTCCTCCAAGTAACGCCACTTCGACAGGATCAGTACTTCTTGCATCCAGCGGATTCCTGCGGCCTTCTCCAGGCCATCGGTCCATCTTGTGGGAGGCCTTCCAACGCTACGTCTTCTGGTATAGTGGCCGGCACGTAACTTGGCAAGGTTTTTGCGTAGTGGGAGTAAGTTCGCGCATTTACACTTATTGCAGCAAAAAAAAAATACACTTTTATTGTTTCTCGTTATTCTATGGTTATTGCCATAACTTATTTTTGAACATGTCTGTTTAGAAGGACGTTAAAGAAAGGAGAGGAACGACTGACGACTCACGTGCCGGCGACGATACGCGGTCGCCACTTCAATACCTTTCGGCCCCATCGGCCATCACTCATCTGTTCTGCGAACAACGTGGCCTACTCACTGCTAAAAAAAAGCACCCATAGGTCGCAAAAGATTGCACTGTATGGACTTTTTGTTGTTGTTGTTTGATACTAATAGTGTAAAATCAAGTTTGCAGCTTCGAAAAACCGGTGCGAACTGCGTGATGCTCGAAAGATCTCGAAATTTTCTTTTACAATGGTTAACATGTGTTTCAAAAATTTTAATTAAAAAACTAACTCATATAACTTTCAGCACAGTTACTTACGCAGTTGTTCCTCAAAGCTCCTGCTCTCGCTCGATGTTGAAATATAACAAGAACGTCAGTCAAATCTCTGCCCCCGTTGTTAGCCATTATTCTTTCATGATGAGCTTCGAGGGAGCCAAGTGTTTCAAACCGAATATTTTTCAACGAAAACGTATCTACAGTCATATATCCTTGCATTTATCATGCCAACCTCGCCTTTTTACTTTTAGGGTTGCCAACGTATTCTTGAGTGAGGCTATGAAATATGCAGCTTTGGTTGAAACTATCCTGTACTCCGATAATCTGCCTATATCAATATTATATAATTTCAACTTTTACACAGTTTCATTGATATTTTTATGTAAAAGCGAGTAGTAATATCAACGTGATACACGTATCGTGACAACCCTAACTTCTAAAAGCATGGTTCTGCCTCGCAGTCCGTAGGTACTCGGGCTTGTCTAACGAACCGTGTTTAAAGCCTCGTTAGTACCACTTGTCTACGACTGATGATGTACTATGGACTACCACACCTATTTGCGTACTCAAAATGTACAGATTAATTTGGAGAACATACAAAAAGCTGTGGTCTGTGGCGCGACTTGGAGTATTGACTCGTAGAAAGTCCGCGACGTTCAAATGTTTTATAGAAGCATGCGGGTATAGTGATCTACTATTTGTAGAACAAGTATCCTTTGATGGTATTTTTGTTGACTGTGTTTTGTATTATATATTATGTATCTATGTTTGTGTCTACATCACCTAAAGGTTGACTGGTGGAATATGCAAGTACTTAGTAGCATTTATGTGTTTTGTGTGGTGTATGAGGGGCCCGTGGCTAAATAATAACAGCCGCACAGGTCGATCGATCAGGTTAAGCTACGTTTGCCGTGGTTGATCTGTGGATGGGTGACCATCTTTACATACCGAGACCCCTCCGTGCCTCGGAAAGCACGTTAAGCCGTTGGTCCCGGCTGTCATTCGTAGATCTTTGACAGTCGTTACGGGTAGTCAAAAGCCCGAAAGTCTGACAACCAGTCTTACCTAGGGGTATCGTATTACCCAATAACTGGGTTGTGGAGGTCAGATAGGCAGTCGCTCCATGTAAAATACTGGTATTCAGCTGCATCCGGTTAGACTGGAAGCCGACCCCAACATAGTTGGGAAAAGGATAGGCAGATGATGTGTGGTGCACGAGAACGTTTTTGACTCTTGTCATAATCAGTACCTAGGTTCACAAGAGATGCTTAGGGATAAGCTATTAAAAAATATTTGTACGATTTATCAAATAAATAGCATAGGTACATACAAGCACAATATTCATCTAACAACTTAAATATTAACTTAAAAATATTAGAAAAATATCAGCACCTGACATATTTTTTTCAGCTACGAAAGTTACGCATTATGCCAGAGCGCCGTAACATAAATCAGCCTAATATTATCAATTTAAAACAGTAAAAAAAATGTACCTTCGCTTTATTCTAAAACGTCGGTAAAGTAAACAGAATTAATAATCTTCCTAACTTCAAAGTATTCGATGTATTTTCATTTGGTACTGTTATTTTATTTATAAGATAATACCAGTATCGTCGTGCCCATAGTAACATCATTTCTGATATTTAATAAAATCGAGAGTACATATTGAACATATTTTTCTTGTTTATATGATATACCTACATACTAACGATTGAATTATTTTTGTATCTACGATCCAAGAAAAGTGAGAATTGTTAAAGGTATTATTCGAACTCTGAAGACACTCAATAGAATGATATCGTGAACCCGAACCATTGAATTCTTTATTCGTATTGAATTTTTTTTCAAGATGTTTGTCCATAATAATAACTTCACAGTTTTCGCAGTTGCTATTTTACTACAAAAGAGACAGTTATCATTATTTTCGAGTCATTCGATTGACTTCCAAATTATTATTTCATAAGTCTGTTGGTGTCAACACCTTGTCATGAAACTTCTTTTTTGTTGTCTAATGAATACCGAAAGTGTTTGAAGTTCAGGCTGACAGTGTCAAACTTTTACAATAATCTTCCCTCTTCATTAAGGGGCCGAACAAAAACGCGGGCTTATTGGCGCCCAACAAGTCCACTCAAACTGGCCTATTGAGATTAACCAACTTCGACAGAAAACAACGTAATTAAGTTTAGTGTTGGGCCTCGGTGATGTTTATTGGATCGCCACTTTACTTATTGATTTTCCCGTTCTTAAGTCCTAACTTATTGCTACCTATAAATAGCTTATGTTAATTTGGCAAGGTTACCTTTTGCCGGCGTTTACCACGAAACATATTTAATTCCAGTCGGTTGTATTGCTCTACAAACAGTTTCTCGGAAATTTATTTCGGTAGCGATAGTAGTTAATGAATTTAGAAGGCGTAGCCAGCTTGTTTGTCAAGTAATTATTTCAGTTAACAGCAATATTCAGAGTTATCTTGAATAGGTGCCATTAACATCTTCACAAACTTCAACATTGTCATTGGATATTTGACTTGAAGCCTTTGTACTTAATTGTAAAAGGACGCTTCTTGTTAATACTTGGAATTAGTCCTCCCGGTTTGTGTTCCAATGGAACTATTTATCCTTTGGATGTAAAACGTGTCTTTGTGTGACGTCGGCATCCTTTGTGCAAAGTTTTCTTGTCATCCACTGAAAAGTGATTGAGTAATAAACAAACGAAGGTCACACACGGGGATCAGAAAATGGGTTACCAACTTTTTGAAAAAAATAAATAAATAACGTGTTTGGAAGAAAGTTAAAAGTAATTTTCACATTTGTGTTGTTTTTCCTATGTAAAAGCATACTTTTGGGAGCTTATAGCAAAACGATAACAATTTTTTGCAGTCTGTGAAAGTTTCAAAACTAGTTTTACAATCGCAATTAATACGAGTAAATTACTCGTTTTTTATTAAACTTATCGACAATCTGTTTCTCTCATCTCGCTACTTCAGATTCATTACCGAAAAAACTCTCCGTGAAAACTGAAATGGCGAGACGAGAGAGTACATAAGAAATGATATTTTACATTCGGTAAGCGAAAATTAATCTGATACTATATGAGATAAATTTTTATGTAAATATTGCCATTTGTGAACAGTATTTTTCTCTGAAAATTGCTTACCAATTAATATATTAATTAATAGATTTCCTATTTTGACTTATGAGAGTTATGACTATCGACAAATAGTTCAGTAATTACCCATATGAGTGTTTCGTTTTAGACACCACAGTAAAGATAAGAAATAAAGTATTTTCGCATACTTTATTTTAATACAAAAGTATACCTACTTATCGAAAGTAAAGTAAGTAGGATACGTACATAACCCTTAATCACAGGCCCAAATAATTATATTGTTCATATCCAATCTTTCTTCAAAATCTACACATTAGACATGGTTGTTTATGCATTTGACCACCTAGGTCAAATAAATTTATTTTGTTTCTTACTTTTTGTCTTTTTATTTCATGAAAAGCCCTAGGAAAATTGCATTTATACAACGTGTAACGTTAAATGCGCAAAACCTGAAAATAGTTTGATCAGAATAACGAGCAGAATTAATTGAACCACTTTTTAATATAGGTCACATTTTTCAAAAAATCTTCATTAAAAACTTTGCCGTGTCTATTTATTAATAGGTCAAGCAAGCCAATGTCAGCGCGGCGCAGCGGCCCGGCGACGACGCCTCCCTCGGTAAAGCGTCGTCGCAGACGCAAGAAACGATCAGAATGGCCATTAAAACTAAAACAGCACATAAAACCTTTACAATTTTTTTAATGACTTATTTTCTCTCTGAAATAGGTCAATTCAATTAAAAATCAGTTGGGGTGTCTGAGGTTTTGCGCATTTAACGTTACACGTTGTATAACTTCCATTTGCAAAAACTATTAGAAAAATCTGGAAATTTTTCTGCTTATCCCAACTAGGTACGTATTTATTGTACTTATGTCTTACCTCTATGGACTTGACAAGATCCATAAAGGTAAGATAGATAAACATAACATATTATACCTTTAAAAGTGTCGCTGTCCAATTGTTTACGGGACATAAAACAGGATCTCTACCTTCAGATATGGACCTTTGCATATAAAAAGACAATTACACCTATGACTTTGAGTAAACCTCTACCGGAACCCGGGATTTCTTTTGCTATGACATTTCTATTTTTGTGAAAGTAAACGGTAATAGTATTACAGAAGTTTGGTATGTAATTTGGTATTTATTGTTAATATTTTCATTTGGAGTTACTAGGTCGTTGATCACGGGGAGTTAGGCGGTTTTTAGTTTGTTCTCCTAGACGACGACCTTGCGAACTTTTGTTGTACGATTACTGGGAACTTAACGAAGTACTGTGTGAGGATAATATTGTATTACACGTGTAAGATATGTACATGTGATCCACGCAATATAATATTAGGTTGTCTCATAAATTATTGCCAGTTAAAAAACAAATTATTATTAATATTTTTTTATTCATAAAAAATACATTTAATCAGTTATATAGTCTCCCTCGTTATCAACGACAGTCAGCCGTCTACTGGGCAAAATTTGAATACCCTTCTCCCAAAATGAGGCAGGCTGGGACTCGAAAAAATTTTCAAGTTCAATTTTAATATTTCCAGAATTTTCGAATTTTTTTCCTAGTAAATGAAATTTAAGAGCTCGAAATAAATGAAAGTCTGAAGGCGCAAGATCCGGGCTAAACGGCGGATGTGGAACAGTCAGCCATCCTAGCTCCTCCAGCTGTTTCTGTGTTAACTTGGCGCAATGAGGTCGTGCGTTGTCATGCAAAAGTTGGACTCCAAGTCGTTTTGGCCGCTTAATTTTTAACATCTCTGCTAGCTTGCGAAGCTGCTGCGTATACAGATTGCCGTTAATAGTCTGATGAGATTCGAGGAGTTCCCAGAAAATCATTCCTTGCCAATCCCAGAAAACAGACAACATAATCTTACGACCGTGTTCATTAAGTTTAGGCTGGGCTGGTGGGTTTTCCCCGCGAGGAATCCAATAGGCATGACGCGTGTTAGTTTCATAATGTATCCAGCTCTCGTCACACGTAATAATGTTCTTGAGGAAGTCTCGTCTGTGCGGACGAAGTAACAAACTTTGACAAATGGCCACACGAACGACCCGGTCATGGTCCGTTAACGCATGAGGTGTCCAACGTGACATCACTTTGCGATATCCCATCGATTTGAGATAACGATCTATAGTCGTGTGGGATTGTCCAAGCGCCTTCTCTAAATCGCGCGTACTATAGTCTGGATGTAGCTCAAGTTCGTGACGCAAAGCATCTTCATCGAAGCTGGTGGGTCGGCCTGGGCGAGGTTGATCTTCGCAGCTTATATCACGGGTGTCAAAACGCTTGTACCAGAAACGAACAGTCCGATCGCTAGTAGTACCCGGTCCAAATGCAGTGTTAATCCTTTTAGCCGTTTCCGTTGAAGAGACTTTAAGTCGATGCTCATATAGGATAATAGCTCGCAGTTGACGCTGATCCATTTTCACTGAAGACGTTGAGACGTATTGCGTTGCGTCCGCGCCTATTTATACCCTCACCATAAAAGATACTCATCCTTATTAGAAAGATCTAGAACTTTCTTGAATTCGTTTTAGTTTAAATACGAGAAAATTCGAGAAAAATAACATATGGCAAGAACTTATGAGACAACCTAATAGATAAATTACACCCAGACAAAGAACAAATGATCGTGCTCATCACACAAACATTTGCCCTAGGTGGGAATCGAACCCACGACTTTGTGCATAGCAGCCAGGGCCACTGACTACTACACCAATAGGCCTGTCAAATAATACATGCAGGTACAGTTGACCACACGATGTTAGTAACAGTTTGAGCTGGCCTAGTGTAGAACGGAGTTTGAATAGAATAAGAGGGCCAGCTGGTGTTGTTAACATTAACGCGCGGCGTGTTGATCGAAAAAAACTGCCAGCTTAAGGTCCTACTAACGTAGATATGTCTGTCAAGACTGGAGTATCTTTTGGGCAGAATTTCTAATAAATCCTAGAAAACAAAATGGGAAAACCACTGTATTTTTCTTTACCTACCCAACCATGAATACTTTCCAAGCTGTTGCCGTAGCACGCATAAAACACAAAATATACACATACATATTGGACCACATGACCTGATTATGTGCTGGTCAGTCGGATTCCAATCATGACCTCGGTTCGAGTGCCCCCTAAGGAAATGCTTTTCCCCGACAAGAATTCGTAATTTTTTCGACGCCCGGAATGATTTCCCCACTGCATTCATGGATGAGAAGCCAACTAGAAAACTCAAGGAAGCCTGGGTAAATCTCCAGTAGATTTAAATATTTCAGGTTCAACTTTAAATATTTATCTTCACAGGAGCCGCATTGTGGCTGTTTTCTGTTTAAATATGTATGTGTGTTTCATTGAGATGGTAGGTTACCTACCTATGAGAAAACAACCTGCCTTATAACGTAATAAAATTAAGGATTTGTTGGGTCTAGAAAAGAAAATAAAAATACCGGTGTCCTACATTAAGTGCCACCGACGAAGATAAAACGTTAAGACAATTATCTCTGAACTAACGACGTAATTGTAAAACTGCCATTTTTGTACGAAAATATTTTTGTTTACTTACAGAGAACTTCTATACTTGAGTAGTTATAACATATTTTATAGCCCAGTGTGACCTACACCCGCACATAAGTCACGCTTTCCTGTGACAAGTAGTTCATTTTTACACAGATAAACGTGACTTAAGTACGGGTATAGGTCACATGAGCTATAAAATAATATACGATACTTCTGACTCCAATATAGAAAATTATACACTACGGGTATAAAGCAGTGTATTAATGTCGCGAGTGCTGTTTTGAATCCTGAACGCAATGAAGGGTTTTAGGGCTCCTGAGCGTAGTGAGGGAGCTCTGAGTTAACTCCTAAGCGAAGCGAGGGAGCTAAGACTAGAATCCTGAGTGCATTGAGGGATTCAAGCTCGCCCAAGACGAAGACACCTTTATCCCCGAAGAGAATACTCTACTTTTCGCACCTACTACGAGGTAATAAAATCCAATTGGGTAGTTGCATGATATTGAATACTATTATATTCTAGTAGATATGTAATATAATATATATATATATATATTAATAGAACTCGAAATCAAATTTGAAATCGGTCGAAAAATAAAAAACTTTAACTTATAGAAACTTTTTGTCTATCTCTTTCTCGCAAAACGAAGTTTTGCATGTAATTTATATGGCGATACTGAACTATGACGTCACAATTCAGTATTTCCCTCTCTGTCTAATTGAGAGTTTTGAACGCTCATTTCTTTTCAATTTTTAAAAATATTAAAAAACTGTTTATACCAAGCTATTAGTGAGGTAAAAAAGCTTCAATTTAAATAATAAAAAAAAAAATAGTCAACTCGCGGATTCCATTATGAAATTAGAGGGGCCCGTGGCTAAATAATAACAGCCGCACAGTTCGATCGATCAGGTTAAGCTACGCTTGCCGCGGTTGGTCTGTGGATGTGTGACCATCTTAACATACCGAGACCCCTCCGTGCCTCGGAAAGCACGTTAAGCCGTTGGTCCCGGCTGTCATTTGTAACCACTTTCTTGTGTAATAAAGATTATTATTATTATCTTTGACAGTCGTTACGGGTAGTCAGAAGCCCGAAAGTCTGACAACCAGTCTTACCTAGGGGTATCGTATAACCCAGTAGCTGGGTTGTGGAGGTCAGATAGGCAGTCGCTCCATGTAAAATACTGGTATTCAGCTGCATCCGGTTAGACTGGAAGCCGACCCCAACATAGTTGGGAAAAAGCTAGGCAGATGATCTATTATAGAATTATTAGTTTACGAAACTGTTAACCGGGGAGACCTAGTTATTGCCACTGTCATGCACTATTTATCCGCCTGCGTGACAGGACAGGGTTATGTTTTACTATCTTAACTATGTATCTCTGAATGTGGAATTCCTTATCCCATCGAAGCATACTAACGGCCGGATGGATTTTAAAACATGAGGTGTCATCGACTCGTTTGGGTCGCAAGAAGGTTATAATAATAATAATTCTTTAATTCAGATAACTAAGATCCAATGTGTTAGTAAATACAACAATGACTTACAACTATTGTTAGTAAAGTGACATAAGATGATATTACCTTATCACCGTCCTCACCATTTTTTTTTAAATTGGTAACATCCTCCCCTCTTATTGTGAGGATGCTGTTGCTAGTTTCTCGTACTCTGCTTAGTAGAGGTGCAGTTTTTTTGAGAATCACCTCATGAAATCCATCTGTTCGATTCTGCACAAACAATTCTGAAGCACTACAAAAACGAGGCTTATAGGCTAGGTTTTTTTTTTATAAAATCAAAATGGTGGATTTTAGACGACAACAAGTATGATCTTGAAAAATAAATTTTGTACCATTACTGTGGGGTATCAAAGTAAAGGTCCTGAGGAGACGATTCCAAAAATATAACACTAAACTTAAAATAAATTAAAATAAAATGACATAATCAAAAACTAATATTAAAAACTACCTCACTTTTCAAGCAGTCTGATGCAGCTGGTGGCAGCAAATCTGAGGTTGAACTAAAATAACATACCTACTGCCTGTCGGGTTTTTTATTTTTTCAATCTAATCTCATGCATTTTCATCAAAAACACAATAAATACTATCGTCAATGGAGCATCAGCCTAAATTCAAAATTCTAACGCGGGGGTATACGTGCCACAGTAACCGATGATTTTGTTTGTAGACGGTGACTGAAACCTGTGAAGTGAGAACTTTTTGGTCAACCTGTACAGTAATAATAAAAAAAAAATTATTTGTTTATATTTCCATACCATTTTCTCAGTTTTTAAATCACATTAATGACCAGCGGGTCATAACGAAATTCAGTACAATATTAATGCCCGGCTAGAGTCTATGGTTTAAACAACTTGCTTTATGTTAGGTTTTAATAACATATAATTTGACGTTAGGGAGCAGCCGGTCGATTCTGTAAAAATCTCACCGTGAAATTATAAGTGAAGTGAGTACTTAATAGTGTTAATTCTTATAGTGTTAGTTCTTATAGCGAATAGAGATAAAAGAGATATCCGTGAATAACGAGCCATATCCGAATATAATTCGTTACACAGAAAGGTCTTTTATTCCCGAAATAGCAACGTATCCTTTATAAGGATTGACAAGTTTCATACACACCCCTTTTGTTTATTTCAGAACGCAGAACAGATTGGTGGCAAACGGAAGCGCTGAGCAAGATAAATAACCACACTTCACAGAAAGGGATGCTTTGGTTTATTACAAGCTTCAGAAAACTGAAAACATTACGATACGTGTGACTTGAGTAGTCCATTATTGCACGACATAAAATTACGAAACGCCGTGCATAAATAGACTTTTCACACCATCTGCCGTGCGATTCTGTAACCATCTCACCGTGAAAGCTTGGGTGAAGTGAGCGTGGAGTGAGCTGTCATTCGCTAGGGACTAACACTAGTAGTGTAGAAGTGCTCACTTCACTTATGATTACACGGTGATATTTTTACAGAATCGACCGGCAGGAAAAGCGCTGGAAAGACATGAAAGCGCTTTTCCTGGATATGCTTTTCTTAAAGAATAACGCACCCAGCGTTATTCTAAAATCATTTCAGTATTTGAATACTCGAATTATTTATATGTTTATTATTAGGATTGATACTAAAAATAGTTATGGAATTGTAACTAAAAGTTACCGCCGACTATCGTATACTACTAATCAACGTTTAATAACCTTTACAAAGTAGATAATTTTTCTTTATATATATTTCGTTGCGACGGAGCAGTTTGCAAGATGATGAATGAAGAAAAATTATCTACTTTGTAAAGGTTATTAAACCTCTAAAAACTCAAAAATATCTTTGTTTGATTTATCGCACTACCGCATCACTAAACCATAGACAATTTAGAGTGGCCATTATTGTTTACATCTTTGGCAAATTTGAAAAAAAAAATAGATTAGGTATATTTTTCTGTTACCTTATTAGCTTTGTTTTTGTACTTCGATTGTTAGTTTTTTGTACGCAAACACGGTCGTAGGTTCTCTTGACAGATAACACAATCTAAGTTCCGAGTTTTTGGTCATAAATTGCCAAATTTGTATTCCTGAGGTATTGGATACCTGCGAGCGTGGGGGCTTTTAATGAGATTGGAAATATCATTCTGGGACCATGTCCCGGATTTATATAACAAAATATTTTAGAAACCATTTGTTTTGTAATTATTTCTTTACTTGGGTATCCGCATGTAATTATAATAAAATAATATGAATCTATAATTATGTTAAATATACATTAAGCATAGATTGTAACTATATAGATATGAATATACAGTTACTCGTAAAGAACGATACCGGAGTTTGCGCCAAGGGTATGTCTTCGATCTTTAAGAATGCTCAAGTGCATTCTAAACCCACTCAAACCGTACCTGTCCTTATTATTACCGCGAAATAGCTATATCTGAAGGATGCCAATTTCCACAAAGTAGCTATATCTGAAGGATTTATCTGTACGCAAGACAACGCCAACCGAAATTTGGGGCCCGACAAAACAATCTCGACTTGACAAATCCCGGCTAATAATCGACGCTCGTTATCCGCACACGTCCGGCGCCGTCCGGCCCCGTCCGAACCGATTCCGACATATTTGCTGCCGGAATTTAATATCGCTAATGTTTTATTGTCATTCTGTAAGGCCTGATAAACTTTACTATCAAGACACAAAGGAAGAATATTAAAAAAATATACTGAAAAAAATTGCTATCTAATAAATATACATAACGTCACACTTGCAGTCCCCAAAGGGTTACCCCAATAAGCACATAATTTCGCCAATTATGTTTAAGTCCCACGTAATAGGGGGCGAGCTTATACGAGTAGCCATCAACTGAGTACAAATCCAAACTCCTAGCTGCATCAGAGAAAAACCCAATGACACTTTTCCGACCTGGGAATCAACACCAGCTGGTCGATTCTGTAAAAATCTCACAGTGAAATCGTAAGTGAAGTGAGCTTGAAGTGAGCAGTGTCAATAGTGTTAATCCCTAATGATAGCTCACTCCACGCTCACTTCACTCAAGTTTTCACGGTGAGATGGTTACAGAATCGCACGGCAGGACCTCATGCTCAGCCGTAGTACTTGCGACCATTAGAACAACGAGGCGTTAAAATAATACCTACGCAAAACTATTTTGACAGGCAATGAGGGTTTTCACAAAAATTTACGCCACCAGTTGGCGCCACTTTGGCAAGCGGTCTTCCATTTCGACAATTTTTTTTTTTTTTTTTCCTTTGGCTTCGCACGGTTTGTGCATTCAGCCAGTGTCACGTTTTTATGTTACGAAGGAAACAAAGGTAGGGAAACGAAAAAGGATAACGGAATTAATTATACCGGGATTTAGATATAGTATCTATAGGATCAGTATTTACAACGAATAGAGTAATGAGCTAAATATATACAATGACGAAAAGTTATAACTTAATATTATTAAAAGTAATGAATGAGACTATACATTTATATACAGGAAAGCTATTTGTGCAAAGTAAAGAAAGTATTGAGGTAGGAAAAGGAGTACTGAGGGACAAGAGGTTACTGAGAAAGGATGAACGGTCATATAAGGGACATGAAAAAAAAATGTGATTTAAGTCGCCTACGTCTGTGCCACACAGGCAAATGGGGTTATCAATGATATGAAGTTTGGCAAGATGGGCTGGAGAGCAGACATGTCCCAGTCTCATCCGTATAAGGATGGAGGTCTCCATCTTACCAAACTTTGCCCTGCCAAACCACGGTTTTTCCGGAACGTCGGGTTGAATTAAAGAAAAATAATGACCCTTTGATTTGCTTCCGATATTCCAAGCTACCTTCCAGGTGTCCCGAAGAAAAGTCTTTGGTAACGTCGCGAGGTCGTAGCAAAAATTTATGTATGGTACTAAGTCCCCACATTGCACCGCTTCACCAGCAAGTGTATCAGCCACTTCATTCCCATGGATTCCAGCATGGGCTGGAATCCACACAAATTGCAATGTATTACCCTCGGAGATGATTCTGAGCGCAAATTCTCTTATTAAATAAATTATAGGTAACTGTGATTTGTGTTCGAAAGGGGATTTATTGATGGCTAGAAGAGCACTTTGAGAATCAGTAAAAATTATAGTATTTTTAAGCTTTAAGACACGAATATATTCAATGGCTTTTAAGATGCCGTAACATTCCCCCGTAAAAACAGAAGTCTCGGGAGGCAGTTTTATTTTTTGTACGATGTTGTATTGAGAATGGTAAGTGCTTATCCCAACACAACCCGTCGGTGACTGCTTGGCAGCATCCGTAAATATATGGTGGTACTCTAAGTGTTCAGCCAGAAAATGATTAAAATTTAAATGGCAATCGGGATCTGATTTACTCACACAGTTGTATTTTATGATGGGGCTGTATTGTAAACTCTCATAGCTACTGTTAAATAGAGGAAGTTTATTGGAACGGTGAATAGGAGAAGAGAGTGAAAGGATTTTTTTATAACTTACAACTAGACAAGGAGCACGTTTATGGGACCAGTAATCTGAAGATTCAATCTGCAGCACTAAAGAGTCCAGTTTAGGAATGAGAGGATGAGTTGAGACCTGAAGAATCCGGAACAAATATTTGTCAGATAGGAATTGTCTTCTAAGATATAAAGGAGCTTCCCCGCATTCAACTTGGAGTGCATTAATGGGACTAGACTTCATGGCACCCGAAATAATGCGTAAAGCCTTAGACTGGATGCGATCCAACTTTTTGAAAGCCGTGACACTGCCTGGTTCCAGAACGAACAGACCATAATCCAAAGTGCTTCTGATAATTGCGTTGTAAACGAGTTTCAGAGAAAAGGGATGAGCACCCCACCACACGCCAGAGAGGCACCTAAGCATGTTTAGGTGATTTTCACATTTGTTAACAATATAATCACAATGAGGAACACTACTTAATTTTCAGTCAAGTATTAAACCTAGATATTTGAATTTATCTTTCACTGGGATAGGTATTTCCTTATAAAAGAGATTGACTAAGGGAATATTTCTCTTCCGGGTGAATAAAACAGCTGCGCTTTTAGACGTGGATAAATCCAAACCGTTAAGATATAACCATGACTCCAATGAAGATAAAGCAGAATTAATAGCATAGCTAGCTTGATCAACAGATTGGCTTGAAGAGTATAATGATAAATCGTCGGCATATTGAAGAACCTTAACATGGTTAGTTAAGGACAAGTCTAAATCAAAAGTGTAAATATTGTAAAGTATGGGACTGAGCACAGAACCCTGTGGGAGACCTCTCCATACAGGACGAGATACTTCATGATCTCCTATTAACATATTAACAGAGCGTTCAGTCAGGATATTAATAATGAAATTCGACAAATTCAATGGGACTTGTAAGGTTTTTAATTTATTTTGTAAAACAGATAAGACAACATTATCGTAAGCTGCATTTATGTCAAGGAAAACTGCAACGGTGGATTGGTTATTAGAGAAGGATAACCGAATATCGGATGTTAAAATACTTAAACAGTCAGTTGTACTTTTACCTTTTCTAAAGCCATATTGTGACTCTGCCAATAGGCCCTTACTTTCAACATACCATTCTAGGCGGTTTTTAATTAAGTGCTCCGCTAATTTCATCAGAATTGAAGACAAAACTATGGGGCGGTATGAAGAAGCTTCAGATGGAGTTTTATTTGGTTTAAGGAATGGCAACACCCTTTGACGTTTCCATTCAACAGGGATGTTTCCTGTATTCATAATAGAATTAATAATCTCTAAGTAATAATTGAGGACGTCGTCATTTAATTTAGCAAAAAATGAATATGGAATGCCATCAATACCTGGTGCAGAATCATTAGTTTTATGGATAACACCCTTTAATTCAGTGAGAGTGAACGGAAGATCTAGAGTCGTATGACTGTCTTGGCTAGTGGATACGAGAGACAGGTTAAGGTTGATACTCTCAGGAACAAAAGGAGGAGCCAATTTATCTAAAAATTCAGTGGCTAAAGAATCGGGAATAGGAGAAGGGTTGTTATAAATGGACCTAAACCTGCGAATATTGCGCCAGACAATCGTAGGGTGAGTATTCGGTGATATTGATGAGCAAAAGTTATGCCAAGATTCAAATTTTTTCTTCTTAAAAAGTTTACAAGTTTCATTTATTAAGTTAGTAACAATTTCAAAATTGGTATCCGACATATCAAGGTTATAGTTGTATTCTGCCTGTTTACGTTTGTTAATAAATTCTGTGCATTCAGAGTCCCACCACGGAGGCGAGGGAATTGTACTAATATTGTTACTTTTTACAGGGAAAACTTCATCTGCCGCTGCGATTAATATGAGTGCTAAAGCTTCAGCACAACTATTTTCATTGCCATCAGAAATAACGGGCAAGGAGCAAAGCTTTCTGTCAACAATGTTTCTAAATTTGTCCCAGTCATTACTAATTCTATTAGGAATTTTATGTTTTAAGTTTGATCTCCTTAATGGCGCATTTCGTTTGGGAAGAGGATAAGAAATAACTATTGGAAAATGGTCACTACCATAAGTAGAGGATAAAGTATACCAAGTTAGTGAAGAGGCTAGGTTTGGAGAACAGATAGAAAGGTCTATTGCGCTTTGGTTCTGATTGGGATCTGAACGGCGTGTGGGGGCTCCTGAGTTCAAGATGCATAAGTTATGTAAGTCTATTATATCTAATAATTCATCACCATAGCAATTAGAAGTTGAACAACCCCATGATTGGTGATGGCAATTAAAGTCCCCCAATATTAAGAAAGGCTTTGGAAGACAAGAAAAGAGATTATTCATCTCTTGAAGAACAGAAGAAGAAGGATGAGGGATGTAAATAGAAACTAGACAAGTATGTTGCACTTTAATAGCTACAATTGAAATTTCCTCACTATGAGGAGGTAAGGAAATGATAGAGAAAGGGATAGAATTCTTGATAAGTATAGCTACTCCACCATACCCATCAGATCTATCCTCTCTAATGGTTAAATAACCGTTAATTTTAAAAATATGATTAGATTTGAGCCAAGTCTCTGCCAAGGCAAAGGCAAGTGGCTCATATTTGTTTAAAAGATAAATAACATCACTCTTTTTGTTTACCAGACTGCGGCAATTCCACTGGATTATTTTGGATGTGTTGTCCATCATGAATGGATTGAGATACATTGAAAGAAGGGGCAACGTTGGACGGTGAAATGTTGAACTGAGATAGAAGATTGTGTAATGCAGATAGAAAATCGTTTATGGAAAACTTTGTGTCTTTTTTTTCATTATGATTATTAGAAAAAGCACAACCATTAGATGGTTGGGGAATGTCAAAATCTTTGATGATGGCATTGTGAGCCTCTTTATTATATCCTTGTACAGATTTGGGAGGGGAGCGTGGTTTGAGAAAGACAGTCTTATTATAGCTACTTGAAGCAGGCATTTTATTAGGTGAAGAGATTGATGGAGTATCTGCAAAATTTTTGGAAGGAGAGGATAAAAGTGCATCAACATATGATTTAGTTACTGGGGGATATACTTTTGCTGCTTCAGCATAAGATACTGAACATTGTGCCATGTATGTTTTAATTGATTTTTGCCTAGAAAATTCTGGGCATGACTTATTAGTAGCATAGTGAAAACCAGAGCAAAGGCAGCAAGATGCACTTTCTTGTTCTCTTTCACAACTGTCTCCAGTGTGACCATGACCACATTTATAGCAACGAGGTTTGGACCTGCATTGAATTTTAGTGTGACCATAACGACAGCAATTGAAACACTGTACAGTAGGGAAAATGTATAAATCTACAGGTAATGCATTATAGCACATAAAAATTCTTTTCGGTAGAACCTGTCCATCAAATGTAACAACTATGGATTGAGAAGGTTTCCAAACGGTTGTGCCATCAACACTGGTTTTAAAATTGAGTCGTCTGACTTTCAAAATTGGACCGCAACCAATTGGTACTGTTATATTATCAATAACTTCCTCTGGAGACCATTCCGCAGGAACACCACGCACTAAACCCATTCTAGTAACATTAAAAGTAGGTATAAATGCTTTGTAATTATATGTTTCGAGACTATTGTTCGTAATAAAAGAATTTGCATCCAGGAAATTTGAAAAGGACAAAGATATTTTATTGCGGCCGATTTTTTTGACGCTACCGTTTATTATATTTTGGAAGGCATTGTGTTTTAAGAACTTGCCAAATGTGATTGGGTGCAATGTCGTTCCATCATCTGGTGAAATTATATTTTTTTGAACGTGGATAACATAAGGCGCAATGTCAGTTTTCTCGTAGGTTTTTCTACCAATCTGAGTAGGAACAACTAAGGACGGAGCAGGATTATCAGTTTTTTTGTTAGGTAAATCAGAGCAGTTAGGCTCCGATGCAGTAGCTAATATAGAATCCGTGCATCCACAACCCGAAGACTCGGAACCGTGGTTTTTGCGGGTACGACGGCGTTTATTGCAATGCTTGCAAACATGCACACGGCTTCGTTTTAAATTTCGGGCCGAACCCGACCCATCGGTATCCATGCCCGATTCGTCTATAGTAACAAAATTGCCTGCCGGGGGCACAAAGTCCCCCGGGTCAGGCGGGTCGTTCATTTTGGACTACTTAAATTAAAAAGAACTTACCACTACCGAAGAAACTAAACTAAACTAATATAAAAAAATAAGAGAAAGAGTATAGAATGCTAAAACTACGGCTACTGATCTTATATAACAATGTTTTAAATTTTTTTCTTAAAAGCCGCGTCCACCAAGTTCGACGTTTCCCGCGCTTTTTTTTATTTCGACAATTAATTTACTAATCTTAGGAAATATGACCATGTGTCGAGTTATAGGTCTGAGCTCAAATGGATGTCCATTCGCCAAAGAAGAAATTTGCGCGCTTTGACCACGCTTTTCTCCCTTCTCAACTCTCCTACTCCTCCTTCTTATCTCGTGTCTCACTTCCAATATCTATGTTCTTCTCATGCTAAGAATCTGCGTTCTTCTAACAACCTTCTCCTACTTTGTCCTTCTCATACTTCTGACTTTGTTCATTCTTCCTTTCATATTCAGTCCATTCTTCTTTGGAATGCGCTTCCTCTTGATATCAGGACGGCCACTAGTCGGTATGCATTTAAGCGGAAATTGCAGAGTTATTTTCAAAATAAATAGTGTAGAGTCATCTCAACACCTCTCTTCTTTGAATTTGTATATATTTATATATTATAGATATATATATACACATAAATATATATTATAGTAAATCTTATGTATGTGTTTATAACCTATTTATGTATTTGTCTAGTGTTTTATTTTTTTTTATTTTTATCATCGTCGTGTCATCCAAAGCACCTGCCATCTTATCTCTTCACCACCCTTGGTTGACTGGTAGAGAATGCCTAAGGCATTAAGTCCGCCTTTGTACCTTTTGTGCGAGAAGTTTAAATAAATAAATAAATAAATCATTTAAAATATATGATGACGTTCATCATTCGTTTCATTCATTCGTTTTTCATTCAGTCAGGACTAAAGAAAATATAGGCGCTTTGACACTTTTGACAGGTACTCGGACCTGACGTCTCAGTGCTGCCACCTAGTGAACGTCATTTCAGGAAACCCTCATTGCAATGCACTGTCTGTAGTAATTCTGGTAACCATTCTCGAACAACTTATAAATTCCGTAAACACGTACAGTAACCACAGAACGTGAGTCCAATTTCCACTACCCCAAATTTATTTACTAAAGTGAAGCTACAGCTTTTGTTTGTGCCAATTAAGTTTATTGTGGACGTAGTAAAAGATACGTTGAACAAGTGAGACAACTTCTACGGGTCACGACCTACATGATAACTACTTGCCTACTTTGGTTTTACTCGCCTTTTCTAATCTTTATTTGTTCGGCTTACTGGAATCCGATTGGACCTGAATCTTTATATTTTCTGTCTAAGCTGAAGTTATTTTAGAGTTCTGAGGTTACAGGCTAAGCTATGCTAGCTAGCTATATATATATATATTTGAAATTCCGCACGCTCGTCGCTCCAGGTCTTAACAAATGGATGGATATATCACATAAACCTCGGCACATATGTACATTTCTATACATCGCGATGGATGATTTCTGTACATCGCGGACACAATGCGCGTCTTCAATTGAAAGATTTGCTATCGGGTCAAAGTGACACATTTCTGTTTGCCGACTATCTTTTCGGGCCGTTTACGTAAGTTCAGAGAACGCCTCATTCAATACGGGAACATGTGTGTTGACATCTGATTAATGGTCGTTTCGAGCTTCCCCCGTTTGGCTTCCAAGATTAAAAAGGAAAACACGGGAAAATCATTTTCGCGCGTCCCGTTTGTAGGCCCATTCGTTGTGATGTCCGTCAAAAGATATCCTTTGTCGGGTTGTTTATCTATTTATCAGCTTTCCTTTGTATTAAGATTACATATAATTCCATTTCTTATTAGTAGGAAACTGTATGTAAAGGAATTTTTGATGAAAAATAAAATCAAAATTTTTGTGTTATAATAAATGCTTCTTTTAGGTACCAAAATACAGTTGATATCCCGCATATTTTTATTCAGTAATAAAAAAACAATTTATGAACATGTTTATTAAGTCATTTTAAATACAAAATACAATCTAATACAAAAATACAAAATAAATAATAGCGTCGAAAAGTTCATCCGCATCGCTGTCGACTGTTACTTACCCAAGAGACTGGCGGTATTACCACGTTGTATGACAATGCCTTTGGCTAAGGTAAAAGCCAGCTCTTGGGTCACGGGAAGTGTCAACCAGCCGTTTCGAGATTTCCTTGAAGAGAGAATAAGCACTCGGACCCCACTGCCCGAGCGACGTTTTCCACCCCAAACGGCTCGAAAATAAATGGTTGATATATAAATATATGTGAAAATTCCCGGATATTTATACAAACAAAAAACTAGAATTCATTTTTATTTTTTTCATTTCTTTTATATTTTTATGAACTCTATCTAGCAGACGTCAACGTCTATCATGCTCGACATGGACAAATGCCGTGTCGAGCATGTTAGACGTTGACGTCTGCTATGCATACTAACAACGGCGCGAGTTATGTTGTGTTGCTATGACGTCACTCAGATTTATGTGGTCAATTAATTGACGGAACAGAGGGGACTGAACACAGGGATGACGCAAAAGAAATGGATAACGCCGTAGGATAGCCTTTACTAGAAGTGGTAATAGTATTAGTGGTTCAGAACCTTCATTATCATCAGGCTTGTGCCGGAATATAGCACTTCGTTGTGGACGTGGTATGACAGCGGCTCTTCTCACATCACGCCACGCAACAATAGATACGCGGGGCGCAGCTAATGGTTTATACAAAAAATCCCATGGAAACAAGGACTTTCAGTTTTACCCGAATTTTCCGATATTTTCCAACTTTCCTTTCCATAAAAACCTCATGTAGACTATTACAATAATTTTAAAACAAAAATAGCCTAATCCATCTAGCCGTTCTCAAGTGATGCGCTTATCATCGAACAGCGTTTAATTTTAATTTTTATTGATAGATCTAAGCTATACAGCGTTTAACGGAAGGGGGGTATCAACCCTGAAGGACTTCCGTTACACGCTGTATACACAAAGTATTTAGCTTAAATTTCAATGAAAGAGGTATCGGAGGATTTGTTTATTTATTTACGTACTTTATAGTAAACGTACTTTATGTTTGTTATTTACGACATAGAGTTCGACATTTTGGTGCAACTAGAAGCAGAATTGCTAAGTGTCTATTTAAATATTCCAGTTTCTATTAGCCTCCCACTTTCCGATTGAAGTGTAAGGAACTTAAAGAGCAGGCACTTGAGTGGTACTAAATGTTTAATTCTATTTATGTGAGCAGAAAAGGATTTAGGAAGAAATTCAGGCACTTACTCATATGCTTATAATATTGTCCAGTCTATTATTGACAAAGGCCTCTTCTCTTTTACAACATGTAACGTTAAATGCGCAAAACTTCAGACACCCCAACTGATTTTTAATTCAATTGACCTATTTCAGAGAGAAAATAAGTCATTAAAAAAATTGTAAAGGTTTTATGTGCTGTTTTAGTTTTACTGGCCATTCTGATCGTTTCTTGCGTCTTCGACGACGCTCTATCGAGGGAGGAGTCACCGTAATTAGATATATTATATCCCCTGTAGTTATACGATTGTAAAAAAAGGATAACTGTATAGTTGAGATCCCTAACGTATGATGAAAAAAAAAGCATTCTGACCAGGATTAACTGAAAAAACTTGGGTACACTCGCACTCATATACACACACACTCACACACACACACACACAAACACACACACACACAGACACACACACACACACACATAAACTGAGAGCTGCTAAATTAATGTTTTATTTTGTTTTTACTTTATTTTGTAAACCTTTTACTTATTAGCCTCTTCATTGTTAAGATACCACTTAAGGGAAGAGCGATACAGCTACGGCATAAGTACTTTTGTAAGTTACTGGGGCTGCCTCAATTTATGTATGAAACAATGTTTAAGTTGAAATAAATATTTTTGTGTTTTGTATATGTAATAGGGTATTATGAACTTAGAAAGATGACCTGCAAATTACAAAAACGTAAGAAAATTAGAATTTCGTGGGCTACCCTGACGCTTTCGCCTTAAATTTTTGTTACTCAATGAACACGAGCTGCTTGTTACAATTTGTTTGAACTTGTAAGGCCGCGTCCTAACCAAAAGCGATCGTCACACGAGTACGCGATCGTCGCGCTCTTTTTTATGAAGTAACGAGATCAATGTAGTCGCGTTTGTACGTCAAAATTCATAAAAACGATCGCTTCGATCGCGTACTCACGCGATAATCACTTTTGGTTAGGAAGTGGGGCAAAACCTGTGAAAAAAAATGGTGTATCGTATGTAATGTATTATGTAGATTTGTAATAGCATTAGTTATGTTATACACTGTTTTAGATTTAGATGGAAAAAGAAAATATTAATTCATGAATAATTCATTCAAAGAAATATATAAAGCACCCCAATCCCCTGATTGTGATTCACTCTATCCCGCATAGGTAGGATTCGCCGACCGAGGCATACTTTCTCCATAACCGACGACGCCACAATCCTCCTCCAGGAGGGTCACCAATACTGTTCGAAAGTACAAAATCCGACCACCACCGCCGTCCGTCCATCCTCGCCGCCAAGGCAAGCCGCGACCCTTACTCGAGCCAGCCCGCGACGTTGAGCCTTTAGCTTTAAATTCATCCCTAATTAATTCGATCCAGCCTGCCCCTTCCTGCCCTCCCTCAGCGACGCCCCAAGCCGAGATTCGTACCCCACAAGGGTGCCCTTAGCATGTAGTCGCTTAGTTTCCAAGTTTTTAAGCCCTGGCTGGAGGTCTTCATTTATTGAGGCACTCACAGGCAAGCCCGGTTAAGCAGCCGAGACAACCTTCTAGATTGACCTGCGAGATGCCATTTATTTAAAAAAAAAAAGCAATTGGCCCATCAGACACAACATCCGTCTGATCGGAGGTTCGTTCCTTTTCTACGAAGAATCAGATCTTTACACCCTGTTCCTCATACCTATACTCTGTCAAACAGCGTCTTTTCAACAAATCTCGAGTCGAAACTGGAAAGATCATAAACATAAAAGTCAAAGTAATGAGTATGACTCGAGTTCGTAACTTTTCACGAGCGAGTGATTGTCCTCAATATTGAAATGATCTCTTGCTCCAATTCATTTGTTACATACATACACTCGTATTGCTATTATGTATGTGTATCCAAACACATAACTAGATGCAAGTAAACCAGAAAAGGTTTGTGCTTCGATAATCTTCGTGATTCCGAATTTGCACGAACCTCGCTCCACAGAGTAAACCCCAAAGAGGCAATGCTTCTGTTTTGTACTACCGCACATTGTTGTAGTGCACCTGTCATTTCACGTTGTATGAAGTTTTATCTCTCTGTGGAGTTACCTTCTCCTATTATAGCTCACATTTGTCACTCAAAAGTTTTGTGGAATCGCATGGAGATGTTAATCTTAATAACTACTTTTGCCGTAGTCCGTCCGCGGATGGGTTACCATCTATTACATATTGGAATCCCTCCGTGCCTCGGAAAACACATTATACCGTTGGTCCCAACTGTTATTCGTAGATTTTTGGTGGTTACGGGTATTTAGATGCCCAAAAGTCTAGCAGCTAGTCTTTTCTTTGGTCTAGTATCGCGTAACCCAATTACTGGGTAGTCAGATAGACAGTCATTTTATGTAGAATACTGGTACTCAGATGCATCCAGTCAGATTGGAAAGCTACTCCTAAATAGTTGGGAAAAAACCCAGGCAGATTGATCACGCGTTCATAGTTTCGAAGATAGACGATGATTTCCTATGCACATACTTTACTTAGGAATGCTCTTTGTGTAACGGTGTAGTAAAATAACTGTGTGTGAGTAGGTATATATTTACGGCATGTATTTAATCGAATGTCTCATAATTACCATTTGTGCTTCTAAAACTATTATTGAACACTCTAACAGACCGTCCTTAAATAATTTCAATTTTAGGGTCCTAAAAATACTAAATATAGCGGCTGCTCACAGTTCCAACATAACATAAACCATTTAGTGAGGTGCCGTAGCTTTGTTACTACGAACGTATTTAGTCATAGTTCCAACCTAACCTAGCCAATTTGGTGAAGTTACCAAAGCTTAGTTACTGCGACCAACTGTGAGCAAAGGGCAGAGAGGACGCTCGATTGTTACAAAATGATTCCATCACTAGAAGGTCGATAAGTTTAACCTAGCACTTACAATTTTAAGTGACAGTAGTGTGTGTAGTGTGTACCAGGCGGTCGTCACGCAACTGTGTGATGCTGGCTCCAAAGGACAAAGAGATAAGGATGGATGAAAACCAGCACTTGAAGTGATTTTTTGCTCCGTTGGTGTAATTGCTGAATGACGTTCCAGTGTGAGGATAAATAAATAAATAAATAAGAGATTCTCATAAACCCTTTGATAACCTTTATTTTGATGATGTACAGACGCCAGCACATCAAGCTACCCGAAACTGTCAGATTTTCCCAATCAACTTTGAACCTTATGCTTTAGCGATAAAGCTGAAAATCTATTAAAGAAATCTGACAGATTGTAGTAGCTTGATGTGCTGGCGTCTGTACATGGAGTGATTTCTTTTCACCAGGGAAACCTCTACTACCTAAAGACTGTATGTAAGCTGTTATCGTATATTGGTAATTGAATCCTCATATCTAGCAGAATCTACATATACGCCCGTAGGATGCACTATTTACTAATGGTACTTAATAAAGACTATGTTGATGTCACAATTTTCCAGCAAATCAACCACCTACTCCAGCTCATTCTTTAACGTTATTTCTGTGGTGATCTGAACATGAAACTAGAGCTTGTTATTTTAACGGAAAGCTTTCGAAATTGGAACAGTATAGGAATATTTTTCAGATTCCAAATTGGGTATCTACGCCTCATAGCCATTGGTATGTAAATACAGAAATTTATATCGTTCCGAAATGTCTGTCGTAACATAAAAAAAAACTTTTCTTACAATTGATGTTGATCCCTTTCATATTTCTCCAATCTAAATTGAGTAAATTTTCAAGAAGAAAAGAGTGGAGTTTCTTTTTGGAGTGTTTTTTCAGCCTATGTAACTACGTAAAATATTCATGGCTTTGGTAAAAGGATAATTGTGTTTTGAGTTAAAGATGTATTTAAAGGTGAGGTAAAGCTTTGATACCTTCATTTTGCAATCCACTTAAGAATAAATATTTGATTGAGGGGAGTTAAAATAAAAATCAACCAGGATGCAGAAAAAAATTAGTATAGCGTTCTTTTATCCGACAGTCGCTGCGCTGAGACGTTAATGGCTGGCTCAAGCACCTGAAACAGAGAGAGCATCTGACCACGTAACGCAGTCAAGTTACTTCGCCCCTCTGTAGCCCCAAAGTAGCAGTTTGTGTCCACATCATGCCCTGCACACTTCCACCGGCAGCGGGGTCAGCGGTGGTCACTGGTCAGCCGCTTCCGTGCTGACGTACTGGTGGTGGTGTCTTCGGCGGCGAGAAGTATTAGTCGCTTGAGCTCGAGACAAGTTTTGTTTTATTCTTTATGTATTTTAGTTTGTAAGGTATTTTTAATTTATTGTAGCCTGATATAAATGTTTTATTTATTTACCTAAGTATAATACTAATGTAACTTTGTGGAATATTATTATTATTATATTATTAATGTAACACGTTTCGGTCGGTTTTGCGCGTTATGTAACTGAACGGAGCGTGACACGTGCGCGTCAACCTGTAGCATCCGGGCGACTGAGGGCGTTTTTTCCCCCACCCTCTGTGCGCACGCGCCTAGTGCCGCTATGATCGGCCGTGACCTGTGTTGTGCGCATATGATTGCGGATTTGTACTTAGTGTCCCTCGGTGTCCAACTTGTAACCTTTTTAAAAATTTTTTTGGGGACAAAATATAACATGATGTAAAAATGATTGGAATCGATTCAGTTATTTATTCTGAACAAACTACATATCGCTCATCCAATAGAACAACGACGTAATTACGAAAATGTTTTCTTGAGTTTTCTCATGAAATTATTACAAATTATTATTGATATTAAAGTAACATACATAAAAATATTAAATATTTTAGCATAATCATTGGAAATATATCATATTTTCAATTTCAAACTTTTAAAACGTTCTCCTGAAAAATAGCTAAAACGTAATTACGTCATTGTTCTATTGGATGAGCGATATATTCAGGTTTTCAGTATACTTACTAAAAATAATTTTGAGTAAAAATATTTTAATCTATGCAGCTACTAAAGTTACCGTTTTCTACAAGAGCGGTTCCGTCATATTATGACGGCTGTCATGAAAATCTGTAGGCATATTACATATAAATTTCAGCAGTTTTGACAATCAAGTGTCAAAAAACGGTCTGTGTTTGGACAGCCGTTATTGTGTGCCCGTTCACCGCTTTCTTAGAAAACCAAGTGAAAACCTTTAATTCGGATTTCTTCAAGACCGATTTTACAGCTCGCTGATACGATTTTTACTCTATTATATTTTAGTAACTTTAAAAATTCAATTAATAAAAGTTTTGAGCGAAGAACGCCATTTTACGAAGATGTTAATTTCTCTTTTGACCTTTTTTACTCATCTGCTTCGGAAAAGCATTTGAAAACTTTATTTTCATTGATAAAAAGGGTGCAAAATAGCGGAAAAAGTCGCTCGAAAGGTCTAGTAGTAAGTTATTATTTGGAATTTCGATAGCAAAACTCTAGGCATTACAATTATAATCATTAATGGTTATTAATCTAGTTTTTAGTAACAATAAGTGTTGTAGACATTTAATTTCTATCAATTGTGTGTGTGTGTTGCGGTTCAAGGAGCAGTGGTGACTCTTTGGAAACAGCTGCGACTTACGAGTTGTAGGTCGTAGGTTCGAACCCAGGCAGGCGCTTTACTTTGTGTAAAATATTTCATAACCACTGCTCTCAAAACGGCGAATGGAAACATCGCGAGGGAACAGGCATATTCTAGAACCAGAACAAACTCGAAGACACGTGACATCCACCATCCTGCACTGGGCCCGCGTGGTGGATTACAGCCCACTCTCTCTCACAGAAAGGAGACCTGTATCCCAGCAATGAGAACATTATAGTCTCATTATGAATGCAATCTAGTCTACACTAACCAAATTGAATGGGTAATAGCGTGTAAGTACCTAAAAGTATCAATGAATGTAAGATAGCAATCCTAATACCATATCCAACGAATAAATGTCTTTGTCTTTGTCTTTGTCTAAGAATACATAAGTAACAACTTAGGTGAAGTGAGCTTGAAGTGAGCAGGCAACAGTATCAATCCGTAGCATCAGGTGGAATGACAGCTCACTTCGGGCTCACTTCACCAACATTTTCACGATGAGATTGTTACAGAATAGACCGACTGGAAACTAGAATAAAGCCGGTCGATTCTGGAAAAATCTCACCGTGATAACTAAGGTGAAGTAAGCTTAGAGTGAGCTGTGAGTCACGCTGATGCTAAGGATTGACACTATTGACGACTCACTCCACGCTCACTTCACCCAAGTTTTCACGGTGAGATGGTTACAGAATCGCACGGTAGGTATCAATTTCAATGCAACCCTGTTGTATCTCAAACTCATTGACAATTTTCGTTGTCAAACAAGATAAAGTATTTAATGGCATCCTTAGCAACCGTGTCACCACCATTGTTGCGAAACAATTTCCACGCTTTAATCGCTCCCCTGAACCATTTACCGCTCGACTGTCGCCCGCACGCGGTTACTTATTGTTTTGTACTGAAAACAGCCTTTTTGTTCCCTTTGTGGAACTATAAAGCTTTATGAATAATAACAGTTCCACTACAATCATGTTCGTCGACATAATTGGCCAAATAACTTGTTTTTAAAAACAGTGAAGCCTTTTATGTTGTGCATAGTTTGTTTTTGGAATAATGTTGAAGTTTGTTTTGACGAATGTGTGGCATATAGATGACATTTCCACCACTTTCGCTGTAACACTACATTATGATTTAAAATTCTAGTGATGCAAATGTTTGAACTGCTATAAAGTTGTTATTGAGTAATTTAACTATCTTTGACTTATCATAAAAAATAACCAAGCAATATACCCTTAGTAGTATCTGATATTTTGTAATTTTAAATTATAATGAGGCATGCAGCTTTGGGATACCACCTTATATAGGTATATGAATCGTGATTTTCTCGGAAACGGCACACTAATTTTGTTGGTTCGCGTTTAGTCTATTCCTACTTTATTTCTGTAACACAAACAGGAAAATATTTTCCCAACTACGTTGGGGTCGGCTTCCAGTCTAACCGGATGCAGCTGAATACCAGTATTTTACATGGAATGACTGCCTATCTATGCTCCACAACCCAGATACTGGGTTAATACGATACCCCTTGGTAAGACTGGTTGTCAGACTTTCGGGCTTCTGACGACCCGTAACGACTGTCAAAGATCCACGAATGACAGCCGGGACCAACAGCATAACGTGCTTTCCGAGGCACGGAGGACTCTTGGTACGGACCAACCGCGGCAAGCGTAGCTTAACCTGATCGATCGACCCGTGCGGCTGTGAACACTTAGCCACAAGCCCCTCAAATCAGCCCTTGGACTATGTAGGAGTAATTCTGGTTTTTATCTATGGAGGCTTGTAATTAGCAATTTAGTTATATATTATTGTTATTAGTCTGTAAGCCTTCCGGATAAAAAAAAATAACCAGAAAAAGATAAAAAATTGCTTTTTAAAAAACAAACAGAGTTAAACATAAATGTTGTACGGGTGGTACAAAACCCTTCGTGTGTGAGTCCGTCTCGCGTTTGAGCGCTTTTTTACGTACCTACACATCGGTTTGGAATGAGAGCGTTACTCTAAGTATAGTTACTATTCAACCCTGTTCCGCTCGTCTTGTAAAGTGTGGTATTATTAATTAAGCGTCATCTTTGGCGTCATAATAGTTATTGCTTGTCAGTCTTGTGGTTAATTAGGACTAGTAAGGGGCTCCAAGAATCTGTTTTGTTGTGAAATATTGCAACACCTCTACGTCTTAATTAATAATTGTGTTTCAAGGCTAAGCTCTAATATAACCTACTTATTGTTATTTGGTTTAGGAACATTGTGGTGTTATCATTCTGATTAGGTACTTGGTTATCATTCCGAATAGGTACTTGGTGCTCATTCCAAGTACGTAGTTGGAATGATAGACGTTTCCAACTAAATTTTATTTACTTGTATGTACAGTTAGATAGTCGTAGTACTTAGTGTACTTAGTTAATTAAATGTTGTAAAAGTTTGCTATCTTACTAACTAAGGGGTTGAGAAAACGTTGAATTAATTTTTTAAACGTAGATTTAATATCTGCTTAGCTGACATAAATATGAATATATAATATGTTTTTATGATTATTTCACGTATGATTAAATCACGCAGCATAGTCATAAAATAGATCTTATCAGAACTACAACAAATATTGGGTACCAAGTAAAATAATCCGTACATTATATACGAGGGGCGTTCAATGTGTTCTCGGTACCAGGGTGATTTACTAATGATCTGGGTAATTTGACTAATTAATGACATTATGTAAGGGTATAAAGGTAAAATTTCATATAGTTGTGATCATTAGTTTGCTAATTATCCTAAGTCAACTACAACTGGAATGGCTATCGTGACTATGTTGAAGAAAATCGAACTTCGCGCTGTTATTAAATTCCTTAAGAAACAAGGAAAAAGTCAAAAGACTATTCACGAAGAGATGGTGACTGTTTACCAAGATTCTGCACCTTCGTTATATACGGTTCAAAAGTGGTCAAGTGAATTTAAAAGGGACAGAGAGAGTATTGAAGACGACATTCATTCGGGCGGCCCGGTGTCTGCCTCTACGGAAGAAAACGTGAAAAATGTTGGGAAGCTTATACTGGAGGATGCCCGAACGAAGACCAGAATGATAGCAGAGATGATCCACCTCTCTGTTGGTTCCATGCGCAGTGAATAGTGTAAATGTAAACCTTTCAAAAGTAAACCTTTCAAAAGTCAGTGCAAGATGGGTGCCGCGAATGCTCACGGCGCCTCAAAAGCAAGTGCGAATCGAGTGCTTTAGAGAGTTTTTAGAGCTCTGTGGTGAAGTTCCATCAAATATATTCGATCGAATTGTTACTGGAAATAAAACGTGGGTTCATCGTTATGACCCTGACAGTAAGCAAGAGTCCATGCAGTAGCACAAGAAGGATGCTGCACCACCATTTGTTCCCTAATTTGAATAAGACCTTCGTGGGAAACGATTTTCCAACGATGAAGAGCTCAAGTCGGCAATAAATGCGCATTTTTCAGAGAAAAAGGAAAGTTAATTTTTACAGTGTATTGAAAAAATAATTTCGAATTGTGATAAATGCATTGGTATAGTGGGGGATGACATTGAAAAATAAAAAATAGTTTAATTGAATTTACGTCTTTTTCATAACTATACCGATAGTACACTGATCGCCCTTCGTACCTACAAAGAGTTTAGAGAGCGCGTTCAATTGTTCATTTAGACCGACCCCGAGGGTGTTCTCCGGGCAAATCCCTCTGATGGAAAATGTATGTTGCGGCTGGATGCCTGTTACTGTACAATTAATTTCCCCTAAATCTGCCGCCGCAGTGAAATATTCAGTTTCAGCGGCTATAACAAAAAAAAAATATAGAAAGATTTACAGCAGCAAATCGATCATTTTGATAACAAAAACTAATATGAATTTATTGAGTTTTTATGAAAGTATTTATGAACTCTTAAATGTACGTGAGTTAAAATATTGCGAATCATGCTATTACTTTCATTTTTATATTGCTTTTATCATAATATCGATCTTTATATGAAGAAAGTTCTTGAGTTCAATGTTTGTCCCATGTGACCTATATGTACCACCAGACCTATATGTGACCAGATAGTGTACCTATCTAAAAATATGTAGTCCTACATAAGATATACAGCCGTGCGATTCTATAACCATCTCACCGTGAACCATCTCACCCAAGCTGGGTGAAGTGAGCGTGGCGTGAGCTGTCATTCGCTAGGGATTAACACTTATTTAGTGCTCACTTCACTTATGATTTCACGGTGAGATTTTTACAGAATCGACCGGCTAGTCATGAAAAAGGTTCACCGGTCCAAATACGTTGAGCGATTTAATTAATATTTTTATTCTCGCAATTAAAATTGACGAGGCCGTGTGATAATTGAAAGGCACGTTCGCACTTTATTAATGTCAATTAAGATTGAGTGACGGTACGAGGTGCCAATGAAATCTGTGCCACGGGACGGTATAGACGACTTTATACAGCGTGTATCAGAAAGGCGTGGTCAAACGAGGATGTGGTACAGACCATCAAACTGAATAAGTTTCTCTATGGGACCAACATCGAAAAAATATGAACAGTCCCATAAAAAACTTCAAAACCTAGCTGACTCAAATGGGACTGTTCATTTATTACGTAAGACAATTTCAACTAATTTCTGACCCCCGCTACGTAAGAAAAAATAAGACTTGAATGTACCCCTCTCCCCTTTGAATCTTACGTAAGATTAGTATCTAGAATAATCTAGATCCCTCCCACCCCCCTGTAAGAAGAAATAAGACTTGTTCGGACTCCCCCCCATATCGTCTTACGTAATAAATGAACAGCCCCAATGTATGGGATGGTTGATTATTTTTTTCTCGATGACTATGTTGGTCCCACAGAGAAAGTTGTTCAGTTTGATGGTCTGTACAACCCTTAAATTTTATCACACTTTTCTGACACACGCTGTATAATGTAAAACGGTCAACGAACATAAGAACTTCAATAGTACGGTAGGCCGCACGTTAGTGGTAGGAAAACCAGTATAAGCCAGCTTGTACTGGTTTTTTGGTTTTTATAGTCGTTTTCTGGCCTTCGATACGGAGTTTCAATATAATAAGGCAAACATAAAGTCAAAGTGACGTGTGGCCTACTGTACCTGACGTTTGAGCTACGAAAACCGCCCTTACTGCTGCGAAATAGGCCCTGTGAAAGTCAAATTGTGCCATGAACGAGCGGTCGCCTTTATCCTAGTGATAGCCGACTAATACCCCATCTACGACCCCATAAAGGCTTACTTTGACATTATTGGAATTTTTCCAGGGGTGAAAGTATCTCTACCTACTCACGAATATGAGAATTTTTTATTATATTACAATCTTTCTAAACTAGCTACAGTAATTTTACACGAAACAGCATTTTTAAAAATATTTTAGAATTAGTCTGGAGAGTGGTTACAATGGGTTCTTTCAACCCTTAACATATTGCCAGTTAAAAGTCAACTTGTACGTATTATACAGGTTAAAGCCCTTGAGAACTTGATAAGACATGTATCTGTTTCACCACGTGTAGCAATGATCGTGTAGGTATACATACATACATACTAACAAACACCCATGTCGGTTAAATAAAATGAGGAAAAAAAAGGGAGGTTTCTAAACGAAAATTGCCAATAACAGGATTTAATCTACTGTAGATTTTTGTCGACCTTATAATCTTTTCCCATGGGTGGCGAGGCACCGTAGGGGCTTTAAATTATGGGAGGGGTGGCAGATTATTACCCTCTGCGACTAACAAACATAAACGGGTCTTTCAGGAAATATTTTAAAGCTTTTAATTCTCAATTTATTGGAATAAATATAAATATGTAAAACCTAATTTCAGACTAAGGTCCAAATCTTGTTGGTATAATAATAATAGGTAAGTAAAATATAATAATAATATGGTACTCGTATAATAATAAGATGTCGAAACGCTCGGGCCCGAGTACTCGTCTGATTTTTAAAGAAATTTCTCGCCGGCTGATCGACACTTCACGTGAGGGCTGGGTCGTTCTTTGGCGAAAGAATTAGCATTGCCATTCAACGTGGCAATGCTGCCAGTCTTCTGGGCACGTTTCCGGATGACAGCGATGCGGTCGGGTACTTCGACGCCTAAATCCTTTTGTTTTTGTATTTAATTATATAGTTAGTTAGTTAGTTTAATTTAGTACCCTATGTAAATAGTTGTTGTAGTAATCACACTAATATTATAAAGGCGAAAGTTTGTGAGTGTGTGTATTTATATGTTTGTTACTTCTTCACGCTCAAACGGCTGAACGGATTTGGATGAAATTTGGCACACAGATAGTTTATAAGCAGGATTAACACATGGAATACTTTTTATCCCGATATTCCTACAGGATCGACACTTATCCGGGTGAAACTGCGGAGCGCAGCTAATACTTATATAAATAAATTCTACAATTTTGAAAAAAAAAAAAAAATGGTTAGCAATACACACTCATCATCACTCTCCTGAACTTAACCCAATTTATTTGGTGTTGGCGCGACATTTATTTTTCTTCCATACTTCCATTAGTCGTCATCTCGGTAGTCACCCCTTAAGTAATCCTTATTAATATTGTAAACTAGCTTCTGCCTGCGGCTTCGTCCGCGTAAAAAGTAACTTTTAACTATTATCCCAAGGGAACACAGTACCGGGATAAAAAGTATCCTGTGTTAATTCAGGACATGGTCTATCTACGTGCCAATTTTCATCCAAATCAAATCAACGGCTTACACGTGATTGAGTAACAACATCAAAACATCTTCACAAACTTGCACATTTGTAATATTATTACCTATATACATTATATTATGTATATTACATTATATAAAGTAGGATTTAGAAGTCCGTATATATGTCACCGTTTCACGCCTAAACCTCTGAACAGATTTGGATAAAAAGCAAAGAGATACATGGTATCCTTGGAAAGAACATAGGCTCCTTTTTGTCCCGTTATGGACGCACGTTCCCATGGCATAATTTCTGACATCCATGCGGACGGAGCTGCGTACAGAAGCTAGAGTTTATTTAAATAAAGTTGTAGAAACGTTCCTAAAGTAATAACTAACTTTACCTAAACTTGACTTGTTAGTAAAGTAAATTAATGTCATATAAAACATTTCAATTTCACACACACAGGCCTAATTACTACCCTAACAAGTTCTCAACTAAGTACCAATGTACCTATTTACTCTCTAAGAAGGATTTCACGCAACCTGTAGAGATGATTCAAGAAACAATAATTCCTAATGAAGATTCATTTGCGAGTATTCAAGACAAGCTTCGGAATTAAACTGTATTCAGAGAAATGTGTACGAATATGCACGTGTCGCAGAGGGCTCAGGCATCTCGTAACTGGAGACGGCATGTGTATTGACGCAAATAAAAGGCAAATCTACACGTGTTTAGAATCTAAATTTTTGTGGGCTTAATTTTCGTTTTTTACGCCTACATTCGAGATCACGATGAGATACAGAACAAAGGCGGTGCTATCCCTATTCGTTAATCTGTGTTCACACTAGCAAGAATACGACACGGCAACCGAGTTAGTGTTCCTATTAGCAGGTGACACTGATTAGCAACCTAGGGCCCTAAGGTAATTTTGGCGTATAAGGTGCGCGTCCTAGACCACTGGATCAATCTCCCTTATTTACAACTATGGACTTGGACACCTAGTTATTATTATTATGACCTTTATTCACTGTTTGTCTGGTTCCAAACATAACGTAACTAACAGAATATATTGTTAGAGAGCTCGAGGGCGCACTGTGTCGGCTCCAGTGTAGGTAGGCACTCTAAGGACGTGTACCACGGGAATTAGAAGCCAAGTCACGCTTCAGAACGAGTATTATTATTTCATTATAGGATCCGAGGAGTGTGGATAGCTTAACAGTAATTATGGCGACGTACGTGCTGCGGGGAATTTCTCATATAAGTTCGCACGCGCACACTTTAATTAGGCAAATGACGATCCCTCTCAACTTTGTTATTATATGAGTATCATTTTTCACACAAAAATTTTAAAATAAATCTTTTCACTTGTTCGAGGTGTCGTGAAAGCCCACTGAGTGGTTATGTCGAAAGCGTGGGCATTGCAAACTTGCACTTAAGCCAAGCGTAGTAACAGGCCGATCTGCAAATGTAAGAGACTAATTTAGGTTCGACTAGTTTGTATTTCTTGAAGAGAGCTATTTGTAGTACAGACAGGTGTCTCTCAGAATTTAGGCAGATATTTCAATCAACCCTTTACCCATTTTAAATACAATTTCTGTAAATGTCTAACCCTCAAAATCCTTTCACCCGTAAATATTTACGTGTCAAATAATAGCTATTTCACTATAAGTGGAAATGCCGGGATTCTCTCAAAGGGCTTAAAATTAATTATAACGAAACTCATCGGACGACCACCTTTGGATACAAAGGCTACAAAATCCAGTGATGCTAACAAAATGGCTACGGTTTTCAATAATACGTAGCTAAGGGTACGGCGACGCCCACGCTAAAGTGTACTTGCGAAAGGATTTAATGATCCTTGGCCACATCTGTTGTATAATGTTTATTTATTATTCTTTACCTTTAGCGTCTGGCTGCAAGGCATTCCCTCCTTTCTTTCCTGTCCTTTATCTATTGCTTTATGTCGACCATCTTCGATGAAAAAGTTCGCCTCGCCATCTCCTTGTGGACCTTCCGAGCTGTTGTTTGCTATCAGGGACCCGTTGTGTAGTGGTTTTAGCCCATAGTTTTTCCGACATGCGTATGGAATAGTCCACTTACATAGAAGCTTATAAAAAATATCATACTTAAAAGTGGTAGACAGTAAACTGGGTAGGTAAATTCATGGTTAATTTCTTCTTATTTCACAAGAAAAGTTATAATGACGTTAGTCTAGTGCTGGTTTGATTTCCAGAGGGAAAACTGGAATAGTATGATTGGCTTTTTTGTTAGACAGTTTTGATTACTTGCGGGTTGAAAAATAATATCGAAAACAACCTTATAAGCTTAACGTGGCTCTGGCATTTATAAGCTTCACGTCAAATAGTGGGTGTAGAAACAAGATCAGAAAAGTTAATTTCGTTTATTTATTCTTTCTTGTAATTCCAAAGTTGTGTCAATAATAATCATAAAAAAAGCAGCTGTTCCCTACATTTGACGACTCGTACGAACATAAATGTAGGGAACAGCTGATTTTTTTTTCGCGATTTCGGATTTGTTCCGATAGTAAAAATTGTTCGTTGTCATGAGTAGAATCATGTGTTTAAGTATCGGTCATTAATTACCAGTCACCCTATATATTGTTCTTAACTATAAAAGTTAAATTGAAGCTATTTAATTTCGTATCCAATATACAAGATCAAATGATACAAGAACAAATATTTTCCTCCGTGGTTCTGGGATTTTATTGAAGATATATCTGGAAATTTCGTTTCATCTTTATTAAAGTTTTTTCATGCCAAGTCTACGGCAGGGACAATAAATCTCTTAAGTTAAAAATACCTTCTAGCAAAATTTGTAGGTCTACGTATATCATAATGTAACTGTTAACTGACTAGTCTAATTGTGACACCACATTTCGGTTTATGTTTAAGGGTTCTATCACACGTACCACCACTACACCAGAACGACAACTCACGGACGGGTTCTAATTTATATGAAAATGAATAGTTCGCTAGTAACGGACCACATTTGACCGTCAAAATTTCAAATGTGACCACATCAAGGCCACGTCGCAACCACAACGCAACCACCAACAAGACCGCGGACTAGCTGAACTAGCACTGGCTGGTCACATCGCAAACACGTCACACACCTAGTAGCGACAAAACAACCACAATACAAATGCAGGAAGTTGCAGCGATACTGTTCATACGTAACCACTGTTTATCCACGTTTTGTCGCTGTTATGTGGTGTGGCTATGGTACGTGTGAAAGGGACCTAAGTCTCACGTAAAAGGTGGTTAGCTTATTCTTAATAACCTGAAAAGTCTAATGGAAAACTCAACAACTCAACACAACTTTGCTCAACCTGGGAATTAAACCCTAAAGCCCCAGGCTAGTAGTATTGCATGAGAAAAATTAAAAAAACGTACAATAGCAGTAAATATTTTAGACTAGCTGACCAGACAGACGTTGTCCTGTTCAAATTTCAATACGGTCTTGAGTTCAATCCCATAGAAAAAATGACGTCCAGTTTATACCGAATTTAAAAAGAAACCTCTTTTTTTTTTAAATTTTTCTTTCTATAAAAATCTCATCATCTGCCGAGCCTTTTCCCAGCTATGTTGGGGTCGGCTTCCAGTCTAACCGGATGCAGCTGAATACCAGTATTTTACATGGAGTGACTTCTTAACTCACCTCCACAACCCAGTTACTGGGTAATACGATACCCCTTGGTAAGACTGGTTTTCAGACTTTCGGGCTTCTGACTACCCGTAACGACTGTCAAAGATCCACGAATGACAGCCGGGAACAACGGCTTAACGTGCTCTCCGAGGCACGGAGAGGTCTCGGAATGTAAAGATGGTCACCCATCCACAGACGAACCGCGGCAAGCGTAGCTTAACCTGATCGATCGACCTGTGCGGCTGTTATTATTTAGCCACGGGCCCTTCAAACCTATTTCGGACTATTACGAAATAACCAAAGCAGTTCAGCCGTTTTCGCGAGTTGCGCCTACCGACGAACACATTTTTATTCATATACATACATAGTTACGCCCAAAAGCAAAATTTAAATAAATATCATAGATAAGTAGAAAATTTAAGACTTTTCTGCTAGCTTACCTGCCAGTATTTATAAACCTCTCATCTGTTTTCAAACTTACTTCTACAAAAGTTCGAATTTCTTAGTTCACAATTTAAAGTAGCATTTTTATAAGAAAAAGTAGTAAGGCTAATAACCGTAAGCTGACTAGAGACAGCGCTTAGCGTTTATTTTTTATTTGCTGCTGTTTGGACTTCGGAGCGCCTGTCTAGTTAATCTTACTTTTTGCTCTGCAGTGGCGTCAGGCGCCCATGGACTAAGGCGACTATATAAACTGACGGACAAACATTTTTGGATTCTCGATGAATTCGGTAACTGGTTGCTTTTAAGTATTGTTGGTGAATTCTGGTTAAATTATGAATGGTTTTAAGCTAATTCGATTTTATCAACTGCAAAGGGTGTTAATGCCGTAAAAATGTAAAAATTTGAAAGATTAAAGGTTATATTGAGGCGTTTTAATTTATTGCGTCATAGTTACCTACGTTACGAAGTAACTGGAATCACCGAAAAGGTCGGTGACACTGGCTAGTGAAAATCACTCTAGCTGAGCGTCGCATCGATGGTTGCGTAGTGGCGGTCTTCTGATGTCAGAAGAAGAAGATAACGTCAGGGGAGCCGCTGTCATACCAAGTCCACGACGAACTGCTATATTCCGGCACAATCCTGATGATATTGAAGCTGCTGAACCACTAATACGATAACCACTTCTAGTGAAGGCTATCCTGTGACGTTATACTCGTTGTTCATAGTAGTAGATGTAAAGCCCGAAACCAGCACCAATTAGTACAATAATACAAAATACACATTGGGAAAATATACTGTCAAATCTTCTGTATGTAGATCATCATCATCATCATCATGGCTTCAGCCTGGAGTCACCCAATGCTGGGCCTCCCCTTTCTTCTGCCATACTTCCCAGTTCCCTGCGTCTCTCATCCAGCTATTTCCCACGACTTTGACAACATCGCCAACCCAGCGCGCTTTTTGACGGCCCTGGTATGTAGATACAGAAGATTAACTAGATTAGTAGATAAATTAACAACCACAATAAAAGACGTTTAATTAAACCAAACATAGACTTAGTAAGGATTGTCTCAATAGTTGGCAAGTTACAACTAATCTGCCGTCATTGAGGTAATATGTACTACGTACTAGAGGAGCTATCCTAAGCAAAGGATATGTTCCATTTTGACAAGAGTTTTAAACTAAAGTTCGCTGCAGCGCTACACAGGGTACAGCAGACTTCTTCAGAAAATGCCTTCCCGCTTTGGTCGTATATTGAACCTGAAAATGATTGGATGGTAACTAGGTCTCTTCACTGCGGTTCTTTTGGACAAATATGATCCATTTTTCCGTATCTTTACGGCCCAGACGTGGAAACCTTAAATAAACAAAATGTAACAAATTATGTCTTACAATATGCAATAATTATTTTCCATCTTTCATTTTTCAGTTTTTTTCATTGAATAACCACAGTCAGTTATTTTCTAAATATATGTTAATTATTTTCCGCTATAAAAAGAATCGTCAGCTAATTCTACCTACACTTGTTACACAAACCGTCATATCTTCATTTTTAGTCTATGACAAATGATGCAATATGGCGTCCACCAAATATTTTGTTCGAATTAAATTTTAAAATGAATATCTAGTTACTCACTGATGAAAAGTTATTCCTTTGCACTTTGCCGTATTAGTTGAATTATTAGTGCAATATCTTAAAACACACGACGGCATATTAAATGCATTTGAACGTTTTTTGCGTTTAAAAACAAATAATGACTGAAGCGCTCAAGAGCTAGTAAACATCTAAGTGAAGTGCGGCCGGCAGGCCGCACTTGAACGGAACGCAGTAATGTTGTGTGGCGACTTCTTTAGTACGTACTACGTAGTACATATTACCTCAATGTCTGCCGTGCGATTCTGTAACCGTCCCACTGTGAAAGCTTGGGTGAAGTGAGCGTGGAGTGAGCTGTCATTCGCTAGGGATTAACACTATTAAGTGCTCACTTCACTTATGATTTCACGGTGAGATTTTTACAGAATCGACCGGCTGTACACAGCACGAAGGTGTCTATTTATGAGTAGGTACAATACACAATTAACTGATACAAAACTAAACGGTGATTTGCATACGTCAACCTCTCTTTCATGATTGTAGCTACTCGTAGTTTGTTGACATCAACCCTCATTGTTGGCTTGAATATGCCGCGGCTCCCAGATTTTTCCACGGTCCTTGGAAACCCATTATTATTGTAGCTAGTCTAATGGAAAGTGTTACGGCGTCGTCTTTTATTATCCCCTTTGATTATTGTGTGGTGCTGCCCGCTCAGCCACTTTGCTTTGAACGAACATGGGTATACGGTATGCAAACAGCGCCGTAAACGTTTCCGAGGAGGTATTTTCTTTTTAGTACCGATTTTCTGTACCGTCTTCTATACTTCGCTGAGGTAAAGTTTTCTTACCTTACAATATTTTATCGGTAAACAATAAATCTTCGCCCGCATGATCACGGAATGAACTGGAATGGAATGTGTCAGCAGGCTCGTGATTTAAGGGAATCGGTGTGTATACAGTCGTTGACAGTCTTTTTACCCATTGTCTGATTTAAGGTTAACCAGGTAATGGCGACCTTTTCGTTTTTATGATATTCTTTGTCGATTTCCGTGATGTCTTAGCTCTCGTACCTGGGTGCACACGGGCGATTTTTTATTGCGTTCCGGATATTCAACACACTGTTTAGCGCCTGCTTATTGGTGGCCCAGTGGTAAAGGTACCCGACTAAAGATTTTGAACCTAGGCTGGCACTTTACTATGTGTAAATAATTTCATTACCACAGCTCTCAAAACGGTGAAGGAAAACATCGTGATGAAACCGGCATGTCCTGGAACCAAAAATTAGAAGACATGTGAGATTTACCAACCTGTACTGCGCCTGCGTGGTAGATTACAGTCCATTCATATGATTTATATTTTAAATTTTTTTAATTTTAATCTCAATGTTTTAATTGCATTTCTAATGATAATTTTAAATTTAATTTTTGATTCTAATATCTTAATGTTTTGTTCTTTGTATCTAATGATTTTTTTCTATTCTCACTACGGGTAAAAAATCTTGTTAAAACGTAAATTTAAGAAGCTATTTTTATATAAGTGCTGTGTACGCCTGTAAGTGACTAATTCACAACAACTCAATTCATTGATACTTATTATTATGTTAATATTCTAGTGAATAGGTCGTTGGTGTACCTATCAAATAAATAAAAATAAAAAAAATAAAATTCCCCCTCAAATAGAGGAGGCCTGCGTCCCAGTAGTGGGAACATTATAGACTGATTATTATACTTGGCGCCGAGACTTGAAAATCTAACAGTGAATTTTTTTTGACGCTTTGGGATGCAGTCTGTTGGATTCTCAATGCTCGGCTCAACACCGAGAGTTGAAAATCCAGTTTGCGATAAAAAATCGCCTATGCACCTGGGCTTATTGTTTAGCTGTTAACCTGAGGGTAGGTCCTTTCGTCCACCTTACCTTAGTTAGGTTATATAACTACTCAATCTATGACCTGCCATGCGATTCTGTAACCATCTCACCGTGAAAGCTTGGGTAAAGTGAGCGTGGAGTGAGCTGACATTCGCTAGGGATTAACACTATTAAGTGCTCACTTCACTTATGATTTCACTGTGAGATTTTTACAGAATCGACCGGCTGTATACTTCTCTCTTAGGTTATGTCATTTAAATAATGTTCTATTTTTTTTTAATCTGGGTATGATAGTGCCAGTGGCACTAAATGTGTTTATTTCCAAATGGATGTAAAGTTCCGAATGGATGTAAAGTTCGTTTTTTAATCCTAGAGACTAATCTGACAGGTGTAATGTCAAACTTCTATACTAAAAAAATGCAAACACAAAAGACTTAAATGTTAGATTAGTCTCTGGGATTCAATAACGAACTACTAAAACATCAACCAATCAGAAAGCTAATTTGTGATTCGATCATTGATTTACTGATTTGCCAGTTGATCAGGTTTAAAAAAGCCGAGGGTGATTCTATTACGGCTCTGTTTTGCTTTTAACTCCGGGTTGCTAACTGCCTTGCCTAGTGATATTATATTTCAAAGTTTTAAAAGGAGGACAAATTGGGTTTTAATCCTTCGTCGTGTGTTCGTTACACGGAACCATGTCACGGATGTGTCAGCGTCTATTTGCGTGAGTTATGCTCCTTTAATCCAATGTGTAGTTGGAACCCTTCAACGTGGACGGTAAACTTCGTTATTGTGTTTGGCAAGGCCTTTGGGGAAACTAGGTATTTTTCGTATGTTTTTTTACTAGGTGGATCTTTGACAGTCGTTACGGGTAGTCAGGAGCCCGAAAGTCTGACAGTCTTACCAAAGGGTATGGTATTACCCAGTAACTGGGTTGTGGAGGTCAGATAGGCAGTCGCTCCATGTAAAATACTGGTACTTAGCTGATTCCGGTTAGACTGGAAGCTGACCCCAACATAATTGGGAAAAGGCTAGGCAGATGATGATGGGCATCTCTACCGTGGGTCGTCAGAAGCCCTAAAGTCTGACAACCAGACTTACCACGGGGTAAGTTATAGTTATTACCCAGTAACTGTGTTGTCGTGGTCAGACAGGCAGTCGTTTCATGTAAAATACTGGTATTCGGCTGCATCCGGTTAGACTGGAAGCCGACCCCAACATAGTTGGGAAAAAGGTTATAATGATGATGATTGGGTATTTTAACCCAGATTTAAATAGTTACTGTTTTCTTTAAATAACGTAACTTTGTGTCAATTATATTATGTTCTTTACCTGGCGTGTTTGTCTCCTACACATTCCCTGTCTAAGTAAAGGTGTGTCGGAGGGCAGACGCACAGATCTTGTAGCTGTAATTTTGTGTACTAAGCTTTTTACTGTGTGTTTTGTGTGTGTGTGTGTGTGTGTGTGTGTGTGTGTGTTTTTTCATCATTACTATTGTTGTTGCTAGTCGTGTTGTGCGATTACGCTTTTGGTGATAATCAGGTCGAAACCTGTAATGTGAACCTAGTGATATACTGTGAATGTTACCTTTTGTAGTTGCTTTGTAAATAAATAAATAAATAGATTTTCCTGACTAAGATACCAGGACAACAGACAGAGTCTCATCGTCAATGCCTTAGACTGGATATGGCAGATATTTAGTAATTTTTTTCTTTAGTAGCCATAATTACTCCTTTTTTTAAATAACATTCCTATAGTTTAGAACACTGCCTCCAAATCTGTTGATATTTTTAATTACGATGTTTAAAACTTTGAATAAGTTTAGAGCCCCTACCTTTTAAACGCGTGTTCGTCAAGGTTCGATTGCAATTGTATCATATTTCGACATGTAACAAAATCACGCTTAAAAACTATAATACCTATCTATAAGGTACACACACCTAAGCAATTTCTTTGTTTTTCTAATTTAAAGCTGCCCGTCGTACTTTTTTATCAAGTTTTGTTGTGAGTGTGTTGTAATTTTGTATTTTTATATTCTGATGCTATTATCAAAATTACACGTGTTGTCTGGGGCGAAGAAGTGTTTCCTTTCTTTTTTTTCGAAACAGTAGGTACCAACAGTTTCAGAAGATAATAATGGTAAGAAGCTGTAAGACACTAAAGGTCACTTATTCGATCAAAAAGTAAGAGTTTGCAAAAAGAGCAACACTTACCGTGATTAAGTTAATTCACGCCGCATGCAGCGTAGGCGTTTCAACTTTGAATGGGCACTTGAATCGCCAACTTCTAAATCTCTACACAGCCATGACTAATGAGTACTTTACTCACTTTTACTGCACTTTTCGAACTAATAATGGCACTTGATGAACTTTTCCGAGTAAAAACAACCCGGGATGGCTACATTGACGAACTTGCTGACTGAGCTGTTGTTCATTCGAAATAGCCCATAATGTTGTCACTAGCTTTATCACTCGATTGCATCTGTGATAAAATTGTTTTTGGGTAACGGTTTGATTCATATTAGAGGGGAAATTCTTGTAATTTAGGGATTTTCACAGTCTGACCTCAGTCTCAATCTGTCAAAAATACCTCTAATTCCTACATTTGTGACAAGTTTTTGGCATATGTTTGTCGCCGAGATGAAACTACAAACTAGGTTTTGAACGTTTTAAATTACGAGAACATGCCTTCTGGTATAAATACCCCGACAGCTGTTTAACCACAGGCCATATATAATAGTTACGGAACGTAAAAGTAGGCATGTACCTTATATTTGCTGGGCCACTTATTTTGAAGCATCGATTTTCGATTCTGGCGATTTTAGCCGCTACATATTTCCCAATAAATTCAGTCTGCATTTGAACTGTTATATCCAATATCCATATATTGGAAATGTTAGTGCAAACGCAGAGAGTTGTAAACGCTAGTATCTGACGTAACATAAAATGGCGGGATATTTCCTGTATTTTATATTCGAGAATTAACTTCAAAACGTTATTAAAAAAATAAGTATTGTTCTGATTGAATCCAACCAAGCTATAAATATATCGGGCCAAAATAAAATAATATTGAGTATTTTGCATCCTTTATGATGCACTGAACCGTTATTTATTTAAAGGCAAAAAACAAGCGAATGATTTTAATATTACATATTTTATGTCAGGCAGTTCGGTAAAATATGTACGGATCTGAACGCGGTGCCTTTTAAAGTGTACATAAATAATTTTGAATGTATTCGCTTTGTTGTTTCAGGACCGTCACGCCTACACGCCTAGAAAGGGTAGGCTGTAAGTATCACACACTAATAATTCACTCGTGAACTCCCTTGTGATCGATGCCTATCACTCATTGGAATTACTATACGAGGTTGAATATCGTTAACTTGTTACCTAGGATTTACAAAAATAATTGCTGTAGATCAATTAATTATAATGATGAATAATTGATGATAATCAATTGATTTATTGATTGTAATGATGTGTACATCTATCATCGTCATCAGCCTACAGCAGTTCACTACTCAACATAGGCATCTCCAATTGCGCGCCATTCAACTCGATTCTCGGCAACTCTCATCTAGCTGTTACCGAAGATCGACGTTCCACCTAGCCTGAGGTCGTCCTACCTTACGTTTGCCAATTCGCGGTCTCCACTTAAGAACACGTCTACATCAATGATCATCGGGTCTACGGCTAACTTAGCCGGCTCATTGCCACTTCGGCTTGCTTATTCTGTGAGCTATTTCGACAGCTTGGTTCTCTGCCGGATTACCTCATTCTATCCCACAAAGAGACTCCAAGTATAACTCGTTTCATATCTACAATAATCTAGAATCTAGATTTAAACCTAAAGTTCTTACTCGGTACAACTCCGTTACAATCCACATACACACACCATGAGACTCAATTAAAAAAAAAGAAATCCAAAATTTCAAAATTTAAGAAAATCCGAAAGGTCACACATCATACAATTTAAGGCCCGGTCGTGTTCTACGATTTCGTTAGGCTGAAAGCAAACAAAGAACTTTGCGAACATATGGCGCACGTGTTACTGCATAACAATTTGTTTGTGGAAGCTTTCCACAAGGTTCATGTTGAATATTATAATTGGTATAAGTAGTATTAATTCGATGCTCGTACTAATTGAATAACTGTAGTCCCAATCCTATATCATCATCTGCGTGGACATGGAGCGACTGCCTTTCTGACCTCTATTATCCAGGTACTAGGTAACATGATACCCCTTGATAAGACTTGCATGATATTTACTTTTTAAGCAAATTAAAATTTATTTGGACGTAACATTAGTTCTATAGTAAGGAAAAAATATTAAAAATATATATTCATAAAATATTTTTTTTTTTTAATGTCCTGGTGGATATTTACATCTTTATGTAATCAGAACGAATCTACTGGGAACAAAATGAGTTGAATATCTCTAACAATTGGGGAATCCCCGTGCTCTGTAGAAACGAAAATATGGCATTAGATTGGTTGATGCAAATTTCTATCACGATGCATTTAAGGGTTAAGGCTTCTGACTGTGCAACCACTGTCAAAGATCTGCAAATGACAGCCTGGACTAACTGCTTAACTGGATTTCCGAGGCACGGATCTCGATGTGTAATGGATAGTCAGACATCTACGGACTGACCGCGGCAAATCTAGCTTAACTTTAAAACAAAAAAAAAAAAAACTTTCGATCGATGCGTGCGGCTGTTATTACTTAGCCACGATCCTATACGCTTAACCAAAAAGAAAGAAATAAAATAACTACAAACACATTTTTGCATCAACTGTGTTTGGAAAGTGACGTAAAGAGATGTACCGATGAAACTTTTCTCCGATAGATAAGTATAATAGTAACCGAAGGGCAGCAGGTATAGTAAGTATCGGCTCGTATTGTACCTCCAGTTTACTGTGCGAATATCGATCTGTACAAGATATTGAATTCAGGCTGAAATAGGATAACTAGTCGAGATGACTAAGGAACTAAATGGGCGAGTCGCATAGCATTATTTGCATGCTTCCATGTGTCCGCATTCCGCTCGATATGGGCTGTATGCTGATGCCTTGATAATTGTTGAATGCCGGATATGGAGTTTATTGTAGTAATGAAGACTTCTCTATAAATACGTAAGTTTTATCATGAATGGGCGAAGTATATCAACATCCAAGCGGCTCGAGGCGGCATAGGTGCGTCTCGTCGTCCTGCATCATTCTGATGACGTTGTATAGGTACTTATACGTAAGTATACTCTATTTGAAATAAGATGAGACATTTAAATATACCTTTTTTACAGTCTGTTCAAACGATTTTGAATATATTGCTTTGGCAGTAAACAGTTGATATTGTAACCACTTTTTTGCTATTAATGCCATCCTTATGCCTACGCTATAGAAGTCAAAATCGAACGGACTGCAATAAAGGTTTATTTAAATGTCTAATCTTATTTCAAATGGAGTAAAGTAGTGGTAGTAGTCTACAATGAACGTCTTGATCAAGCGTCGATTTGAGACGCGAGCGCAAGCAAGTTGCCCACTGTCGGTATATCGTTTGGAGGTAGGTAGTAACTCACTACGCGTGACGCGCTACGTGACCTCACTGGACTCTTGAGATGCGCGCGCCGCCGTGCTGCCGCAGCGCACGTGCCGGGCACGCGTGTCCGGCTCGATGTCTCGCAGAATGTCACCACGCTCACAGCCGCAATAGGGGAATACAACTGTAGAATTTATCTTGAGCGAGCGCGCAGGCGACGCGTAGGTGATAGCGAGATAAAACACAAAATACTGAATATTCTTGTCATAATCTGCCTAGCCTTTTCCCAACTATGTTGGGGTCGGCTTCCAGTCTAACCGGATGCAGCTGCATATCAGTATTTTACATGGAGCGACTGCCTATCTGACCTCCACAACCCAGTTACTGGGTAATACGATACCCCTACGTAAGACTGGTTGTCAGACTTTCGGGCTTATGACTACCCGTAACGACTATCAAAGATCTACGAATGACAACCGGGACCAACGGCTTAACGTGCTTTCCGAGGCACGAAGGGGTCTCGGTATGTAAAGATGGTCACCCATCCACAGACAAACCGCGGCAAACGTAGCTTAACCTGATCGATCGACCTGTGCGGCTGTTATTGAATATTCTTATGTAATACATGAATGCCTTGGTTTGGTACTTATTATATATTTATGAACGCACATACATACATATTTGCAGTATCCGGCAAACAGGATGCTTGTGTGAATATGTATATTTAAACATGGTACACTACTAAACAGGATCCTGCAAAAAAACTGTACCTGCAAAAATCGGGATCTTGCCGTGGGAAAGAGCCGTTACTCCGTTTTCGCTCAGCGTTTTACTGACTTTTTTTTTATCGGCTCTTATGTGTCATAGCGGAATGTTACCTATAACCTTCCTCAAGAATTGTGCTATCGATTCAATAAGATTTTTTTTTTTAATCCGACTAGTTCCGGATATTACCGCGTTTAAACAAACAAACCAACTTCAGCCGGTCGATTCTGTAAAAATCTCACCGTGAAATCATAAGTGAAGTGAGCTTGAAGTGAGCAGTGTCAATAGTGTTAATCCCCAATGACAGCTCACTCCACGCTCACTACACCCAAGTTTGCACGGTGAGATGGTTACAAAATCGCACGGCTGTTTTATTATTTGTATAGATGATAACAGTAATGTATACATTTAAGCAATTTACTCTCAAAGATGTCATACCTAATAGCAGACTTAGCAAGCTAGAATATTTTTGGAACGAAAATTTAATAACAAGGAAAACTGAGCTGTCTCGTGGCTTTCGTAAAACTGAAGAAACGACGATAATCATAAAAGATCTTGGTAAAACGTACCTATGTGTAAACGTAAACACTAGATTGAGAAAGAGAGTCACAAATGGTATTCTCGGATAAAAGGAAAACCTTGCATACTAGGTAGGAATAAATGTGATATTGATACAGCCGCGGCTTCGCTTTCCCTAAACAAACATTCCGACTAGTTTTTATTTCCATGGTAATGTGTATAATCCCAACCCATTCCAGCCTCTTGCTACATGTCTCCATAATTCCGGGAAACCCCAACACGAGTCGAAAAGGGGGAATTTGTATTAATGCGGGTTGGGAAGCTCAGCAAATCTCTTACGAGTGATGAGATCTAAGTTCAAATGTTCCAAATTTTGAGGTTTGTGTTATGTAAACTCCTTGGTAGACCTTTGGAGAGCTTTTGAATATCCAAGTTTGTTCGATCGACATAAACATAAGGAGCTGATACAGTATTGATTACCGGAACACGAATGAAACTCGCCGCGATTGAATAGGTAATATTGCATGTTTTCAATGTACTACGTAAAGCACTAAGCTTGGTTTAATAGAAATCCTATAATAGAGTTAACAAAAAATCGACAGCTTCCAGCGGATTATTATTTTCTCATTGCAAAGTTAAAGTCAAATCGAAAGGAGTTCTTTCGAGAGATATTCTTTACCAATTCAACTGATTGCCGTCATATTATGGCGCTTCCAGTTTACCTCAACCATCTGTGTTCCTTTAGGTACGTATTAATTAATATGCAATATGTTTGTTATTTCGTAAGCGTTCTCAGCACCCTCGTTATAATATAATACGTACCTGCTTTATATCTACAGAAGATGGGTGCGTGGGATTTATACACCCTTCTCCCTTGATAAAGATTATGCGGAGTTGAGACTTAGGAGGCGTGCGTGGCTGCAGCTTTCATACAACCTTTTAATATTCATGGAATCTTAAATACATAATCCGTCTACCCGTATCAGACTTATATTCAGATTTCAATCGTTCATTGCTGCTAAATATTTTATGTGTCTTTGTTAAAGAAAGTCAAAGAGATCATCGAGTATGAAAACGCACAAATTCAGGCAATTTATTTTTTCTTCGTTTTTAAAGTAATCTTACGATCTTTACAGCCTTTGAAGATTCTGCTTTGACTTTGTATTCAAACAAAAGGACACAGAAATGTATATTTTCTTTGAGAAAAATGTTCAACGGCTTCCTAGACCGAGACGGTCCCCTATAAGCGGCAATTCCATAGCTCTTTTATCGGCGTACCATTGTGGGATCCCCTCTGCTTATCGCCATCAGTTAATTTTTCCATGACATAGCTATAAAAGCGTGGCGATCTAGTTACGGGGAGCGTCTGCCCAATAATTTTGCCTCCTTTGAGACTCGGAGGGTCGTCCCCTTTATCATTGGACCTAATAAAGTTATCGACGAACTATCGAAGCCGGTAGATATTTCTATTTATGGCACTGCTTACCTATGGGAAAGGTCCTAGCAAGGAGTATGAGAGTTAAGTTTATGGTACAAGCACAAGTCTTATTATTATTATTTCTTATTCTTACTACTTATGTTGGAACTTCACTTAATCGACACAAAACGTGGTCAGATTTGAATATAGCATAATTATTTAGCCGTGGTGACCCAGTGGCCTTGACTTAGAGCTCTTTCCCACGGCAATATCACGTTTTTTGCAGGTACGGTTTTTTGCAGGATCCCGTTTAGTAGTGTATGTGTTTAAATATACATATTCACACAAGTATCCTGTTTTCCGGATACTCCAGCTACATAGTTATAAGTAGTACCTACTTATTACACAGCATTGTGATTGGTTTTTATTTGTTTACGAATGTGTACAGTAAGTATTAATTTATATCATGACTAGCATGTCGATTCTGTAAAAATCTCACCGTGAAAACTTGTGTGGAGTGAGCTGTCAGTGTCATCCCTCTGATGCTAGAGATTGACTAAGCAATTATTTACAATCATAGTCGAGATTTTAATCATATTTTTTATGCTTATTCTATTGGTAATTTTATATAATTTCAAAAAGAGTAATTTAGCTGTCAAAATATCACTATTTTGTGGGGTTTTAAAATAAAATAGCAAAACAGAAACTTAGTCAGAATATCAATTTTCTTTTTTTTTTTCTTAGACTAGTCCTTATATAAGGACTAATCTTTTTTTTCCTAGATTAAACATGTAACTAACTTATATTTAAACGCTTATTAACAGGAATACTTCTGTTAAATCCGCAATGGTTTGTGAGGTATGTTAATGGTTTTTTATGTCTTGAAAATGTTTTGAATAATAATAAAAAAAAAAAACGTATTTAGATATGGTAACTCTAGCTTATTATTTGACTAGCTTCTGCTTGAAATTCCTTGATCCCCGAACCATCTCGTCACATCGCATCGCTTTTTTCTTACCCGCGATATTACTTCGTTTTTCATAGCGATCTTTCTGACTTAATTTTGGTTTTTGCTCGGCTCTTAAGGGTCCTTGCATGATGTTAATATAGCCTGTAGCCTTCGTCAAGTATTTTGAGCTATAAATGCAAAAAAAAATTCAAATCCGAGTCTTAGTTCCAGAGACTAGCGCGTTCAAACAAACAAACTCTTCAGCTTTATTATTCAATCAATCAATCAACTCAGCCTATCGCAGTCCACTGCTGGACATAGGCCTCTCCCAGACTACGCCACAACACCCTGTCCTCCACCTTCCGCATCCAGTCTACCCCAGCTACCTTCTTTAGGTCGTCCGTCCATCTAGCTGGGGGCCGTCCCACACTACGCTTGCCGATACGCGGTCTCCACTCCAGGACTCGTCTGCTCCAGCGGCCGGCGCCGACGGCTTTATTATTGGTATACAGATATAGATATTAGTCTTAGTCGTTATTCAAATAGCGTGTGTAATAAATGAAACAACAGTGTACATTATATATTTATCTATATTCAGGATCTTAATGGTTCACTTTGTCTCTAACTAATCGATAATTAAATTAAAATCTACATGTACAAAAATTGTTTTATATACACGAATTCATGCAATTACTATACTTATTCTAATTGGTAGGTACATAATGACCGTGACGCTCGTTACTCGAGGAATTTACAAATACAATTAATATAATATATCTGACGAAATTCATCATTTTGACACATTCAAGTAAATCCAAGTTTTAAAAACTTCCACACTAATTAGGGTTGTTATTTATTTTAAGTGGCTAATCGCTAATTATATTTAAATTACAATTTAACGTCTTTGTGAACCTGTTTGACGATTTTTGCAATAATTAAAAATTGACGATCATCAATTACATTCTTAAGATTATGAATTTCATACATGAAGATCGTTAACCTAATGCTTTTCCAATGACACTGAGTAAAAATGATGGAATAAATATGATTTATTCTGAAAATGGGAACACACGACATTCCACGTAAACAGTTCGCAATATTGCAATTCGCAACCAAGCACTCGCGGCGCGGGATGGCCTGTGCAATGGTGGTCTGTTATCTATACCCACTAACGTTAATGTCTCTATACGAAAGGAATATTATGTTATATTTACACGCACACACAGACGCACGAACATTTGGCACAAAGAGGCGTTTCACGCTCACACACGGGCCACGGCACGATCCACTACAGGTTCTGAGCAAATATAGGTATGCGGAGAGATATCTACACAAGTACTTCGTAGCCTCACCTATTAGTCTCCACTTATAATATTGGTGAGTTCTTATTCTACTTATTTACATCTCACAATCAGTCGTAAATAGTTAATATTTTGGCAGATAATTTCCATTTAATAACTATTTTTTAAATACAGAAATATTGTTGTTTACAAAATAAATATCAAACGCGACATAACCATCTGGGTTGGCACTGTTAAGTCCTAAATAGGCCGGACTAAAAGCTGCTAAAAATATCATGCAAAATGTAAAGTCGTATCGTATAATATAAATTCAGAAATACGAGTCTAATTTCGATCTAATAATGTTCGGTTTCATAATGATAAAATTATTTCACAACCTGTTACAGTATGTTTTGAAGTTAATGACTAATCTACACAGAATGGATGAAACGTTCTATTCGAGTATTATAAATTAGGGTCGAGATTAAAAAGGAGATATTGTCAAGATTGTGTCAAGTCTCAGTAGGCGAATATATTTCTAGAAAAGTCTAGAAGTTGCTGTCGTACTCGGAGCGACGGCGCGAGTAGTGCGAGCGCGGATACTCGCCCGTGTAACCGTACACTTGGGAGCCGCCGCCCGTCTGCCCGTACAGCTGCGAGCCTCCGCCGTATCTGTCGACACAACACACGTCTATTAACATACATAATATGTTCCCACATTTAAAACTTTGCCGAACCTGTCCCGGCAGCTAAAGTTATGCCATGAAACAAGCAGCGGCGGTTTTCCATGAAACATGTAAGGCGGGGTTTCGCTGCGGGAAAAGTTGGTGGTAAAAGTAAGCCTTGGTTGTCTCTAGCGTATTTCATGGAAAGTTGGACGAACGATACAAAAACTCTACAGTATCGTGCGATACTCATACGGTAAGCTGGCCCGCACCTGCCGTTTGTTTCATGTGAGTTTTATAAATAACTGAGTAAGGACAGCTTTTTGTGAACGAAGTATCCTTTCATTTTAAAAGCAAATACAAATTCGTACCCATAAGCATTTCCAACAGGCCCGTAGATCTGCGAGCCTCGTCCTGAGTCGGGCGTGTAATGCTGCATGTACTTCTGGAGCTGCGGAGTCCACTCCGACCGCCACGAGTCACCCGGGTTAGGGTAAGCCAATTGCTCGATGAAGGCAGTTGACATACGCTGGACAAAGAATAAAAATAAATAAGAGATAGGACAAATTTTTAGGGTTCCGTACCCAAAGGGTAAAACCGGAACCCTATTACTCCCGCTCCGCTGTCTGTCCGTCCGTCCGTCTGTCACCACGCTGTATCTCATGAAGCGTGATAGTTAGACAGTTGAAATTTTCACACATGATGTATTTCTGTTGCCGCTATAACAACAAATACTAAAAAACTGAATAAAATAAATATTTAAGGGGGCTCCCATACAACAGACATGATTTTTTGCCGTTTTTATAGATGGTACGGAACCCTTCGTGCGCGAATCCGACTCGCGCTTGGCCGGTGTTTTTTTAACTTTGAAACATTGGACTCTGATTCAATTTACCTTGCCTGACGGGAGATACGGCAATTCACGTTCTTTCACTGGATGCACGTCATCGAAACCTCCCATATGACTCTTATCCAAATCACGAAGCATTTCCTCGCTGAGAGGTATTGGCTGTTTCGCTTTCGCACTCTTCTGTCGATTGACCAACTGAGAGAAACACAAGAAGAGTTATATTACCAATAACAAACGCAGAATTATCTTGAACTAATTTCTGTTCGGGGTAACTTACTACTGTGACTCCAAATATAACGACGAACAGAAGAGAAGCCAAAGCAATGACAATCACAGCGATGCCCCACTGAGGCAGGAACGATTCTTCTTCGGGAGTTACAGGCGTTGGCGCTTCACGCTTAGGTAAAACTATACAACAGAAATCAAAAAGTAATATTCAAAAAGTGATACAAGGTATTAAAATAATTAAGTGAGAATAGTTTACCCACCTATGAACTCGGTGTAAGCAGGGTCCATAACAAACTTCCCGATTTCTAGTTTCCCAGCAGACTTATCAATTGTCTTGGTCATTTTCTCATTGCTTTTCTTCATTCTTTCTTCATCCGGTTGATCACCTAACATTACGTCAGGATTAAAATCATCATCATTGGGTGCTTCAGTGACTGTTTCAATCACAGTACCAGGCCTGGCATCGTGAAGAGATTTGTGGAACATTTTCTTTAAGTCCAATGTGTCCACTCTTTCTTCTACCTCTTTGAGTTCGATGAAGTAGTCAACAAGAACAGAGCCTTCGCTGAACCCATCAATTCTAATACCCTTATACCATTTTCGTAGATAGTCTGATTTCGAATAGACAGAGTTCAACTGGAAAATAAAAAAGATTTGTTATAGGATAGTTTTCCAAATTCGAAGTTACTAATGCGTTTCTTGCACTTAGTCGTTAATCAAGTGGGGTATTCTCCAATTATTAATACATATAACTTACCTCTTCTTTTACATCTGCGGCAAGTCGTTTCCATTCTACAGTATTGTGATCTAATAATTCTGGTATCCATTTAACTCCTGAAAATATAAAATATGGTTTTTAATAAAAAAATTCAGACCACACCATTTTTTTTATTTTTCGTTTTTTTTTTAACTTACTTCATCTTGACATTTTTATGTGAATTTATGATTAAGAAGTTAAAAATGTATTTTACATCAATACAGATACCGACAGTAAAGAAATAGTGGTACCTGAAACGATTTTTATAGTAGCAGCGATGTCACACTCTTTTTTGCATAATCCTGGAGTGGTCGGTGGAGGGGGAGCAGGTGTCGTCGTTGTCGTGGTCGGACGTCGTGTCGTAGCTTCAGTGCTAAATTCTGGCAGTGGACTGGTAGCAGTGGCATTCCTTTGAGCTTCTAGAAGTTTTTCTATAGAAAATGGTGTTGTAGACGGTGATGGCCAACCAGTGAATTCAGTAGAAGCCCTGAAAAGAATAAAAAATCGGTCATTATTATTCAATAGTACAACGTAGTCACTTTAAAATTATACAGAAATAAAAAATACCTTGTAGGCCAACCCTTTTGTATTACAGGTGTCACTGGGACAGGACCCAATGGCTTTGAAGTAGTCGTTTTTCTTTGAACTTTACCACCTGGTCTTGAGGGGAATACTAGTTTAATCATGCCTCCAGGAGCTTTGGTCGTACTACTGGGTGGCGCGGGCGCTTCTTCAATAGTTTCGTTTAATTTAAATCCAGGTGGCAATAGACTTGAAATATCAGCGACTTTGAGCTTGATAAGAGGACCTTCCGCAGTTTCTTTTTCTGTCTCGTTTAATTTAAATCCTGGTGGTAATAAAGCTGATACGTCTATTGGTACAGCGTTTGCTGGTAATTTGAGTGCAACCTTTGGTTTTTCTGTCACTGTAGTATTTAACTTAAAATCTTTTGGCAAGAGAGCAGAAATATCAACTTCTTGAACTTTGTCTAAAATAGCAGATTTCAAACTTGATTTGACATCGGGACTCTCCGAGGTTGGAGGCTTATAATTAGATGGCAATAAGTTACTAAGATCATCCTTTTGTGGTTTTTTGGCGAGATCTTCATGAGGCTTATTTTCTTTAGGCTTATATTCTTTAGGAAGTAAAGATTTATAATCTAAAACAATAACTTTATTCTTCGCGCTGATACCGGATGATCGACCTTGTGTTCCATTAATGATAGGGACCTCACTAGATGTCTCTGGTGCACTAGTAGTTGTAGTAGTGGTTGTGGTGGTCGTGCTGATTCGTTTGTCTTTAAACGAGAGCCTTGATTTATAACCGGCAGGCAACAGTCCGGCTATATCATCCATCACAGTCACTAAAGAAGGTTTTTTCCTCGGCTTTGGTGTAGTAGACGTAGTCACACGATGTGCAAATTTTTTTATCTGCACTGGTAATGGATCGGGAGATGATCTTTCTGTTACGGAAGGAGACGAGGTGCTCTTTAATGTAAATACTTTTATAGGCGACGGGGTTGTAGTAGTAGTTGTAGTAGTTGTTGTTGTTGTTGTCGTCGTACTTTCGGTAGTTGATTCCGTTATTAGCTCAATATTTTTATTTTCGTTATTTAGCGATCCAGATAAAACTGCACTCGATAGCTCTGACTGAATACTGTCCAATTTGTCGTTAATATTTTCGGTCGACGATGGAGTACTCATTAGACCATTTGTTTGTAATCTAGGGTCTTTTGTTACCGATTCCACGTCATCATCATCTTCTTCTTCATTGTCGTCCGCTAATACTTGTTTCTTTTCATCTTGCTCCACGGTTGGGAAAGGTAAGAAACGAGCACCTGAAACACTTCTACTTGTCTGAACTGATGCAACTACAATCCAATTCTCAGTTGTTACTGGAACAGAGGCGTCACTCATTTGGTTGCTAGTAGGTGAAGTACTTTCTGAAGCAGGACTTAGCTTGGTTGTACTTGGTGCAAAAGTTACGTCTGGAATAGATATAGTGCCATTAACGACACTCTTAGTGGTAACAACTGACACAACTTCTAACTTTCCTAGAATGGACGGTGTTTCTATCGACGTCACATCTTCTTCAGAAGCAGGTGCAGTATAATCAGTGACAAGAGTTTCTTTTTCTTCATTACGTTTGTGTTCAGTTTGGTCTATTACAGTGGTATCTACAAAATGTTTGAAATTATCATCTTTAACCATCGTGTTTTCAGGCTTCATTACTAAAACGTCAAAAGATTCCGTATTGTTAGCTTTGGCTAGTTCTGTAGGTTTTTCAGGTTCTTCAGTTGTGTCATATTCTTCATCATAAATGTCGGTAGCATGCTCTATTGATTGTGGTTCTGGAGTGGTGTGTTTCACTTCAGTACTTTCGGCATCATCGTAATATTCCACATACTCTCCCTCGTCTCCTGTATCATCACTTTCATGATCTTCACCAGAAAGGTTAGTACTTTCCGTAGTAGTTGTTGAAGTTGAAGTAGTGGTGGTTGTTGATTTGATTGAATCTTCTCTTGGATAATTGTCTGCATTCATGGAACTCGCGTCCGGTTTACTGTCATCAGCTGATTCAGATAGTGTTTGATTGGATTTAATAACCTCGACATCAAAAGAACCTTGGGTATTCTTCATAAGCTCCCTAAATGAACTAATATCGCTTATGTCATCTTCAAGTAAAGGTTCTATATCTAGGAGTCCTTTATATTCAGTGGAAGAACTTTGATATAAGTTAGCGTTGGTTTTGGGTGCATTGAAATTGTTGTTTTTATTAAATGCGTTGATCGGTGTATTTTGAGAATTCGTGTTTTCATTTAAAGAAGGTGAATCTAATTGAGGGAATCGTGGAGTATTAGGTTTAACATTCAGTCTTTGTTTGATTGCAAGTTTATGAGGATTGTAAGTGGTCACCCGGTGATGGTCAAATAAGTCTTGGTTATCATTTTCAATATCTTCATCGTGTGGAATGTGACCGCTTTGTCCGTTGCTCTTTAAGCTATTACCGTCAAATGGCATGTTCTTAAATCTGTTATTTTGTAGATAGTCAATATCAGGATTATTTAAAGTAATTTGACCTAAAAATGTTTCAGGTTTTGATGGATCATTTTGATACGCTACAGAATGTATTTGTGGCACGTCGGGTCTTTTAGTTGAGGCTGGGTGTACGAATTGGAAATTGTACGGTAAAGCTGGCCTAAACCTCGATCGTTGTGCGGTAAATTCGGGTTGGTTTACATAGTACTGCGTTCCCGATTGACTCCTGCCCGTCGGTAATTGAAAAGGTGTCGGATTTTGGTTGTAGTTAGGGCTAGGAAATCTGGCTTGATCCTCGTTGTAGAGCGGCTGCTGTACAGTTGGCGCAACTCTGTAGTTGTCCCCATGTTCGAAAAATGAAGATGGGCGAGTGTTCGGAAATAAAGGCGGTTGAACTTGAGCAAAACTTTTTTCTACCGGTGATAAGTAATAGTTAGCATCTGAAACAAGGAAATAAAATAAAATTAATATTTATATTTCTCAGATAGTTTATATTAAATTTAATGTTATAGCGATTAAACTGGCTGCTTATAAGTAGACTAGTATATGTTTTGTAAAGTAGAAAGAATATGAAATTAAATAAATAAATAGTAAAATTTTACATCGCCCCGCACATGCAATGCGATGTAAAATTAACCTAAAGATAATCCTTCAGTTAGCCGAGAACCTATACTCCCAATAGACTACAATACAAATATGTAGGATATGAAGGAATCTATTCACTAACTAATAAAATGAATGGCAGAAAACGGGCAAAACGCAAATCCACGAGTTAGTTGTGACGTAATATCGGAATATTTCACACGTTACGCGATTCGTGAACGTTACATGTGTACGTAATGCATCAACTGTACATGACTTTGATGTACTGCTCAATTTTATGGAAATTAACTACGTTTTGTTAAAAGCCTCTCTCACTCCGTTCTGGTTTGTATGCATTATGTAGTGTTCACCGAAAATAGAGCTTTTTATCAATTACAGAATACTAATTGATTCTTTGTATGTTCTATGTGTTTATCCTTTATAGATTTTTAAATGATATATTGTTTTATTTCTATGAGTAGGTTTGTACAAACACGTTCACACGTCCATCATATTTTAAAAACTAGATGAGGTCGGCGTTTCCTATCTGACTACTCTGAGAAGAAAGGCCGATACAAACTCAGAGGTCACAGTCTCTTTTAATGTCCAGACATAATCTTGGTCAGATCATGTGAAGATCATATAGATTTTGAGGAAAGAACCACCCAGACTGTGTCCGGTCCTTTCAGGTCACGTGTCATGTTACACACACGTCTAATCCATAATGCAGTGATTCGTAAAAAAGTCGCATCACTGATGCGTAGAACGCGGGGCAGTGACAATAGCATCCTGAAAACAGTTGTGTAGAGTCCTTACTCCCCGATTCTGAGGCACTATGTGGGGATAATGGTCGGGTAGGTCATTCCTCACTTTGTCGTTCTCTGCACATTCTGCCTCAGACACCTACTTTGTTGTTTGTTTCCTGCCTGTTTACTACTAACACTAGTTATAAGATATTTTTACTAACAAAATGGACTATATTGTTGTCCGAATCTAATATATAAATAAAATAAAAAAATAAAAATAATCGAATCGCTCCATTCAACAATAATTACTTAAATAAAAAAAGTTCATCTTAACATAGTCACAAAACTGTTTCTTAGTACAAAAGAAAATCGATGAATGATACATCACAAACCACAGGGGAGGATAATAAATAACATGATTAATAAAAGTGAGTGAAAAGTAATCCTATTATTCGTCCATAAACCAAGTTAGTGTACAAAACAACTCCTCACTTGTGGGGAACTGGGGAAAAACAATATCGTAATGGCTCCGGAGTTTGTTTTGTATGAATTTTTGTTAGAATCGGCTTTAATACAATTTTGTGAGTGAAGGATACCTATTCTTGTATCAGCTAATGTAAAGCGAGGCTGTTTTAGAGGTTTTCATATGTTTACTTTACAAGGCCTAAGCATAAGATATTCATGGTCTGAGTATCTTTGTATTACAGGGGACTTAAACAACTAACGAAGTGTGGATGTACCTACACACCTCTGCACAACTCTTCAGGGAAACAAGGCTTGATTATATGTGCTATGTATCTATTTATGTTTGTCTATCAGTCTACTAATAGTTAGTGAGAACAGTTTTATTGAATAAAAATAAAGTGGTTTGAACACAAGATTCGATATTTCAAACAAGCTTGAAGAAATAGGACCTTGTCGAAGTCGTGGAAGTCGTTTAGAATATTACGAGGCAAAATGTAGGGAGTATCCTCCTTAGGCATTGTTAATAACGGCTAATGGCAATCATCGATTTATCTGACAAGTGTAGACTAACTAACTTTTCCTTCAGCTAGGGTTTCCTGGGAAAGCGGTTCTATCATATTATAACGGCCGTCATGAAAATCTGTCATTTTCACAAAGCTGACATTACGGAGGTGGGTCTTGTGGTCTCGAGCGCCATTGCTGAGCATGAAGTCCTGAGATCGATTCCCAGGTCGGGAAAAGTGTTATTGTGTTTTTCCATCAGGAATATCCCATTAGCAGCCCAGAGACTGGATTCGTGTCCAGTTGATGCCAATAGGTTCACCTCCTATTACATGGGACTTAAAAATAACTGGGGAATTGTGGATGTACAGACGCCAGCACATCAAGCTACCCGAAACTGTCAAATTTTCCCAATCAACTTTGAACCTTATGCTTCAGAGATAATGTTGAAAATCGATTAAGGAAATTTGACAGATTATAGTAGCTTGATGTGCTGGCGTCTGTACCTACACACATCTGCCAAAGCCTTCGAGAATTACAGGCGTGTTATGTTATGTGTCAAAAAACGCTCTGTATTTGGCCATCCGTTATTGTGAGTCCGTTTACAACTTTCGTAGGGAACCAAAGCTTTGCGCCTGATCATTATAGCGGCCACAGCAGTCATTAAGATACCAATGTGGTGTACATTGACAACAGAATATAGACACAGAACAGAATATACTGCATGTTTTTTTTTTTACCGTGTCCAAATTTTTACAGGCTGTGGTTTTTACAGAGTATGGGACCAACTCTGAGATCACGAAAAAACATGCTGTTTCATACATTTTGGTCAAGTAGTAGGAACTTTTGTATTAAGCAGGTGATTTTTTTTTTTCGTGATTTCAGAGTTGGTCCCAGAGTAAAAGTTGTTCGTATTCATGTGTAGAACACCCTGTAAAAATTTGGGGACTGTAAAAAAAATCATATATCCATTCCAAAGTTGCCCAGAAGAGATCGCAGAAAGTCGCATAAGGCCGGTTATTGTATATACGATATGATGTATTTTTTGTTATGTAATTTTGAGGTATAAAGTATATATAAATAAAATAAGTAAAAAATATGCCAATGTGGTGAACATTGGCAACAGAATATACCACTATAATATAGGATAGTTAACATAGTTTATGTTAAAGCATAATAAGGACGAAGGTACCTACAATAACCGCCGGGATTTATAGCCCCTACGTGCGGGACTACGAAACGATTAGTATAGTGATAAATGGACATTCTCTATCGTAGAATAAATTTACCTTCTCTCCGTTACGCGAATATGTATGACGCGCGTATTTCAAGACTTTCCTGCCATTTTATTTGACCTTGTAATAAGTTATGCAGTTTTAGTAGACCTTAGTGGACAGGACCTTAGGTGCCTAATGCGTCTTTGTTATGTAGGTATTTGAGGCTAACAGTTTTCTACTTGAAATATTTTTTGTAAAGAATGACAAAATTGGCATATCCAGTCTAGTTTTGCTATCTTCCACGGATAATCTGTTATAGTATAGTTAAACTAACCATTGTTTAATTCGTTTAAGTACCTACCTAAATTGTTTTTTTTTTATATTCTATATGAACTTATGAACGGACAAGAGGTACATATTTGTGTCCTACAATGACATAAGTAAACAGGTCATTAATTAAAATTGGTTAAGATTAATTAACACTCGTTTAACGTCTTCAACATAATCTACGGTTTTCTAAGTACCTGCTTAAAGATTAGGTAAATATCAAGAAAAACAGCATTCAACACCAGAAAACTATTTTTTCTACGTTGTATTTGAATTTGAAAGTTCTTCAACCTTCATTATGTATCTAGGTGTTACTTCGATATGCATGCGGCAAATAATCATATTTCCGAGCAGAATGCGAAGTCTAATCACATTTTATGGCTCTTCCAGTTTATCACGTTCGGTTGGTTTCGGCCTGTATATCGTTCCGAAAGATAATCTTGAGGAAATTACTTTCTTGTGGATCATATCCCTAATTAAGAATGGCGGCGGTGTTTATCAGGTCGCAAGCGGGAATATCGTGGGCTTAATAGGAAATCGATCAGCCGAATAACTCATAAACTACGAGGACTCTTAAGACGTGGAAACTTTCAGGCCTGCGTACGTAATGGTTCTTACCAACTTAGAGTAATCCATGTGTATTTACCTATTTTAGGGAAAGGTACTTTAGAAACAATTACTTACCTTTATGCAAAGGTCCCTTGTTTTTCCTCCCAAATATTGTTTTGAATATTTACCTAAAATTATCTCGGCATTATGTATAATTTTAATGTCCGCATATTTTGTGTCGAGAGAAGTTCAAGGTAAGCTAATTAACTTTTTTTATATTAGTATGTTAAGTAATTGCTCTACTTGCTTATATCGTTACCGTGAAATGCTTAACTCAAATAAACTAAGAACCGTTTAAAATCAGCATAATGTCCTCGCAATTTGTCTGAACATTTTAAAGTCATCGTTTATATCAAGCTGGAGGAAAATTCAAAGCAAATTAAAGAGATTTATGCTTCGATTACACTTTAGTGTACGCCTCTAAGCTCAGCGTTTTTAAATTAAATACTATGGGAGTCAGGAATCCTTTGGAAGTAAGGTAAATATGGATAAAAGAGCATTTTCATGTTCGATGTAAATTGGCGAACGGTTTTATTCGCATTCGAAATTAGGAAAAGCATTTGAATATTAAGGCGCGGTAAGAAGCAAATTTTAAGATAAAAGGCAAAGGCGCATCGCGGCAACAAATAAGGTTCAAAACAGCGATGCGTTTGATGTTAGTTGAATCAAATGAAAACCAAAGTAAAAATATTTTGCAGTTAAAATAAATGCACGGCTCGGTGAAGTAATTTTTAGGTATTTCTTTGGTTGATTGTTTTCCTCTTTATCATCATTACATAAAATATGATAGTTTAATTTCAACATTTTGTGAATGCTGCAACGAAAAAAAAATTTTTTGAGCTCTGTTTTACGACTTTTTTATCATGATACTATTTTATTTTCATTAAATATTTTTGAATTAGTCTTTTCTTTTGTCGTTTTTTTTTTTTTTGATTAGTCTTTTGGCCAATACCAGTGCCAACACGTCTAACTGTGTGACAAAAAACTGAGCGTTTTACGGTGTCTTACGTTTGGCCAGCACCTTAGGCATAGGGCTTTTTGTAGTTATCTACGATGAACCTACATAAACGTATCTTCATTCACCGTCGCTTTATAAAGACAGTAGAATTCATTATTCCACAAAAAAGAATTCCTATTGTGGGACGAAATGTATTATACTTTGAAGTCAACGGAGTGTTATTACTGCATTCCTTTTATACGAAGATTTGGCAATGGGGCGGATTATAATAACTGATTGCCGCCTGACCTCGCGAATCCCGGAAAATTTCCGTATTTTTATCAGAACAAATTACCAACCCTAAATATACTCCGGCGAACTGATGGATTAGAATAAATTTTGATGTATTGTGTTCTTGCTTTTGTTTTATATGGCTGTCAGAACTCCGAGTAAATTCTTATAAGAGGCGAGTCGAGGATAACAAAACTTTAGTTTAAGTGAAAGGAATATTGGATTGATCTCTTTTGCCAAAGTATAAAAAAAGCCAAGCTCTTTCGTTGACAGGCCGAGAGAAGTCTAAAAGTGAAAAGAGCGTACATAAATCATATACTTATCTGGAGCTCGATCTCTAAACCAATTTCATCATAATTTGATCCTTTACAAACATCAGCCCTCGCTCAAAAAGGCACAAAATCGACAGGCAAGGTTCACCTGATGAAAGAAATACTATAACATTCACAGTGCCTTCAATATATTTTCTGATTAATTCTTAAGAAACTGGAATTTCCCCTGAGACTGGCCGAGTTTCGTGGTTTTATCTCTCATGTCAATGTTTGTCCGCCACGGTTGATTATGAGAGCAGAGTTGCAATACCTACCTAAGTCGGAGGGGTAAGCGTGTGGGATCCCTTCAAAACTTTCCTTTATGAATACAGGATGAAACGAATCGCTTATTGGGGCTGTGTGTGAGGGGTTGAAGTAGGTATATTACTTTGTCTTTTCTGAGTTTGATCAGATAAAATCGTTTACAGGCGTATGGCTATATGATTTTCTGATTTATTTTAGGTCTCGACTTTATTTAGGATACCTACGTATTAATAGATAGGATTTTTGTTTTGCGCTCGATGGAATCGTTCAAAGAGCATTGGTGGCCCCGTGGAAACGACTGTGACTTACAAGTTGTAGGTTCGAAATCTGACAGGCCCTTTACTTTGTGTAAATTATTTCATCACTACCGAAGCCGATATGTACTATAACCATAAACTGGAAGGCGTGCGACATCTACCAACCTGGCCTGGGCCCGCGTGGTGGATTACGGCCCACTCCCTCTCACAGAGAGGGGGCCTGTGTCCCAGCAGTGGGGACATTATAGGCTGATTATGCTACTCTCGAATAATCTGGGCTGTTATTGTGATTATCTATACCAAAACAGCAGATTCCAAAAAAAGTTATCCCATTTTAACATACACGCAACTTTTGTTTTAAATTCATCATCTGCCTAGCCTTTTCCCAACTATTTTGGGGTCAGCTTCCAGTCTAACCGGATGCAGCTCAATACCAGTATTTTACATGGAGCGACTGCCTATCTGACCTCCACAAACCAGTTACTGGGTAATACGATACCCCTAGGTAAGACTGGTTGTCAGATTTTCGGGCTTCTGACTACCCATAACGACTGTCAAAGATCTACGAATGACAGCCGGGACCAACGGCTTAACGTGCTTTCCGAGGCACGGAGGGGTCTCGGTATGTAAAGATGGTCACCCATCCACAGACCAACCGCGGCAAGCGTAGCTTAACCTGATCGATCGACCTGTGCGGCTGTTATTATTTAGCCACGGGCCCCTCATAAACGGACCCCTTTTATTTTAAATTCATTCATTTTAAAATATTTTCAAAATGGGAGATATCCTAATTTCCAACTCTGGCGTTGCTTCAAACTTGCTGACTCACGGTAGAATGAAAGGGCTTTCTGTAAAACAAACACATGTCAAGTACACGCGTCGTTATGGCAACGTCGCTCCCCGCGGGTACTCACTCACAGCGGTTATTCATGCTGGATACTCTCAAATTTTGATCAAGTGATTGATACCTATGTATATTAGGTAACAAAGGAACGTGACGGAGTGTATCAGCTTAATTAATATGAGAGAATTATGGACTTAGGTAAAATGACGATTCGCCCATGTTTCAGTCACATTGCTTACGTAATGGAACTGAATTTTATTATTTTAGAATTACCACGCCTAGGGTAGGTATACTCTCTGGTTTTGATATTGATGATGATGATGATCTGATTATATATTATGATACGCCTGATCTTTCTCCAGTCGTGTCGGATAGCCGTCACATCAAACTATGAGAGTGAGGGAAGAGGGAGTGCACCTATGTCTGCGCGCACACTTGTGCACTATAATATCTTCCGCGCAGAAGGCTATTCTCCGTTGAGATTGGCCGCTTTGGCCGAAATAAGGTCTGGAGGACTATATACTGGATGATTTTTTTTACAGGTTCTAAATTTTTACTCTCTACTCATCAATATGAAGAACTTTCACTATGGGACCAACATTGAGATCACGAAAAAAAAATCAGCAGTTTCATACTTTTTGATCAAGTAGGTATTGAACTTTTGTATTACACAGCTGATTTTGTTTAAAAAAACATGCTGTATATATATTTAGAAAATAAAAAACTTTTTTGAGTCTGAGATGGAAAATTACTTTATACCTAAGTGGAAAAATACAAATTAGCCCACTAAATTCGAAGTTACAGTTCACACAAAATATAGCATTTACTGATAAAACCCGAAGCATGAAAACAGAATATGTTTCTAATTTTGTTGACAACTCTTGTTAATGGGACCAACGTAGGTATATAAAAAAAAAAAACGTTATTTACAGAAACTTATCTAGGATCAAAATCAGGATCAAAACACGTCTATATTTAGATAGGTCGACAGTATCATCTAACTCTTCATTAACCGAGATACACCTGCGTTATATAAAACAAAAATGTTTGGCAGAGACACACATGAAAAATTAACTCGTCTGTATGAAAACGGCCAGGATTTACGAGGCCTTTGGGACTGAATGTGTTATGTTATGGTCCCACTAATCTCACTTATCCCTTAGCTCAAAATCTATGTTTGTTGAGGATCTTTCAGTTTGTGGGTGCCGCAAAATTGGATCATCATTTTACGTTTGAAAACTTTGAAACTCGGTTATAAACATTATAACTGAAAACTGGGCCAAAATGTATAGAAATGGGTAGCTTGATATGAAACATTACTCACTTTATCCACAAACCCTAAAGCATTAGAAAGATCTATACACTTGACAAAACAATGGCGCTAAATGGAATAACATACGACCAAAAAAATTGTCGAGGCTTTTTGCGAACATTTTGAACTTTCATTAGAAGGTCTCTTGGGCATAAAAACAACATCCATTAGAACAATAAGTTGTAATTAATATTAGGGGCGGGGCACACGCCGTAAATCGCAGGTAATTAGGCAAGCACACGCGTCGGGTAAGGCCCGGCCTGCACGTGACGTGTGCGGAAAGGACTTAAAAGCTCTTTGTAATACCGTTGGCCTGATGTGTAGCTCGCTTAAAGGTAAACATTTCACTTTTTATTTCCACCGTAAAATGTTTGCAAGGAATTTTTTCACGAGCTCAAATAAAAACTGGTAATATATGTTTTGTTTCGTTTGTATTTTACCTATAAACAATCTTATCTTTTAGGTTATGTGAGAATATAAGTTGCTATTAGTGGACTCGAGTATTTACCTACGCAACGATTCCAAAATGTTATTTATGTTCGTGTGTACTCTTGTGGGTAGTCTGAAGGTACAACAACTTAATTTTCAGTTTGTAATCATAATATTAGAACCAAAAATCCCCAACGTTGTAAACGATTATCCCTAGCATTAGTTTCAAAAAGTGCGCTTCCAATGAAGTCGTAACGTGGAAACTGGATTAGTCTCTCCTCAGTGCTCGGGGACCCGGGGGCTTAGGAACTGGATCATAGTCTGACGAAGTGTAATCCCTAGAGCACACTGCATGCGCTACACGATCACAACTTTATCACTAGCGCTATAGTGTAATATAATTTAACATTAGAAGTCTTCCGACAAAATCATCCAGCAATTTGTAAAATTTTGCTGTAAACCCATTTATCCCTTTTAGAACTTCATTATGGGAAAATTTAACCAATTTGCTAACGTCACTGAAGCTTATTCCTCGCTATTAAAACTCTTTAGAGGATGCTGGTTAATCCATCTATATATAAATGGTTAATAAAGTATGGTTTAAATTCTCCCCAATGGCACGGGAGACATTTTTCTCTAGATTCAACGTAAGAGAATAGAATAGAATACTCTTTATTATGTACACCATATAAATTACAGACATAAATATAGAAATTATACAAAGTGTGACACAATGGGCGGTCTTATCGCTAAGAGCGATCTTTTAAAGACAACCTTTGGATGGATTGAAAAGAGAAGGAGATACAAATACTCTATAAGATAAGTCTCTGGTGTACCATTTACACGATACAATGAATACATACATAAAGTATATTATACTAATCTCAATAAATATATACATATAACAATAGACATGAAACAGGAGTAAAGAAAATATAGTGGTGCGTACCCAGACTAGACTAAAAAACGTTGTCTTTATTGAAGAGAACGCTCTGAAGCTAATAATAAAGATATTTATTGGAGTTTAGGTACTCAATTCAATAGTTAAATATTAAATGCTAACTACTTAGTAAATATGTTCAACCGACAGAAATTATCTGAACAAACGTTCGGGTCTAATCTTGTCTAAATACATAATAAGTAAAGCAAATTACATAATATTAATTACGTATCCGAGTTACTTTGGCATGCTTCCACAATTCCATATTGTAAATAGCCTGTGGCTCTATTAGATTAATAACGAAGCCGACCTCGTCGTGAAAATAATTTAGATTACCATGCATTCTTCCAAGGCTGGATCAAGTTATGAATCTTTCACACTAACAGATAATCGCTATGCGGTCCAGACGAGGCTATTAGTATGCAAACTGAGCAATCTGCGCAGAACACTGCGAACCGTTATTAGTACTCGCAAATAGACCGTATGCGTCTCGCGTTTTTATATAAAATCTAGCGGCTGACTGTACATCGTCCTACTTTAATAACATAAAAATTCTGCAAGAGATTTCAGTTCCTTGAACCGCGAAGTTTAATGGGAATCTTGTAATTATTTTCATTGCGTTCTTACAGAACATGAATAAGAAACGTGTGAATACTCTGTACGTGCCTAATACAAAAATTACTATTCGTAACGTCTCTTTCGTCTGTCCAAAAGCAGTCTAAAACCATTTTTGTACGAGATAAGATCAACCACTCTCAACCCAACATTTTGCTAAAAAACACCTTTTTATGACGAAACCTTGTTAAAAACTCTGCTATCCTCATTGTATTAAAGATAATGTAAGTAAAGAACAAAAAGGAAGCGCATCAAGTTTTATAGGATAGAAAACTTCCCGGTGGAGGCGAGAAGTTAGTGGAATATTTAGAACGTACACCTGCGTTGCAGCCGCGTAGCCGGGCGTTGCGTAGTTTTACCGTTTTGTAATATTAATGTAACTTACCCGTTCGAATTACCGCCGGTTTAATGGTTCCCTAATGAAGGGGAAAGGAGTATCTTATACGAAAAGGTTTAATTGCTCCGGGCCGTTCATCTGTGGAATCTTCAAAAAGGAAAAGTAACTATCATTAGCAAGAACTCCTGATGGGAGGGTACAGTATTTATAATTAGCGACATTTAACGCGAACGCTCCGCTTTTTTATTTTCCGTTTCGTTTCTTTTCTTTTATGTGAAAGGATGTTTTTAATATCTTGAGGAAATTATTTGGTGTAGCAACGAGGAAAAGTTAAGTGCAGTTGGTCCGTTTACTTGGAATGAGGAACAAAAAGGTTGGATTCAAAGAGTATTTAGAACGCTGCGAGATTTATGTCAAATTCCTTTTAAGTGTCCCTTTTCATTTTACTTTTAGAAGGAATCATTCTACACGACATATTGTAGCAATTTCAGATATTGCAAGTAACTTCGAAAGGTATTGATCAAAAAGATTTTATTGTAAGTCTAGACAGAACGATACCTAGAAGTCTACCCAATAAATTTCAATTTCAACTACTCACTAAAGGAAATAAGAAATAATCAGCAAAAGTTTATGAGTTGGTTTGCTAATTCGAATGTTGGTAAATATTCAACATATTTGAATTTCTTTCAATTGGGCAAGCTTTACCACAATAAGCAAACTTCGTGAGTTGCAAGAAAATGAGAAAAGCGTCATGCGCCGAAGAATATTGAAGGTAAATTTTTGTTTAATTTCTTCATTAAGTACGTGAAAAGAAACTGAAAACTCCATTGTGCATGCTTCTATAACGCAACATAAAACGATTAACGTTTCCATACATCAGAACGTCGATAATGAAGAATAAATCAAAGTACAATTTAGAATTAATGCGAGAAGAAAGAAACTTTGGCAAAGTTTTCGCTTGATATTTTCCGACCCCATTTAGAATATGACAGGTAACAGAGTGCAAAGCACAAGTAATAAGCTTGTCAAAAATTTGATGTAGGTTCAATCGAGTGAAATTAGCTTGGACAGGTACACAGAACGGGGAAAATATAAATCAAAATGCTTTACCCGACTCTATCGATCGTCGTAAATAAGATGATATTTACACAAGCTTTTATAACATACCTGAGGGTGACACGGACACCATCGTTACCACAGATTTAGTTCATGATTCGAAACCAAATGAAACGGAACAAAAAAATTCCGTAGGTTATTAAAAAAAAAAGTTGCTAAATAAATAGAACTAGGTATTAGCTGACCGTGTGTTCCCTGACATTTGACGCCTGCTCTGTAATTACTATTGCCTTTTGACGTTAAATATGATGGAGTAGCGAAAATCTTCCGGTTTTTCTTCTGATCTGCGCTAAGTAGGTTGGTTGACTTAGATAATTATGTATTATCATATACTATTAAAAAATAAAGTATACAGGGTGACAACGCACATCCAGTTTTAGTACATGATTCAAACCCAAAAGGAACGGACCAAAATTTTTTCATGGCTTAGAAAAATGATTGCTGTTCCACATATTTTGACCGCTTAGGTCAAAATGACACTTTGCTCAGAAACAGCAGAGTTTTTTTTTAAACTGATGAAACATTTCTACGCTATGGAATCTAGAATCATGTGGTTACAATTTGCGCGTTGATCTCTCTGCCACCATGTACATTTCAGTTAGATAGACAGACAGAGATAGACGTCTATAGAAAACGTATCATGAAAATGTAAATAACGTCAAATTAATATTCCGTACGCAAAGCAATTTTAGATATATGAGCAACATATGTACGCAAAATATTTTGATCCACATACTCCCTGTAGTATATGAGGGAGTTCCACATTGAGCCACTTGATCCCTAATTAAGTAGGACCCTCACGTACGCACCTCTGCAAACCTTTGAATAAGAGATGCTTGAAGCCAACACAATCATAGTTTTATACACCGGTGTCGAATAAATTGCCTTTCGAAATGCCAATTACTTATGATCTTCTTTTTCGTCGTGTCGCTGGCACGACACGTATTTAAACTTTGCTGGCCTAGTACTTCGCCAATTCCACGGCGTTATCGGTAGCAGTGCAGAGGTCACTTTGTCTGCATATTTTTGGGCACAAATGGCACAAAGAGGTGGAGCATAGTTTGTGACACAGTCACACTCTGCTGCCGTTCCGTCAAAGTAGCCCCACTTGACGAGGGGATTACAAATTAATTAAAGTATAACACAGACGAGAGGAAGTAACTTTCCCATTAGGGAATTAAAAAGTGGAATCAAAATGTCGAATTTAATTGGGCATCGTCCTACGCACACTGAGGGTTGGAATTGGTTTAGACAGGTACGCGTTTTATGTTTAGATTTCAGAGGACGTTGCGAAAAAAGCTCAAAACGTGACAGATTGTACATACATGCGACATATTAGCTTCAAAAGAGATTCATCAATTTATTATTTACCTACTAGTTTTTTCCCGCGGCTTGGATTTCGGAAAATATTCCACGGGAATGTACTACCGGGATTCAAAATACTCTAGAGGAATAATTCCGTAATAAATTGTTTTCATATACGAGTACCACACGCCAGTAAAGCTCGCAGTCGGCATGATTTTTTCCGACACCTTCAGCCATCAGCGTCATATTTCAGCCAGTTTGCACAAAACCTAATGAATTATACATTTAAACTTTCTTTATGAATCAATCTGCCCAATGGTAAAATCCGTATGAAAATCCGTTCGGTAGTTTTTGAGTTTATCGCGTTCAGACAGACAGACGCGGCGCCGGCGGGGCGACTTTGTTTTATAATATGTGGTGACACTCATCATCATCTGCCTAGCCTTTTCCCGTCTATGTTGGGGTCGGCTTCCAATCTAACCGGATACAGCTGAATACCAGTATTTTACATGAAGCGACTGCCTATCTGACCTCCACAACCCAGTTCTGGGTAATACGACACCTGGGTAAGACTGGTTGTCAGACTTTCGAGCTTCTGACTACCCGTAACGGCAGTCAAAGATCCACAAATGACAGCCGGGACCAACGGCTTAACGTGCTGGACAACACTAATACGTCGATAAAATTACTTGCTCTTTAGAACGAGCCCACGTTTTATGAATCAAAATCTCCACAGGGTTTGGTTTTCGTAATATAGCGTTATACAACATTTGAATGTACTAGAACAAAGTAGGTAGTTATAAAAGGCTAGTTCATGTTTTATGGTACATTTAACAAAGGTACGTTTTTTTCTCAGGGTATTTAATTTACGTTATGGCAATAACTTCAAATGAACTAGGAAATTCATTTCATTGTCTGTCTCGCATTTTTGTACTGTAGAGTTCATCACGTTTTATTGTAAATTGTTATTAGCAGTAACAACAGTCATGTTGTACAGCGCTCTGTGTTTATTTCAGTAGGTTTTTTTATTCCTCCTGTTCTGCACAAAGAGTAAGTTCTGCATAAGTAGTGATATTTGCTAATTACAAGCTTCCACATACCTATTTATATCTAATTAGTTACGCGTTTTTAGTTTATTTGCATGTTTATAGATAATTTTATAAATTAACGATCAGAGGGCAGTTCTCATAATTTTAGGAACGCTCACAGTCTGACCTCAGTCTTAATCTATCAAAAATATCTCCAATTTCCCTATATTTTGACATTTTTTTGACATTCACTGTCGCTGAGATGACATTGCGACTAGATTTTGAATGTTTTTAATGACGGGAATTGATGAATAATTTTCTTCAATCTCGAAAAATGGAACAAAATTGATGGAATGTAGGAAAACTCGACTTAGAAAGTTTTAAAATGTGCCTATTTACCGCAACTTCCTTTTCAATTCTTTGGCCCCATGTTTCATAAAGTCGGGGAAATTAATTAATGAGCAAAATGACTAACAAATTAATTTTTCCGTAGGTATATTCAAATCACAACTGTCATTCTTTGAAAGTTGTATAATATTGCTAACGGGAGGCGTTAGCAATATTATTATTATTAACTGCACATACACTGTCGACTATTTTAGGTAAAACTATCGCAGAATTTCTGGATTTCAAACGGAGATGGCTATTCTGGTATTTGTGTTGTACTCTCGTAGTAAACCGATGATAGTACTAGTTCTCATATGATAGAGCCTGTCGCATTTTTCGGAAACTGTTACGATACCCACCAATAACCCGGAATCGTTTAGTAGAAAAATCCTATTATACTGCAGAATCGAATCTAGAAGCTTGTACCTACGCTAACATATCAATGCATGTCACATTTTCCCAATCAATTTTGAACCTAATGCTTTAGCGATAAAGTTGAAAATCTATAAAAGAAAATTGACAGATTGTACTAGCTTGATGTGCTGGCGTCTGTACACTGCTGAACTAGAACAATGAGTCCACCCACACTTTTATAGATAGATTTTATTATAATACTTCTTTGTAAATTGGAAGCTATTTTTAAGACAGGATTATGATTTTATATAATTTCGAGTACCTAAGTATGTTGTTTTAAAAGTAACTGTGCTTCATCAAACCATAATAATATCCATTTTAATTAAAGGAAAATGAACGTTAAGAGGACTAATTAATATTCAATCAAACGTGGATCGTACGTCCGCCATCAGGTTCTGTCAGAAGTGTCCAACTTTAGTCAGCGCCTGTCCGGAGTGCGTCTTACCTCCAAATCAAGCTTTTGAGCAACAGTCATGTTAAGAGGTCTAAAACAAAACTCGAGTGCTATTCTTACCCTGATATCCCCCTCCTTTGTCTTACCAATGCTGATCTTAAGTGCATTTGGTAAACTTGAGATCCAACGCAGTATCCTCGAACATTTCGTACCAAGGTCTCACAGACCTTATGTTTCAATTTACCGGAAACTTTAAAATAATTGACCTACATTCTAGCATTGACCGAGTTCCGATTAATTTTGCTAACAAATGTGTTAATTTCATGCTAAAATATAGCAATATTAAAATGATTTTGGAGATATGCATTTCATTTAAGTAATTAATTTAACATGGCAACATTCAATTTCCGTATTGTCAATCAAAATATCCTAAATTTCAGAGCTGTGAATTGTGGTAATTGCAATTAATATTTTTTGTACGATAATAGAATTTGTCGATATTCTTAAAGTCACAAACTTACAATAGTTGATTTCAATATTTCCTGTGCGCTGACCGCAACAATATTATTGGTCAAGACAAGGAATGGAAAACTGTAGGAAGAAAATTGTAGAAGTAACGAGGAATAAATTCAGCTTTCCTCCGTGTTTTCTTTGACAATGAAGTTTTTGCTTATATTCTGCTTTCTTTGTTGAAAATTTGCTCTATGGTAATATTATATTCTTTATTTTTTTCATAGTATATACTCGTAAGATGGCAGGGACATCGTTGCGCAACCTACCATGTATAAGTAACAGCTATTTACATACCTATCAAGTTTCATCGGAATCGTATTACCTACATCCACACTTCCATACTAATCTTGTAAGTTCGAAAGTAACTCTGTCCTATGTACCTTTTCAAGCCTAAACCATTGAACGGATTACGATAAAAAAAAAAACAACCGACTTCCAAAAAAAACACTACAAAGTGAAAAATAATTTTAATTTTGGAAGTCGGTGTCGTTGGTTCCGCATTTTGGTTTTTTGACACCGACTTCCGAAATTAAAATTATTTTTCACTTTGTAGTGTTTTTTTGGAAGTCGGTTGTTTTTTTTTTATATAATTTTTTTTATTTTTCACTTTTTAGTTATATCTACCCCAATCAAATTCATATAAACACTACTTGCTATGTAAATATCAGTGACAGGAAGCTGCATCTGCGTTTATAGGGTACAGACGTGATGTTAGGTTGTGCGATTGCGTAAATAATGCATACATATGCGATAGCAGCAATCGCGGTTGTTTTACTGGTATTAATTATTAGGTATTATAATAAAAAAAAAATTATAACCTTTATAGTGAGTACAGGCGTGATATTATGTTGTGTGATGGTGTAAACAATGCTTAGATATGCTATAGCAACAATCGCGGTTAATCTGCTGTTATTTATTTGTGTATATGTTCCCCCGATTTCTACAAGATCCCATCATCAGATATTAAAATGGTGGCAATGAGACCACACGGGAAGCACCAGCTTTCAAATAAAAAAAGAATCATGAAAATCGGTTCACCCAGTCGGTTATTATGAGGTAACAAACATAAAAAAAAAAAAAAATACAGTCGAATTGATAACCTCCTCCTTTTTTTGAAGTCGGTTAAAAATTTGATAATAAGATAGATGGCATCCTGAGGAAGGACGTAGGCTACTTTTTGTCCTGGTAGCACGTTTCAGTGAAATAATTTCTGACATACACGCGGGCGAATCCGCGGCAGAAGCTAGTTATGGATAAACCAAGAAGTGGTTCGAATTTTATATTCTGTAAACGGCAAGAAATCTATTTAAAAGCACTAAAACTTGAAATCGATCACAGGCAGTTGTTATTTGCGGCTCAGCTCTTGAATAATAAATAAATAGAGCAACCGTGACTGGGCGCACGTGGGCGGAGTCACTTGCATTGTCCACCCACGCGACACTGCACAGATTGCATGCCATTTTTATGTTATTTTACGCCCGTTCTGTCATTATTGTCTCCTTGTTTATCTAGGTTACAAAGCCAGTATTGATTCGAGCCCTATTCTGTGTACCCTGTTTTCCAAATGACCTTATTCCGCTCCAGCGACGTAGTGTTATCTTTATACATAAAATTTTCTTCCCCACCTACATGGAGTTTCGGTCTTTGTTTACCTAAGCAAATTGAGGCACTTGGAAACTCAAAGAGTACGTTATTAATTCATGATGCTATAATTACATCGATTATATTAGATTTAGTAATCAATCTCTTTCATTAATAAATTAGAACAAGGGTCTTTCTGAGAAGAACACCCCAGGGAGAGTATGTAATACAAACTTCGTTGAGGGATTAACATGGAACATTATTGACAATGAATAGAGAATGAGCCAACTTTAATCATGCTACGTGTGTGTACACACGCCTAATACTCGTACACGTCTACCGTGCACTGTTACACAATCTCGAACATGAGAGTATATTGTTTGCGCCGAAGCGATTAGCTCTTACCTTGACACTGCGTGTCTTTTGTAACGAACAGCAAGAACGCCGTGATCGTAACAAATCTCCAACGTCGCCTCCCCATTGTTGTGATTAATTTTCACCGAGTCATTGATACTGTCACACACACCACTAGAATGTCCACTTTAGAGTTCATCGGAAGTCTCCCGAGGTTTGGAGAAAGCCATGTTTGGCAGTGGAAAAATTGGAAGTCTTCGCTACGCCATGCCGGTAGCTCTGTCACATCTGAAACAAACAAATCAAGCGTGACTTCAATTGTTCTTACTAAAACTTACTTCACATGTTCGTTTGGTGAACTTTTCTAATCTCGAACATCCCATTAGATAACTGCGATCTTGGCGAACATTAAAGAAACTATCTTTTTTTATCAGTCATAGCACGGCAGTGCTCAAGCGGGTTAATAGTTTTATAAAAAGATTGTAATCGCCCGTACATGATTTTATATTCAATAGAGTTGCTGGATGTGTCATTTATCCTCATTTATATTTACACTACAACATCTTTATAAGTACTTTCATAAAATATCTTTCGAGTCTAATATAATTCGAGGGCTCAAGAGTCGAGCTATTCGACGACAATATTTGTTACTAAATAATTATGATAAGTTAACTACTACCAAACCCTAAGCTCTTGCAATCAATAAACCCCAAAATTGAGTGGTATCCAATCAGCGATCCCGAGACGAGGTGTCAGGTAGCGAGCAAACTTTGAGATAGGTTTGCTGAGCTCCAACAGCGATACTGTTAAAGATTATTAGAACATTGTCTGACAGCGGGCACTGTCACGCTACTACAAAGTTTACTTGACAGCCTTCGAAACTTAAACAGGACCGGACGTGACCACAAAGATGGCCGATATCAGCTGTCATTGCGCCGCCTTTGATGTTTTGATTCGCTTCACTTTGGCACGTTGATTCATTAGTCCATCGCTTTAAGGGGTCTTGTTTGAGATTGCTTTGAAGTCCCTTTTTCTACTAAGTCGCCTTTCAGTTTGTGATAATCAATAGGTTGACAGTGAGTAGTTAGTCAGCCAAGTCAATTGAAAATCGCCAATTACAATCGTCATGAATTTGGATTAAAATAAACAAGTGGGCCTGTTCTGAGTCAGATCTTTAGTAAATTGTTATTTAGGCTCCTCTTACCTTCAAGGAAACTGGTTAAATGTAAGTGTAGAGGTGACAGAACGAATAAGGAGCGACAGGGCGGAAAACATTCCAGCAAAGCACTCGCTTTAACGACCTGATACCAGCATTAAGAACCGGAAAATATCTATTTCCGTCTCTCTGGGGAGTTACAAGTGACATTGTAAATATTGTGTTTAATAAATTGTATTTATCTTCTAGCTATGTTCATGGCTACGTCGTCGTTCAATTGTTCTCTAGAGGAATATTATCTCTTGTTATTTACGCAGGTTTCTTCATCCCAAAGGCAAGCCATGGACTTCGAATACTCTTGTACAGACGAGATCACATCAAGCTACTACAATCTTTCAAATTTCTTTAATAGATTTTCAGCTTTATCGCTAAAGCTTTAGGTTCAAAGTTGATTGGGAAAATTTGACAGTTTTGGGTAGCTTGATGTGCTGGCACCTGTACTACGATATACTATATTTCCATTACAGTTTCACAAACATAGGACACGTTAGTGTTTCTTATAATATTATAAAAATAAAACGCTTAAAGGATTGGATGACGGGATCCAATGAAATTCAACATTGTGGCGTTTCGAATGCCCGTTAGTGTCAGTCACATTGAATATATCTAAATAAGTCATAACTTCCTAAATGTCAAACCTAATCCAGCCACAGATAACCATTATCTGCATTTGACAATAAATTGGATGTCACTCAAATCTTGATGGATTTGCGTAATCCTGTATTTACATTGAATCGCGTTACACACAGTAAAACCTGTGGTAATTTATATCAATATTTGCATATGACAGATTTATTTATTAACTTAGTATAGTTTTAGTCCATGCTCCCAAGCTCCATGTAAAATACTGGTATTCAGCTGCATCCGGTTAGACTGGAAGCTGACCCCAAAATAGTTGGGAAAAGGCTAGGCAAATGATGATGCTGAGTGTAGATTTAGCATAGTTTTATTTTCAAGATGAGTTTCACTGTAAACGCCATCACGCATATGTATAGATTCGTCGTACTACGAAATCCGTGTAATGAATTCCATAAAGCCACACGACTTATCGCCGAACACTTGCCGGATGTGTAATCATTAGGTGATTACAGTGATTAGTGTCACTTCTGGTGGTTCAACATCTAGGACCCTATTGTCGGAGGTAGTGAAACGTGTAGTGACGTCATTGCGCGTCACGTATAAAGTATACTTAGACGCTGTGCGGCGTACGCCGGGCGAGTCGTGAAAGCGGCGCGTTCCGGCTCGACGGACAGTTTCTCGCGAACACATAGCCACTCCGATACACGGTGATGCGTTAATGTCTCTCTAATAATTCACGTAATCAAAAAATACCTCAAGAAATAACAATAGAAAGTCGTTTGACGACGAAATTGGAGAGTTCGTGTCAAAGCATGTAATTAGAAAACTTTGTTCTGAAGAAAAATTTTGAATGAAGTCTGCTAAGTACTACTTTACTCTATATTGAATGAATATAATCAAAATCCACCTGAAGGGTACAAAAAATATTTACTCCTGAAGACTTTAATAAAGTCTTTTTATTTATTATGAAAAAAACTAATCTAAGAAGTAAATGAGTAGGTAACGTTGAAAGAAAACCAGTAGGTACTCTTTAGTTTATGGTTCCAATGGCGAGGATACAGCATGAAATTTACTTTAGAAGCAGTATATGATACTGTTAATTACAGATAATTATAATTTACATTAGTAATAAAGCTAAAGAGTTTGTTTGTTTAAGCGCGCTAATCTCTGGAACTACCGGTGGGATTAAAAAAAAAAAATTGCATTTGATATTCCAATTCTTGAGGAGCCTAAAAGTCACACGAACGTTAAGTGAAAATGAAGTGATAGTGCGGGCAGGCGATGCGATGCAACGAGGTGGGTCGGTGGAACAAGAAATTTCACGCGGACTTAGACGCGGACAGAAGCTAGTAACTAATACTGCCGCAGTAAGCGAAAAAGACGCATACCGGTCAAAAATGTAAAGAAAAATAAACCTTACTAAACAAAAAAGGCGCATCCATTAAGGCTCATTTTTCTCCATTCCCTTTCGGCAGATGCGCCCCTTTTACTTAGGGCGGCAGAATAGGAATTCGTCATAGGTCATCAGTTCATCACTTTTGAATGTCTCAATGTCAAATACTTTAATCTTTTTGAAATTTTGACAAGTTACAACTGTCATTTTGAAGTTTAAACGCTCCAGAGCTAATCGATTTTCTAATTATAGGTGGCTAACTTGAAGAGGCGACTCGGATACAATGAAGTTCTAATTGCGTTTTGGGAGACTCGTTATACGCCATCTCAATATTGTCTTTGTTTTAAGCTATACTGGAAAATCTAAGATTAGTTGTCGAATCATAAAATTGATAAACTTTAAAATTTGGCTTGTTCTACTCGATTTGGTTACGAATGAATTATAGACTCTGAATGGGATTTCTATTACACATCTGTCATTGATTTTATAGACTTCCGAAGGTCACTTTTGTGCCAATTTAAGAATTTCCATGATAATGAGTGTTCTATGAGCGAGATATCTCATCAACTCATTGCCCAATGCTTACTCGCATCTATGTCAGGGTTAAAATAATAAAGTATTGCCTTTCTTCCTTCTTATTATGAAAAAAACTAATCTAAGAAGTAAATGAGTAGGTAACGTTGAAAGAAAACCAGTAGGTACTCTTTAGTTTATGGTTCCAATGGCGAGGATACAGCATGAAATTTACTTTAGAAGCAGTATATGATACTGTTAATTACAGATAATTATAATTTACATTAGTAATAAAGCTAAAGAGTTTGTTTGTTTAAGCGCGCTAATCTCTGGAACTACCGGTGGGATTAAAAAAAAAAAATTGCATTTGATATTCCAATTCTTGAGGAGCCTAAAAGTCACACGAACGTTAAGTGAAAATGAAGTGATAGTGCGGGCAGGCGATGCGATGCAACGAGGTGGGTCGGTGGAACAAGAAATTTCACGCGGACTTAGACGCGGACAGAAGCTAGTAACTAATACTGCCGCAGTAAGCGAAAAAGACGCATACCGGTCAAAAATGTAAAGAAAAATAAACCTTACTAAACAAAAAAGGCGCATCCATTAAGGCTCATTTTTCTCCATTCCCTTTCGGCAGATGCGCCCCTTTTACTTAGGGCGGCAGAATAGGAATTCGTCATAGGTCATCAGTTCATCACTTTTGAATGTCTCAATGTCAAATACTTTAATCTTTTTGAAATTTTGACAAGTTACAACTGTCATTTTGAAGTTTAAACGCTCCAGAGCTAATCGATTTTCAAATTATAGGTGGCTAACTTGAAGAGGCGACTCGGATACAATGAAGTTCTAATTGCGTTTTGGGAGACTCGTTATACGCCATCTCATATTGTCTTTGTTTTAAGCTATACTGGAAAATCTAAGATTAGTTGTCGAATCATAAAATTGATAAACTTTAAAATTTGGCTTGTTCTACTCGATTTGGTTACGAATGAATTATAGACTCTGAATGGGATTTCTATTACACATCTGTCATTGATTTTATAGACTTCCGAAGGTCACTTTTGTGCCAATTTAAGAATTTCCATGGTAATGAGTGTTCTATGAGCGAGATATCTCATCAACTCATTGCCCAATGCTTACTCGCATCTATGTCAGGGTTAAAATAATAAAGTATTGCCTTTCTTCCTTCTTATTACTTTATTATCCATACTAAATCATCCATGGCTTGTGGCTAAGTAATAACAGCCACACGGGTCGATAGATCAGGTTCAACTACGCTTGCCGCTGTTGGTCCGTACTCCGTGGATGGGTGAACATCTTTACATACTAAGACTCTTTCGCGTCTAGCCGTTGGTCCCGGTTGTCACTCGAGGATCTATGACAGTTGTTACGCGTAGTCAGAAGCCCGAAAGTCTGATAACCAGTCTTACCAAGGGGTTTCGTATTACTCAGTAGCTGGGTTGTGGAGGTCAGATAGGCAGTTGCTCCATGTAAAATAGTGATACTCAGCTGCATCCCGGGTCATCTTTCAACCTAGCGGAAACAGTAGGGAAAAGGCTAGGCAGATGATGAATTTCTTAAGAAATAAGGAGTACCTTTGTACTCAAATTATAATTATGTCATATCCATATGTTTTTTACTGTGTGTACATAAAGAATAACATCAAATAAATAAATAAATGATGATTTATTCACCCATCAGTATAGTAGGTACTAATATAATATTGTAAAGGAAAAGTAACTAAGTCTATCTGTGTCTGGTACCCTTTACAAGCCTAAACTGCTGAACGGATTCGGGGTACAGTACACGGATAGACCATGACCTGGGTTAGCACACCAGGTAAATACTATATTTTTTTATCCGTGTTGTACGATCCCATGGCATAATTTACGATCTGTACTCGGGCAAAGTCGCGTCAAAAGCAAGTAACTTAAATTCTCTGGATAATTTGTTTTCCGAATAAATTATAATGAATAACGAATTCATACTTTGTTACTTAGATATTCAATATTCATGAATATTGCTTTGTGTTTCATGAATTGCGAATTATTTAATGCCGATCTGTTATGGTAATACCTATAATAAGAAAATGATGACTTGTGAGGCTGCGGGCAACGAATTTGATGCGGTATCTATCGTATTACAAACCGGCTGCCTATCAGATTATTTAAATTGAGAACTTTATAATTCTGTTTGTATTTTGTTTTAATCTTCATTTTTAGCTTACGTAGGTTGGTATTGTACGAGTAGTATGTACAGTATGTGTTTCGTGTTATAGAATAAATATAGAATTTTTACAAAGGGTGACACAATGGGCGGTCTTAACGATCGAAAAGAGCGATTTTTTTAAAGACCCCTTTTCGATGGATTAAAAAGGGAAGGAGAGAAAATACTGTAGGTAGGTACTGTAGGTTATACTGTGTTAAAATCATACATCGTTATGTTTTCGAAACGACGAACGTCTTTACCTCACTCCGGTTATATTATATTATCACTTGTTGTTCCAAAGAAAAACCTAATACAAAAATTTGCAAGCTTATTCTAAATGTGTTTGACTGTTCGAATGCAACCAGAGTTGTTATATTGCCAGCCTGCACTACATAAGGTCGACTTTTGCATAGCCTTCTGCCTTTACAGTACTTATTTTATTATTTCTTGTTATTTAAAGTATGTATTACTAAATAAATAAATTACAGGTAAGGATAAATACCTATTTAATTGGTAATTTATACAGAAAAAAGCAGTGCCTGAGGAACTATTATATATAAAAATATAACCATTCCGTTTGCCTTCGCTGCAGTCGGGTAAAAAGTGATGTAGTTGCAGTTAAAACAATATCTTACACAGTCAAAATATGCAATTAAACTTCGTACTACAAAATTACAGCAACATATTCAAAGTCACATTGAAAAATATGCAAATTAATTGACCTTATCGCAGACACAATCTGCACAGGTGAAGTTTTAATGTCACGAGAACCAAATGTAGGAATGACGCCATTTGTTATTTCTTAGCTTGATTTAACAATATTTTAGCACAGATGTATTCGCGTTTATGTCTAATTGGCTCATTATAGAAGCTTCCACTCGGTTGATCCTTCATTTCTGATGATACATAATATACAATGTGTAACTGAATTAAAGGAATACTATGGAAGTAGTTTGTTCAGAATCGTTTACTGAATCGATTTCTATCATTTTTAATATAAGTAATTTTTGATCGCAAAAATAATTAAAATTACGTAAATTACGGTCACACTTTCGCTGTACAGTCAAAACAAACCAAATCGACGGAGCACCTACTACACTAGACTCTTCACCGTGTACGACTGTGTGCTTAGAATTTTATATTCCACCCAATCTATTATCCCACGATCAGTATAACTGATTTAATAAATAAACAATGTTTTAAACAAAATTGTAAAAATTCAGTGTATCTATTATGATTAGAACATAATATTTTAATTGGGGTGTTTGGTAGGGTTCCTTAACACATTGAAGGACACTGAACGAGACACAATAGACGTTTTATTGTTATTACGTCGAGGGGCGTTAAGTGTCCCGCAAAGTATTAATTTCGGGATGTGTATATATTTTACTAACGTTAATTACATAATTACAACAAAAACAAGCTACATAACAATATACACCAATATTTGTCGAGAAGAAAACGACTATTTCTATTTAAAATCAATAATTATTTTTAATGCTTAAATCTAAGCTTTAGTCAAACAAATCATCTGCAAAAAACTTGATCAGTTATAACACTGGATAAAAAAGCCCAAAACACCACTATACCTACTATATTGCCATTATTATTAGTGTTATATCGTCATTGTCATGCTATTATAATTTCAATCAGGGATCATTTCACGCTAGAATGTGACAGCCAGAGAATTGGTGTTGTCAGAATTCTCATCTGACGTCACTGTACCCATTATATTGTTTGACATCATCTCCAAATTCCGTGGGCGCTTTGTTCAGCAATTTGCAATTAATAAACCGGATCTGTCTGCTTCCACGGAACACTTCGATGAGCCATCAGGCTACATCAAGGTTGGAAAGGAATTAAATCCTTTGTTTGGTCGCTCAAATTTGCATTTGCGCATAATACCTTTTTTAGCTTTTTATCTTCCGCTAAACTCAACGAGTTGAGGTACTTCAGGTGTTTTATTACCACTAGATCTTATTTCGTCTAATAAACTTCTTAAATATAAACTTTTAACATTTACCTGCTTGCACTTAATTATTTAAAATGAAGAGTACTTATTCAAGAAATTGTTGAAACTCGCTCGTTATAGCAATTTAAGCGATGTAATTGCCCACCTCATAAAGTAAAGAAAATTTTAAAAAGCGCCGCGTCCTTTTACGTAACGTTATTAAAAGCTGTTGTACCTACAAATTTCACAATTTTGGACGTGGGCGGTGAAATTTTCATTCACAATTTAGTTAATTGTTGATTAACTAAAATATTGGGACGTGTAGTACGTAAGCTAATTGCTTGTGCGTTGTTATAAAGTGTTCTCGCATGCAAATGGGGAGTCCGAGCGTGTCTGAGGCGGACTTAAATTGCCCCTATTGTCGGCTATTGTGTGGGTTACAACACTAGCCGCACATTCTCACGGCCGACGCGACCCGCGACGCATTGCCGACGCATACGAGAGTGTTTAACTCGCCACATTAGACTCGAAAACCTTAATGGATAACTAAAAACATAATTTTACTAACGATTTATATAAAATGTTAAATTAACACAGAGGTGAGTGACAACAATAACTAAGTATGAGGAAGTATGAGGTTTTCAATTTAGAGGTTTGTTATGATACTTCTGGTTAAATAGTAGATAACGGTACGTGTAGCGTTTAACGTTTAGCGCCCACGCTACGTCTGGCGCTAAATTCGCCCCGTGCAATAATAGAGTAATAGTCACACCTAGCGTATACTATTTTATAGCTCGTATGACCTAAATCTACACTTAACTCACGCTTTTCTGTGTAAAAATTAAGTCACAGAAAAGCGTGACTTAAGTGCGGGTTTAGGTTACACAGTGCTATAAAGTGACTTTAATAATTAAGTTTATAACGCGAAGCTATTTCTAACCGGTACCGCCACAATCCACGTGCATCAGGCGGAAACGCATCTCGTTCCCGCCCAGCCAGGGCGAATGAAGCGATGAGAGCGAGTCGAAGCTTCTAGAGCATTCTAGAAGCTTCCTTTAAAAAGACATTCGACGCGCGCCCCTTTTTTTTGACAAGAGCCGTGTGACGTCCATCAACTGGGCTGCGCACCAAAAGTGTACAATATTTTTACGAGTCGTTCTCTTCACCCCAAACCCTATTGTTTTATATATATATTGTGTGTATGTTAAAAGTTTCCAAAAAATAACAAGTTCAAGACTGATTACTTAAGAGATATCGGTGTCATATTAGCAAATATGTGTCGATACAATAATGATTGATATGTTAAACACTTGCGTATAGTCAGACATTATGAAATATCTCAATCGAATATATTGTAATATGTGCAATAATTTCTCACTCAACATTTAGAGAAGTGAAAACTCATACAATATAAGACGTGTACCGTATATAGAATATACCTAGTGTACCGTCAATAGGTACACACATAAACCACAAAGTGACAGCCAACATTGGGAACTTAATTTAGGTCACAGCGTCACAGCACCTTCATCAAAGCTAAACTAATACACCTAATCTAAAGCCGCCAAAGCCGCACATATTTCTCAATCGAACTGTTACTTAATACAAGACATAACAAAGTCAAACCAAAGACTCGGTCGCAAAGGACACGGACTTCGGTTCAACCCTCAACGGTTTCAAGGCGCAATATCGTGCTAACTGCTCTATGAAGGTCTATTTGACACTTAATACGGTATACACTCGTAAATAAATCACGATTCTCCTATAAAATTGCTACATAATGTACGCCCAAAGTGATAAATATTTAACGCCAGCGACCTCTGTGCTTTATTGGTGATAAAAACAATACTTTTCAATGATTTTTACGTTTTAAACGATCTCGTGTTAATTTTTTTAGGGTACGCGTTTTTATAACCCATCAAATATTTTAAAAAGTTGTTAATACCTACGTATTAGAAAATTTATTGAATTCACTAAAACAACTTAAAGTTAGCAAAAGGAATAGAACAAAATATAAATATTGACAAATTAAAGGAAAATTAAAGTTAAAATGGCATAAAAAAATTGGGATGTTACCTTCGTCAGTAAGTCCACCTAAGCTTACCCACAACTAGGAAATTGAAAATCAATCTTCTTATCAACTTCCTTTCGCCAAATCTTTTGCTAATCCTGGAAGCGTTACCAATTAAGAAATGGTAAAAGAAAAATAGTATTCCGTATCTGTTGAAAATACCGATAAAAATAAGATGTTCAATTTTAATTTATTAGCGAGCTCAAATTGTTCTAACCTGTGTTCCGACCTCGATTATTTGGAGTAATCTGATAGAAATCAATCAGTTTCATTACTCGGGGATAGTAAATATAAAATACTTTGGCTATAAAACCAAAGGCCGTGTACACACTTAGTAAGTTTTTATAATTAATGGTTTATGGAGGTTCTCGCCCGGATTTGCCCCACTTTCAAGGGTTACATCGAGCGGCCTATTTCGCGGAAGTTGTCTGGTCTTTTATACGTCAATTGCCCATCGACGGGTACAAAACTTTTTCGTAAGAAACAACTGTAGCTGCATTTAGTTAAATAAATATTATGTGGAGAGCGTTGGGATTTTTTTTTTCTCAATATTAATTTCTTTGAGAAAGGTCAAGACGAATGAAGCATTGTTGTTCATCTGTCATCTTAAAGAATTTTAATACGGACGGTGTAATTAAACTGATTGAAACAGAGAGGAAGAAAAAAAAATGTCTACATTTATTAATAATAATAATATTAATAATAATTTATATCTGTAATTTTTATGTACCTACATACATAATAAAGAGAACAACAATTCAACAATTTTAATAGTTTTTTTTTTATCATTGTTCGGCTCAACCAAAGCACCTGCCATCTAATATCTTCACCACCCTTGGTTGACTGGTAGAGAATGCCTAAGGCATTAAGTCCGCCTTTGTACGTTTTTGTGTGCGAAAAGTTTAAATAAATAAAGAGTATTCTATTCTATTGTCTACCTGTGTATCTATCAGAAAAGAAATGCTCTTCATTGTATATTGTGAAATGATTTCTATGCTAATCAAAGAATAACGCCGCGCTTCAGTAGTTTGTCTTCTCATTTAAATTACAAGTAAATTGGTGTGCGTTGGCTCGAGGAAATAGACTCTTAAATGGTTCCCAAAGTAAACTGGCCACAAAGACAGTTTTCGAGCGTCAAGCGAGCGAAAAGCTTACGTGCATTAGTCGAATCCTCTGAAAGGGATTTGAGTACTTTAATGATAGGCTCTATTACACTGTATAAGCCTCATAAGTTCATAACATAACAGTTTATTTCAGAAAACAGTAATTTTCTGTAGTGGTGAGACGTGGATTTTATGATGAATGTAAACAAAGTATAAATTAGATTAATCCCTCGCCGAGTTCGTTACATCGCAGACCGCTCCCCCGATGAATTAGTATTCTCACAACGTAGCTTTGACCGCTAATGCAAGCCCCTATTCACACTGCCAACGAATTTTATAAAAATATCTCTATTTAAGTCTAGAATCCATTTAGTTTTATTAGCTTGTTGTTAATAACATGACGCAAGCCTCGAGTCTTCAAGTAAAGGATCAAATTCAACCTTTGCCTCGCAACCTCGCCGTAATGAAAAATGTGATTAATGGCTTGAAAAAATACACTTATCTCTGGACGTCAGGCCGAAGCTCGGGGCCACGTTGATTTAAGATAAACCGACGTTGATAGCCTGGATTTATCTGGTTTTTCTGTTTGTCTAATTATCACCTTTCTGGGAATTTAAGCAGCCTGCCGAGGTGTCTGGATGTCTGAGTTATTTTTTTGTCACAGATCATCTTTATTTCTTTCTTATCGTCCATCATCTTTCTATCTGACTGCGTTTGTTTCTTTATAAAATAACATTTCGGTAATCTCAGTATCTCAGACTCAGCTCCGCGGAATGTTTTATACTTGACTGGCTTCTACCATCGAATAATGAAATCCTGGCTCAATTTTTGTAATTTTTCTCAATATTAAATTATGTTATTTCATAACTGCGGCAAAAATAACGCAACGTGCCACGTTTCAATGCACACGGACACACATAACTGGAGCGTAATAAATTCTCGCTTTTGAAGTAACGCCAATCATATTATTTCACAGGCGAGTACAACAATTGGTGCGCGCCGATAATGTTTGTTACTCAATGGGATTATTTTGTGTGATCGTACTGATTGAGCGCGATCACCTCAACCGCCAGCCAATCACATTTGACACTTTAACCCTTTTATAATTAAGTCCAAAATGAATTGGCAGTGTAAAAAAATTGGCCAGTTCATTTGGCAAGCGCGTGCTTTCAAATTCGAGTACATATTGACGTGAACGCCTGCCAAGTTTGGAGTGGTCAAGTATCTGACCGAGTTTTACTAACGTGTACTGTATTTGCTTGCAGTATTCTGCCCGCTCTACTTCGTGAATGCATTGCAAAAACTAATAGTTTAATATTTATAAGTCATCAATCCATATGAGTCCAGCTGATCTAACTATCGAACGATCCTTGTGAATGCATGTTATTTTTCTTCCTTGAGTGAGTGAGTCACGTCACGACAATACTGGTTTTCTTAACTCAGGGATATTGATTCTGGCAAAGTGTTTATACCTATAGCCAACTTTAATCAATTTGAATGCTGATCCAAGGAGTAGGAACAAGCATGATGTCCGGATTTTTTGTGAGAAAAATCCAATAAAACATTTACTCTTCGACTGAGGATATACTCCTAATTCAAGCACAATCGACTGAATGCCAGTCTCTGCGGTGATGACCCCTGAAGTTGTGCTCACGTAACCAGACAAGTTTGAAGATGTTTTATGTAATTACATCTTTAACGCAATCTTACTGATTATATACGAACAGCTAGCTGTAATAACATGTAATTTGGATGCAAAACAATTAACCTTGTTTCACGTTATCTGAATAGGAAACCTGAGTGTCTCAACATCACAATGGCACCATACATCACCGAATCATTAAGGCAGCTAACGCAACGCTTATTACTTATTACTCAATGCGTTGTTTGGCATGTCTAGAGCCGGTGCAGCCGGTTCGCAACCTTGTGCCCCCTCCTCCTCTCTATGCCAGCCCCCTCCTCCCTCCATCGCCCTCGATTCACTTTCACTAGCTCGGCTACTCAGGCCAATGCTTCGGCTTGCCTCGGCCTTCCTCGGCCGTCTTCGGTATTTCTGTATACGAAGAATTTGAATAACAAAAATGTTTCCTTGTGGCAGCTTGGTGGTTTCGCAAGAATTTGTTTGTATGGATCCGCGTTTTCAATGAAACGAAATGGGAACTCTTTTGTCATGAAGTTGCTTCCAAAACGGATATGTTTTAGAAAAGTTTCGCTAGAAGTAGAGAAATAGTATTGTATTCAAACTGTTTCCAAAAGAAACTATGTGAAGTATGAGAAAGCATTCTTGCACAAACAATTTGATTATAATAATTATCATAAATTAATAGCTGTTTTAATTGTAGTGACAAAATCTACTCATAGAAGGTCAAAAAATCTGATAATTGATTCCGTGACAAAACTACGCTAAATATTTCGAATGTTACAAAAATTTTAATGAACAAAGTTTTTTATTTACTTCCTTTGACAATTTTAATTAACGCAATTGTAATGCATCGTCGATCCAATCTGCTAAATATTTCGGTCTTCTCATCACATTCAATTAAATGATATACATATATAAATGGATCGTATTACATTTGATGGAATAATTTAAATAATTTAGTCTATTGGTCCGATGTTAAATAACAAAGCGGCCTCAAGGTGCGGCTTAAAATGTTTATTTACGTCACACCGAAACTACCCAAAGGTTAATCTAATTATAGCCTTAAGTTGACTCTAAAAATAACTGGTAATAAGAAAACTAAACAATTATTTGTAAGCGTAGTATACGAGTGTTTTCATTAAAAGTCTCTGATGACTAACGCGTTGATGTCTTTTGAATGACTTGATGTTACGACATGTGTACATACAACATGTGAATATTTTTTTCACCAAGTACCATTCATTGCTTATAATATAAATACTGCGTGTTTTCATAAATTGGTTTTAGTTACAAAACATGCAGTTTGCGTGGTTTTTATTAATATTAATGAATCCGCAAACATGACCAATTACAAAATTATTTTAATTAACATTTTACGTTATTGCGTATGACTGTTTACAAGCTAAATAATATTTTATTAGGCAAGCAATTGCAGTTGATCCTACCGCGCACCAATTATAATTTCGCGTGCGGATATCAAAAGAATGTTAACCTGTGTAATGTATAACAAAAAACCAAGGTGGCTGCAAGGACCGGTTTATGCAAATATCACATGATGCGTACAAAATTACGACTGTCTGAGGCGCGGAAGACAAACTGAATGTCACTTGATCACCTTCTGGTCCAAACTGACCAGATAGGACATCGTCATATACTGCTCATGTTTATTAATATTAGGTCCGACTCACGTACGAGTATAGGTATCTACTGCTATTGATTTTTGATTTCCGAAGTTTTTGTCGTGTTAGATCGCGTTCTATGAAGTTTATAATTTTGAATCAATCGCAGTCTAACCTTCGGGTAAGGATAGAGTTGAATATGGACATTAATATTCATAACTAGCTGACCCGATGGATTTTTTCCGGTCCATTTTGCAATAATTCATACAAACTCCCATAGAAAAAAGATCGTTCACATTTTCCCGAATTTAGAAATTTTCCGTGAAACTTTTAAAAAACCGAAGTCGGATATTACGAACATTCTAATATATTAAATAGCCTAATTGTTCCAGTCGTACTCAACTTATGCGCTTACCAACGAATAGCATTTAATTTCTATTTATATACAACGTGTAACGTTAAATGCGCAAAACCTGAAAATAGTTTGATCAGAATAACGAACAGAATGAATTGAACCACTTTTTAATATAGGTCACATTTTTCAAAAAATCTTCATTAAAACGTTGCCGTGTCTATTTATTAATAGGTCAAGCAAGCCAATGTCAGCGCGGCGCAGCGGCCCGGTGACGACTCCTCCCTCGATAAAGCGTCGTCACAGACGCAAGCAACGATCAGAATGGCCAGTAAAACTAAAACAGCACATAAAACCTTTACAATTTTTTAATGACTTATTTTCTCTTTGAAATAGGTCAATTGAATTAAAAATCAGTTGGGGTGTCTGAGGTTTTGCGCATTTAACGTTACACGTTGTATAGAAGATTATTATGTTTAGTTTATCCCAAAGATCTGTGCTAGACGAAGCAAAGAAGATTAGAAATTAATTTAGTGAACTGTAGTCTCTCTTGGATAGGAAACACAGGATCATGAATCAATCCCATTGGTGTGGTAACTCTATAATCAATGTAAGACCTTGAATAATCTCGACACCAACTTTGAACGTTATACGAACGTCGTGAATCATGATGGGGTAATCCAGAATCTTAGAAATATAAAATTATAAAGTATAATTTAGGGCTTGAACCGAGAGCTTTGTACTGAACCAAACGTTTTAATACCGTCTATAAAATATGAATTCGGGGATGACGTCACGCCAGGTGGCGACCGGTCCTGCAACGTCCTTGTGAAGCGGACCCTCGCAAAAACCAACACAAGAAGGTGAAAAACTGTGGGTACCTACGTACAGTCGACAAAATGCGCATGGCTACGAAAAAGGGGGGGGGGGGGTACAGTCACGAGCATGTCGACCATACATACCTAACAGTTACGCGAAATTCAAAAGCGTTTTGTATCGTGAAATAAGAATTATAACTTTGAGAAAACATCTATTTTAATTTACTTTGTTTGGTTTCGATATATCGTCGACCGTAGGTTCAATTGCAGTAAGGGACAAAATACGATTTTTCAGGAGAGGCCGACAAAGTTTTTTTTCGGACTAAATCGCCCATAACTTTTTTTGTTATTAACCTTTTTCGGGTCTGATTTCACACATAAACTTGTATTTTAGTGCTCTATCTACATGTGTAACATTTATTTAAATGAGTTAGCTATTTAAGAAAATAGATGTCCCTTACAACAACGTATTTTGTTAGGTATTTTGTAGTCACGTCCCTTACATCAAATTGACCTCTACGTTGGATCCAATCTATTAATGAAAAAATAGTGTAAAGGACATGTTGAACAAATTTATGAAAAAAATACAATGTAAATGGATTTTTGACAGAAAATGAAGTACACACTTTTGACGTACGGATATCTTAAATTTGGAAATCTTTATAAGAAATCATTTAAAAGACATGAAAATGTATTAGAACCTTGTGTGTGCTTTTTTGTATGTCGCTTACATGCAATGTTTGTACAGACGCCAGCACATCAAGCTACTACAATCTGTCAGATTTCTTTAATAGATTTTCAACTTTAGCGCTAAAGCATAAGGTTCAAAGTTGATTGGGAAAATCTGACAGTTTCGGGTAGCTTGATGTGCTGGCGTCTGTACATTGTAATAGCAAATTTGTATTAGTTTGAATAAAACAATTTTTATTTTATTGTATAAAAATTGTTTTATTATTAATTGTTTTATTTATGTTACCATTTTTTTAATAATTTGATTTTAATAAACATCTTATTAAAATCAAATTATTAAAAAAATGGTAACAATTTTACCTATACTTACTTTGAATTCTTATTCAAATAAAAGAGTAGCTGCAAAAACCGCGCACAATCCCGACCAAACATGTAGCTGAAGTTCCAAACGTTTGAATTCCAAAAGTAGAAAATGCTGCTCTACTACTTTCTTATATGCAACAAATCGAAATAATGAAAGATATATTGAATAATAAACCTTAATTACGATTAATAAGACATATCATTGTAACATATTGTTATTATTGCATTAGAAAAAAAAATATAGAGTGATTATCTAAATAATAAAAAGGGAACAATTTAATCAGATTACATTTATAAAAAAACAACAAAAATAATGACTTTTTGGCAAATTTAAGTTGTCTGGCCCCTTGAAACTTTTTGAAAAAAATCTGGAAAATCAACTAAAGAGTGCCGAATGATTTTCGAAAACATTTATCATCCGGAAACTACCACTTCTATTGCTTATTTTATAAAAAAAACAACAAAAATAATGGTTTTTAGCAAAATTAAGTGCTCTGGCCCCTTGAAACCATGTGAAAAAATTCTGGAAAATCAACTACATAGAGCCGAACAATTTTCGAAAAAAATTTTCATGCGGAAACCACCCCTATTGTTTATTTATAAAAAAATAACGGCTTTTTGGCAAAACTAAGTGCTCTGGTCCCTTGAAACTTTGTAAAAAAATTCTGATAAATCAACTAAAGAGTGTCGAATGATTTTCGAAAACATTTATCATCCGGAAACTACCCCTTCTTTTGCTTATTTATACAAAAAAAACAAAAATAATGGCTTTTTTGGCAAAATTAAGTTCTCTGGCCCCTTGAAACTTTGTAAAAATTTTCTGGAAAATCAACTACAGAGTGCCAAATAATTTTCGAAAACATTTATCATCCGGAAACTACCCCTTCTATTGTTTATTTATAAAATATAACAAAAGTAATGGCTTTTTGGTGCTCTGGCCCCTTGAAACTTTGTAAAAAATTTCTGATAAATCAACTAAAAAGTGCCGAATGAATTTCGAAAATATTTATCGTCCGGAAATTACCCCTTATATCATTTATTTATAAAAATAATGGTTTTTTAGCTAAATTAAGTACACTGGCTCCTTGAAACCTACTACCCTACTACAAAGTTTCAAGGGGCCAGAGCACTTCGTTTTGCCAAAAAGCCATTATTTTTGTTGTTTGTAACGACAGATGAACTCGCACTTATACCACTTTTTTATGCCCGCGCGCTGCTTTCGCATTGGTACCATCCTCTCTTTTGCACAAAGAAAGACGTTGTGAGATAGAAAAGGATGGTAATAGTGCAATAATTCGATTCAAATAGGTGTAACGTTGACACTGCTTAAAGTATGACAATGCAAATTGGGGTAAGGGACAACTATGTCAAAACTCGTCCAATCCATTTAAAGTATGGATGATATTTATTTTTTGAGACTACAAAGACATTAGTGTAAGGCCAGTTTTATTATTGTTTCTTAAAAAATAAACCATGTAATGGTAATTCGCTGATTGGGAAGACCCTTACCTTATTTGAAGTGGATTGGCGGCGATAATTACACCATTTCAAGTTCCTATATTGCATAGTTTTTCAGATACATTGTTATTATGGGGCTGATTCGAAATTTGGATCCAAAAATCATTAGAGTAAGGGACATTTTTTTTAAGCTAGATTTTTTTTATATTCACCATTCGATAGAGCGAAAAATTCTGAACAAAACTGTATACTCAACTCATTTTGGGTATTTTGTCCCTTACAACAATTGAACCTACGGTCGACGATATGTTCGTAACACCATAAAATATCTATTAATACCTACTTTGGCAGAAAAAAACGCTTTTGAATCCTGTATAAGTGTAAGTTTCAAAAGCGATTTTCTATTAGATAAGAGTTTATTTACCCATCTTGTGTTTTCCTAGGCCAAACCGTTTGACATGGCGCGCCTGAGAGTATCTTAAAGTTCAATAAAAAACTTATTGTGTACACAATCAATGACGATGAATATTGCCGCATACAAACATGTTTAGTTTTTGCTCGCATACCTTTTCTTTGGTTGATTGTACATAGTTTACGTACATACATATTATGTATGTAAACATTTTTCTTGTGTTACCACAGCGGTGGTCCGGTGGTAACGGCCCCAACTAACGAGGTGTCGGTCGAGGGTTTGAACACAGGCTGGCGTTTTACTTTGTGTTCTCACCGCTGCTTTTCCTTCCCTTTCTGTTTTCCTTCACCGTTCTCTCTCAAAACGGAGAAGTGAAGTGAGAAAACCGGCATGTACTACAACCAAAAATTCGAAGACATGTGACATCTACTAACCCGCACTGGGCCCGCGTGGTAGATTACAGCCCACTCCTTCTCACAGAGAGCGGGTCAGTGTCCTAGCAGTGGGACACTATAGTTCTCTATGCTACGACATGAAGCACATTCGGGGGAACTTTGTCTTCTACGAAAAATAAAATGAAGGTAACAACAAACGAATTGTAACAAGTTTAGATTTGCAATTAATATGTTTAATTAAAACTCATGGAAGGGAATTGATAATAACAATTTTAGATTATCCGACCCATCTATTTCGGAGAAGCCCAACTTTAAAGGCTCCGACCAAACTAAATTGTAGTTGTGCCTGCATTCGACAGCTACTCAATTATCAGAACTAACCAACTTTATTCGACCAACGGCTAAGGGACTAAAATTTGTAAATTTTGTATAACGTCACAAGGCAGAATAATTTTATCAATATCGAATACAAAATAGGGATCGCGATAACTACTGTACATGCCACTTTCAGCCTTACTATCAAAATAATAAATGCTATAATAGCGAACACATGAAACTGGCATAACGTTACAAGAGTTGGCAGCTGTGCGGGATTTCGGCGAACCTCGTTTGTTTGACGAAATCACGTCGCGATGGCAGCGACTATCGACCATCGAGCTGTTATTACCACAAATTATGTAAATGTACGCTGAGTTATCAAATTAACGTTTCCCTCCTCCAATTAGTGGAATAACCTTTGCAATACTGGAATCCATTCATTGAATTCACTCCGATATGAAAGGTGGCGCTCATTCAGTGTTGCTACGCTCTGTCTTCTAGGCTTTTGATTGAGCTAACTCACGTAACGATTTTGATTCGACTTTTAACAACGAAACAATTAAATTTCACAATAGTGGATCTAAACAGAATGAAATAGTGTTCATTATTTGTGCGTGGGTTCAAGCTTGAAGGAGGTAATCCTTTGTGAAATTAATGAATAGAATTAAACATAAAACTGATTCTTCCAATCCACTATAAAATATAAATATATATATATGTATATTTATCAGTTGTCTAGTACTCATAGCACAAGCTCTGCTTAGTTTGGGACTAGATGGCGTTGTGTGAAAGTTGTGGAATATTATTATTATTACTAAAACAAAAACTATAGTTCCGTAATAATCCAATCTAAATTGTGATAAACCAAAATTTATGTACATAAAAGTGTCAGTCTTAATTAATTGAGGACAGAATTACAGTATTACCAGGGAATACATTACATTTAACATCTAAGTACTATTCTTGATGAGTTTCATTGAATCTATTACGATTTCAGAGCCTTCCTGATCCCCCTAATGAAATCTGTAAAGAACATTATCTCAGCAATTTATTACGACTTGAATATTAGCTAAGTTTTAGAGTTATAGCACCGCATAAGAAACTTTTATATCCGCCTCGGCAACTTGCTGTCGGCGACGAAAATCGTTATAAATCTTTTACCATTTCTCCAACAGTGTCGAAAATATTTCTGGGTAAATTCGTTGGGTAGCTCGTGCGAAAACCGTTTAACTTGCTAACGTTCATATGAAATAGGTAATCGTCGATTTATTAACAACCAAATTACATTACGGTTTCAATTGTTACGAAGTCGGCGACTTTGTAAATCAATTATCTTGCAGGTATTTTATTACTTAATACCTAAATGTAACGCGTACTTGTGTGTCTGATTCCAATTTGAAAGTTTCCGTGCCTTTCCTTGTTATTCAATAGCTTTGTGTAATAGTTTTGTTCTATCTAATAAAATAAGCCAGGTGGGTTAATTCCACTAGGCTCAATTCACTGCTGATACAATACTACGCTTTCCCCGCTTTATTTGCTTTTGATAAATACTCGTATTTAGAAAGGAAAAACAAGTAAGAGCATTAAAAAATATAGTTCAGATTTAGTTACGGCAATTTGTTACGCAGAAAAACGTTAAAGCAAAATATTCTGTTCCAGAATTCGTCAAAAAATAACAAACTGTTAGGTGCACGGAACTGAAATTTAATAGTTTGATGAATTAATTGGTTGCTTATATTCTTGGCCATCTAACAAACTGTTCCTTGTTCCTATATCTTTAAAATGTGTAGTCATTAAAGCAATTAGAAGCAAATGTCTTTACGTCAATAAAATCAGAGTATGATAAAAAAAAAAATAGGTGAGGTCGTATACATATCACAGAGCATTCGGCCTTGTTATGTCGTAGCTTATTTACGCAGGAATTTCTTCTACAAAGAATATGCCTCACCTACAATAATCTATTTCTAGATACGCCTTAACCAAAGAGAAGCAAGTCTTGAACACGAAACTAGTAAACTTCTACGTATGACACAAAGAAAATGATGAAAACCTATGTTCCTTCACATTTTTGCTCGTATTTATTCTAGCCATCTCCAAATTAATTATTTCTGTGACGAAATCACGTCACGGTTTATCGTGCAGTTTATTTTCTCCGGTTTATTTTCTGTTCTTTTTGGTTTCTTTCTACCTTTAAGGTCCATGTTTGGTGGAGATAAACGTGAACTAATATTCGTTATGCCTCGAGCGGTTGCCTGACAAGAGACCCGGTGGAGTATTTTGATGTCGTTTGAGCCCACAAATAATACTGACATAAAATCTGCGACAAACAATACACTTGGTTAGACTTGGATCGTCAAAATATGTGAAATAAACCCCTGAAATTGTCGAGTATCAAACTTTCGTCGCTTGTGTACAAAGGGCTTAAGGGGAGGTTTGACTTCTTCCCCTTCTGATCTGCATGAGCCCATCAACGAAAATAAAACAACAAACAAATACGCGGAGGCTTCGTAAAAGCCCGCACATAAATACTTCGCTTGTGTTTCACATTCCTTCGCTTCCCGGATGCAATCGATCTCGAACGCGACTGAATGCTGCTTTATTCGCACTCATTTTTATAGTTGGGGCAAATGGCAAAAGTCAATACACTTTTTTAGATGTAACGTATTTGGATCAATTGAGAATTACGTTAGTTTTTGCGTACCTAATTAAATTGGATGTTTATTTAAATATTTCAGGAAAACAGAAACATTTTAACAGACGTCCGACCCAGTCCTTCATAATTAAAGCTTTTCTTTTGCTGTATTTTATCTAAATATCATCCAGCAAAAGCAAAGTATTTCCTCGAATGACCTTTCCCAATTAAAGTTTTAATGGAAATACCAACCATATACTTAATTAAAAAGGGCTTTCATAAAGTTTTTTTTTTTCTAGAACTGTCCATAAAACTTCGTCTACAACTTTCGATTATTTTGTAAATATTTGACTCACTTTGCGGCCGACTCGCCCCCAGGCCAGGCTTTGACGGCTCAAACCTTTTTAGTCATTCAGAATTCAACACAAGCATTTGAACAAACTGTGTACCTACCTAAAACCGCCTACGAGCATATAGCACTAGCTTTTTATAAATAATACTAAAGCAAATCTGTAACTACAGTTTTCTAAAGGTGGTCTGCGTATTTTATCGTTATTATGAGAAATTGTGAAAAGCATTAACAATTTGTGTTTTGCTTAAATGAACGTCTTCTATACTAGTGTTACTAGTGTCCTTATGTTTCGACTTTGTAATTATCATCGCAGCACTTTGTCATTCGATTATATACATCTAAATATGAAACAGATTTTTTTTTTAAATTTTTGCATACGATTTATTTCGCTACCAGTTGTCAAACTGTAGATATAATGCAAAAAAAGCTAATGTGAGTAATGACCTAATTACAGAAATATAATAAATTAATTACAACCAGTGAAGAAAAAAAAAATTGTATTTGCTTTTGTTGGGAAAAGAGTCATAGGAAAAAGTACCCACCCTAATACTAACAAATCTACCCTTGCTCCTTAAAAAGAAATGATTCGAATCAAAGTAATTTTGTATTTCTTATGACCTTATTTATAAATAAAAGAATCCAACAAATGTAGAGAATTTGAAATTCGTCATTTATTTAAAATTCAACTTTTAGTAGCAAACTTAAAATAAAATAAAATAAATACTGATATTGTTTCTTAAGGTATATAATCAAATTATGTGAAATTGCCTTGTGAAATGAAAGATTTAATTTTTTCTTGGGAATGAGGACCACCCCAATAGCCATTTACTATAAAATTAATTTTACACAAATATATATGTGTTAAGAAGTATCTTAAGACGGATTCTACCAATGAAACTAAATGCGACCAGCACATCTAAAACGCGTTCAAGAACAGTCAATGTCATCATTGTTGGGAAATATTGACATTGAGGATTGGGTTCAAATGTGCTGTTCGCGAACAGTATCATTGGTAAAATTGCACTTAAGTTTCATCACAATCACTTCTTCACACTTTTGTTACACAGATTGCTAACTTAATGGTTTCTAAATAATTGACATGCAAAATAGCAGTATAGATTTAAAACCTACTTTTCTACCAATTTCACCTACAGATTTGTCAACTAGTCTATAATATCATATTATTATGCCTTTAAAGTAATATAAATAGATACAATATGGTACAGCGGCTTCAATACGCCTTGAAGCAAAACACTTTCTGTTTAAACATGGCAATACTGATAAACATAATTATATTTTCTAGAAAATTCTTTGACACTACAATTAGTCGTATGGTCGGTCCGTAGTAACTAGTTCGGTCCGCCGCGCCACAGTATGTTTAGATGCAGTAGTTTTAGTATGGAAAACCAGCAGATGCACTCGAACCTCGAAACAATAACTAAGCTAAAGCTACATTCATATTCAGTGGTTTTTCTGTTTATTTCCGTTCTTATACCGTGCGTGTAAACTTTACATAATTAGTTTGTTGAGAACTTTTACACCTGTCTATAAGTTAACAAAGTCTATGTGTAGGACGAGAGAATGTTAAATAGAGCAGTCCACCCACATCACAAAATAACTTTTTAAGGGGAGACAGCCAGTCACGGCTGTATATTTGAAAGAGCTAATCACAAATAAAGTACGAATTTTCGTCAACTTTACACCAATTTGTTCGAATTTTGTTCCATAGCGTCAGGTAAAGAAAAAAATCCTGTTCCATACATTTTGACCGCGTAGATATTGCACTTTTGTAGGAGACAGCTGGTTTTATTTTAACTAACTGTCGAAAATTTTCAAAGAATTGTAATTTATGGTAACTGGTTGTGCGTCAATCTCTCTGCCACCTTGTTTATACATGTAGTCGTAAGAAGACAGGACGTGTCAGTTCGCCTTCTCCACTGCAATTCATTACTCTGTGGTCTCCACCTAGTTGCTAGTTAGTTCCTGCGGCTACTGAGTGGTCGCACTTTCAGTTGCGAGCACTCGACGACCTCGGCCCACCACGCCTTGTCGCCGTTCACATGCCATACCTGCGCGTGATTCGTGATCTAAACTTGTTTATCAACACTGCTCTGCGCATTCGCGTCGATTATGCTTTGGCAATATTAGAAACTTGTACGACTTGTTTCGGCATATACCTATTTTGCATATTAATTTGTCGAGACTGGCTTGATTACCTGCTGAATTTTAATAGATGTCTGCATAACATTATAAAACTTTTAATTTAATAACGTGAAATTTCGACAAAGCCATAAATTCTATGCCAGTTTCAACTATAGAAATAATTTGAGGTGAAGAACTGAACAAAATATGTAAACGTACATAGGTACGAGGTGAGATATAAATTCACAAGAAAATAACATACCTGCCTAGTATTATTATTATTTAGGTATTATTTGCCCAAATACTGTAAACTTATGGGTAACTACAGCTTTGAGCCGTTTGGGATCGAAACGCTCGGGTCATGGGGCCCGAGTGCGCGTCTCCTTTTTAAATAAATTTCTCGCCGGTTGACCGACACTTCACGTGACCAGAGGGCTGGGTCGTATATACTAACACATATACTAAGTCCCACCAAAACGTAGTAATGGTTTGACTGTGGGGTCTGGCGAGTCTTTATACACAAACTTAAGACTTAGGTAGCGCTTCAATATATTTCTAAATAATATCTTTTTAACATATTTTTAAATCTGATCTTATTGGTTTCACTCCTTATGTCTGCCGGCAGACTATTCAATAGATACTTTAATTTAAGAACATTGGCACGACATCTTGGAAATTCTAAAACTAACCCCAAGTAGGCGTTTGAAAACATCTTCCAGTATAGAGATACTGGAAGATGTTAATGGAATCTGGGATGGATGTGGATAGAAGATCTATATTATTATTATTAACTTCGTATTTATTTTAGAGGGAATAAACACGAACTTAATAATAATATAATCAAGAAAAGGTCTAATGTAGCAAACATGCTCCTTGTTCATTCACTGCGTGGGAGAGAACAAACAATAATTTTAATAAAGTGTCCGTGGTAGAAAACGAAAACAAAATTTTTCATTACTGGCAAATACATCACAAGAATACGGTTTCAACGGGTCAATATGTCGTATTATCGCCTCCATTTATTTTATCCCCGAGACTTGATGGTTCCCGGTAAAAATGGAAATGGCGGTCCGGCAAAAAATGTCCTTCAATTTCGATAATTTAATTTGAATGTCATCAAATGCCACTAGGAACGACGCCGACGTCCTAAATATAACCACGAAAATTCGATATCGATCCTTAAATTTGATTTGGCAAAAACTCAAAGACCAGTTCCATTTTTCGGACAGAAAAATAATTAATTACCAACGGAAATGTTTGGAGCGTTCCACTAAATTAAAGACACCGAAAAATCGTACAGTCACCCGGTCGATTTCCAATGTCATTAACAGAACTGAAGAGTGTCTGTAGCTGGCTGAGGGCGCTCGGCCCACGGACGCCGCTCTTTGTGAATTTCTCGATTCGTCATGGGGACGGTACACCGGCGTAATGGGAAACGCTTGACAATGAACGCGGAAATTCCGGTGTGCACCAGCTGTGTCCTATCCAATTATGTATTTTCGCGAATCACAGCGCGATCGTTGCTGCTGTTAATTCGAAGTCCAAACGAACCTACGAAGTATGTTTTTCATATATTTTTCTCGCTTGTGAGCGTACATTGTGCAGGATATAGTTTGACAGCAAATATGTTTATTTTGCTAAGCATTGTTTGACCCTGAGACCATCACTACATTATACGAGAAGGTGCGGTGATTACGTCATCTAAATCTAATTTTGTACTAGTATTTCCAATTCGATGCCTGGGACTGAGTCACTTGGACCCATAGCTTGACTACAATGACTTATAAGTACATAAGTAAAATAATTCAAGCATTATATGGCTAGAAAAGTACCTTATTGTTTGTTCCAATAAAGGGTTATCGAATTAGGTATCAAGTGTAATGTGTATATATGTCGTGAGAAACTTAGTGTTCGCACGAATGAAGTAAGTAGAAGTATCTTATTATTATTCAATCTAATAAATCTTCGCATTTACTTAATTACTGTGCAAGAAAGAACCAAGAGTCTCAAAGTAAGAGAAATAAATAGTGCAGAACTTGAAACTACATAATAAAATTACGTTACCGGCGACGGTTATCTCATCTATCTTCATGATGTGGTTCCGTATTAGATCAAACTTGTTATTTCAAAACTCAATTAGGTACACAATAGCAATCTAAGTCAGAGCTTAGGAAGTCACTTAAGTTGAGCCTGTAACTCCCAACTTTAATTGACTTTTGAACAAAATTACCTGGATTCAAGACTTGAAAATAACTTTATAGATATCAAATTAATTTACGGATTTAGACAGCACGTCGACGGTATAAAACCTCAAATAATGATGACGTAAATGAGACCAAAACTATCCGTTGTTCAAAAAAACGTGATTGGATTTGACGATCATGATTTCGTGAGTTCCACCTAGTTTAAGTACCAAACAGCCTTTTATAGATTAGCCGTCAATTATGTTTATTAGAATAAGTGCCACGCATGGACAAAGATACAAATAATACCAGGAAACAGTGAAACATACATCCAGTGCGCGATATAATTTAAGTAATCGATTGCACTCAAAGGTACAAACAATCGAAAATCTATCAAATGGAATAACTTCAAGGACTGGTTACTTCACTTCTATCGTCAAGCTCTACAAATAATACTACATTGACCTCGGACTACAATTCGAGCATGGCAATGAGAAGCATTTTTAAATAACTTGTAACTTTAATAAGTGCGAATATTGTATACAGTCGATTTACGACAGAAAAATACCAGCATGTCATTAAAAAATTTCCAGACACATTTTATATGGAACAAATTCAATAAAAACTGAAAAAAATGTTTTGTTTTCAGTTAAACATGCTTGTTACTTTTTTGAAGGTTGATACATAATAATTTTTATAACACATTTGCTCGTAAAAGGTCTCTTACTGCACCAATTTCAATATCGTAATGTATCTCATTACGTACTTGTGCGTAATTGTAATGTAAAGCGCACGGTTTATCAAGATGCTCCGTCTATAACGAACGGTACTTTTTTAAAATCTTAGCAAAGAGTTTTTATGTCAGAAAAGTGGTCAACATTTTATGAATAAAATTAACTTTGGGAGATAAAATATAATAAATAAACATTTAATTCTTTAATTTAATTAATTTTGACAATTAATTACAACCTTTATTGGTTTAAGAAAGTCCGAGTTTTATTTATTTCCTCACAAATGTGTTATAAAACGTCGTATGACATACGTGTGGTTTGATAATTACAGCCTGCTTTCTTATAGCCCTCACCTACGGCTCGGGCTAGCAATATCGCCTCAGCTGTAATTTTCAACTTACAGCACTTATATCATAATGTACTATAATAATAAAGCTTTATTTATTCCATACATGCAAAATTAAAAATTAAAATAAAATAATCATTGAGGAATTAGTAAACAGATCATTAGTGATGCTTTAAATACATTTCACATTTAGTTTACAGACATATCATTTCATTATATTCATACATTTTTATTACATTTAATTTATGTAAAAGTATATAAAAAGCAAAGCAAATAATCAAAGGGTATCAAAAAATTTGTCCGTATCGCTGTTAATAGGAAACGTGCTCAAAAGGCTGGCAGCATTGCCACGTTGTATGGCAATGCTGATTCTTTGGCCAAAAAATAGGCCAGCCCTCTGGTCACGTGAAGAGTCGACCATCCGCTTGGCGATGTCCCGAAATAATAGGTGGGCACTTGGACCCCATGCCAGGGCCATGTTTCAATCCCAAACGGCTCGAACATATAAGTTCCGAAGAGGTTGGAGTATTTGCGCCGTTTGAGGTTTTCATATTATTATTATTATTTTAGGACTGTTAGCTTTTTAAACTATGTAAATACTTAATTTATGTATTACAACTAATATAATAATGTGTGCAAACTTGGTTGATACATGCATAATGTAAATTAAAACCACTTTTCGGGTCTGTCTTTATGCCCACATTGTTCTTCTAAGTAGAATCGAATCAAGTGTTAGTTGGAAGTCACTTCAATTTTCTTGTATATACAAGGCTAAAAGTATTTATACATTTTTATTTACGTGCGGTCAAAAGTGTCTTACTTTAAATAAATGATTTGACTTTGAAAAAACTTGTAACAAATTCTGATGCAGTTTTCATTATCACATGATAAGCTTAACATGTGAATATAACATGGACTTACTCTCTGAATCAGTAGTGCTATAAGATTTTAAATGAAAATTATTATCAGACACGGAAAAGTAAGTAAAATGTTGAAGAAACTTTAATAAGTGACACATAATATTCCTAGACGGTGCAGCCGGCTGCTACGAAAATTGCCTCACTCACCTACAAAGCATATTTCATTATGAGCCGTTTTTGTGTCGCAGCTTCGCTAACTTTATTTATCCCTGTAAGTAGCTATAAGATTCTGTTAAGTCGCACTTTCAGAGCTCTCACTTGGAAACTAGTTGCATTATCAAATCTTACCTACACTATTTACTTTAATAATGGAGGTTTTATTTTAGACTATTTTCTGCCTGCGGCTTCAATCGCGTGAATGACGAAAGTTATCCCACGGGGACGTGCCTCCGGGCCAAAAAGTAGCATTCCAAAATGCCATCTATCTGCTTGCCAAATTTTATCGAAATCCGATTGTTTAGGCGTGAAAAGGTGGCATAAAGATAGTTACTTTCGAATTTTTAATATTAGTATGGAGCCTTATAGAGTTGTGATGACTTAAGATTTCTTTAAAAGGAACTGGCTGAACTGGGAATGAGATGACAAATTAAGAAGTGAAAAGTAACAGAAAATGCCTTTGCTATAGAAATATAGTCTAGCTAAGTTAAACACAGGAAAACATGCATTTCATTGCAGCAGCATCTAAAAGTGCATCGTGTCGAGTGTAAACGACACCCTAAAAAGTTTATTTATCCTAGAAATAGAAGTGCTATGTGAGTTCATACCGCTTGCAGTTTAATCACAACTTGTAGATATAAGTCATCTAGTTCCCAGTTTCCTAGTCAACGACTATATATCTCTAAATCTTAATGTGTAGGTACAACTCGTTTGATATAATCTGTTAAAAAAAAAAAAACAAACTGCGTTTCCACGAATGACTGTTAGATGTTTAATCTGATCAGGCGTAAGAGAAAGTTTTTATTTTGAAACGATTAGCTCAATTATTTTGAGTCACATTGTAAATTACAACAAATATTTGCGAAGAGGTTTAGTGATTTTGGTTGATTAACTCATTCTTGATTCAATTATTTTAATAAATTGAGAGAGAGCGCGGTTTCCTATGTCAAATTAATTTGCATTTCCTTATTTTAATAATTAAACCCGAGGTAAGTAATAACAAAATGAAATGTATATCTACGTTATTGTTTTCATATATAAATATTTTTAATTTTATAACAAATCAAAATACTTTATACACAACATTATTTTTGGTATATTGCAAACCTGAATATAGTTTGTTCAGAATAAGTAACTGAATCGATTCCAATAATTTTTACACCATGTTATATTTTGTCCCAAAAATATTTAAAAAAGTTAACAAGTTGGACACCGAGTGGCACTAAGTACATATCCGCAATCATATGCGCACAATTTTACGATTTTTACAGAATAGCACTGCTGGTCACAGCCGGTCGACCGGGCGGCGGCGCGTGTTAAGTGGTAACCAACTTTTTGTACGGACATCCAGGTAACATAACAAACGTATAACTTCGTGATTTTTCATGATACAGTTTTGAAATTTTGTACATGAAGATTCTTTACATAAAAATACTAGACACGTGTTTCGGGTTTGCCATATACTAAAGATAATGTTGTATAATACATAAACTATGTACACTTACGAAACGGCAGAAGCCAGATACAAGTAATCTTTTTATCTCACAATATAGTGCGCGTCACTAGTTTCTATAATAGACATCTTACAATTGATTCAGTTTAAATGTACAATATCGCGAGTTCTCAATATTTATCGATAGAGCGGACGAGGGAATTTCAATATTGTCTCGAGTCGGGCCTCTCTGGCGTGAACTGAAGCAAAAACTACCTACAGGCTACGAGTAAGATATTTTCATATATGGAGAAACCAAGGCTGAAGACGGAGGAAGTAATATGAAGCTGAAAATGTTTGCTCCATTTTTCTTGCCAGTTCTTAAAAGTTATATTGCTTTGGTTTTAAAAATTGCGCAATAAGGAAGACAATTGTGCGATTTAAAGTTAAGTTTATATGCTCTACGTTTTCGGTTTAAAACGAGATTAGAGATTTAGAATTTGATGAATTTTCGTAATTCAGAATTTTTAAAGTAATTTCTTCTGGTAATATTTAACTATTCTTGTTTGGTATACCCTATAAATAAATATAACCTACTCTACCATATTTTTTTACATACCAAACCGCATTTGGTTTCATTTTTCAGTATTTTGAAAATTACTTTTCTTGGTTTTTTTGAAGTGAAAACTTCTTTAGCGGCGTTGTACACTTTTTTTGGAATGGGTAAAAAATGTTAAACTCGTGTCAGGACACGTGACCTGATCGAAAATTCGTAAGACGGATGGAGAGTAGACAGCCGGCGCGGCGTAGGAGAGGAAGTATCCCCCTCTCTTTCTACGGCGCGGTTGTCATGTTTGTGTACGATAGCGCAATAAATAAATATTGTATTTTACCACATAAATGATAGTACTTTTATACTGATAATTAAAGCAATTCGTGCAAAATTATTCCCTAACCATTCAAAAATATCAAAAATGCACAACGTTAATATTCAAGTTTTCACAAGTGCAACCCGTCGTTTTTTTTTCTAATGTTGTTTAATAGTCCCTACAAAATAATATAACAAACCCTATCATATTTTTTACTAAGAAGTTTTTCAGATAGGACAGTCTTGATGTTCACTGTAAGCCCACGTACGCAAGGACGTAAAAATGCTGGACGTAAAAATGGATTTTCAACTTTCGGTGTTAAGCCGAGCACTGAGAATCCAACACAGCGTATCCCAGATAAAAAAAACGTTGGATTTTCAAGTGTTGGTGCTAAGTAGTGCGTTGAAAATCCAATGCACGAAAAAAAAAAACCACGGGAAAAACACTCCTGCGCACCTTTTTTTTTTTGTTTTGTTTCGGGGTGGAAAATCCTCATGGATGTCCGCCGCCCTGGGGCGGGCGGCGGGGTCTGTCAGACTCTTACTGACTAAAAACCACCCCGGTGTTCCCTCTCTCACCTACGCCAGGGGTCGCGGGAACGAACGATACTTCCGCAACCCCCGGCTGACCCCTGCGCACCTGAGCTAACTGTATTGCAACATACATAAACCTTTGTAGTGGTTAGTCAAGCTAAAAGAAATAAGTAATATAGCAAGCTGGATAAGGTTAGTAATTAGTGCACCTAGCCTACCTAAATACTAGATATAATTAACGACTCACGGTGCATTACGATAATCAGATATCTGGTTATATATTTATGAATACCTGGCTCTTATCTAACCATGTTGAAATTCAAACGGTTAAGAAATCAAGCGTGAACGATGTGGAATCTAGCACAAATATACTACTTACACGTACTGTAAGTTTTTGTAATGAAACGTGTGGCAGTTACGACAAAAAAAAGAACTGCCCAGTATGGTATAGTAACTGAATCACACTATACAGCGTGTAACGGAAAGGGGGTATCAACCCTGAAGGAGGTGAATGTGCTCATGAAACTCAACAACTTTCCCCAAAGAACATAGGTCGAAATATGAAAAAAAAATTTGGCCCTCCCATAGTAAATCAATCAGCTGGTAGTCAGTTTTGTAAGGGAGAGCCAAATTTTTTTTTCATATTTCGACCTATGTTCTTTGGGAAAAGTTGTTGAGTTTCATGAGCACATTCACCTCCTTCAGGGTTGATACCCCCCTTCCGTTACACGCTGTATAATATTTATAATCACACTAATATTATAAAAGCGAAAGTTTGTAAGTGTGTGTGTGTGTATGTTTGTTGCTTCTTCACGCCCAAACGGCCAATTTTGATGAAATTTGGCATACAGATAATTTAGTTTTCCTAACTATGTTGAGGTCGGCTTCCAGTCTAACCGGATGCAGCTGAATACCAGTATTTTACATGGAGCGACTGCCTATCTGACCTCCACAACCCAGTTACAGGGTAATACCTCGTACCTTCGGCCCTTTGGTAAGACTGGTTGTCAGACTTTCGGGCTACTGACGACCCGTAACGACTGTCAAAGATCCACGAATGACAGCCGGGACCAACGGCTTAACGAACTTTCCGAGACACGGAGGGATCTTGGTATGTGAATATCGTCACCCACCCATGGACCAACCGCGGCAAGCGTAGCTTAACCTGATCGATCGACCCGTGCGGCTGTTACTACTTATCCACAAGCCCCTCACCACTCGACCAGGATTAACACGTAGAATACTTTTTATCCAGATATTTCTACGGGATCGAGACTTATGCAGGTAAAACCGCGGGGCGCAGCTAGTATTTCATAAACACAGAAAAATCTGTGCCACTGCTCTACAATAGAGTTTTTTACAACAGCTATAGTTTGATTTAACGAAACCATTCGTCTCAAATGCGTACGGTTGAACGGTTGTCGAAAAACGAGTGAAAAACCCGATACACGTAGGACCCACAACAAAAGGAGAAAAAACAGTTTTATCCGTGGATGCGTGAATGATTCATGGGTTTTGCCGTGTGCAGTGAGTCGGCATTGCGTGGGTGGCAATGCGAGTGCGAAGCTCTGCCTACCCCGCGACCCGCCCCGCGTCGTGAGCTTAAGGCATTGCGTTGCGGTCACATTCCTCGCATGCCAGTGTCGCCTGCCCGCGGATAGGACTGCCAGACCCAAACAAAATGCTAATCGTGACAGGACGGGTGTGACATTTCGCCGCTCTGCTGCGACAGGCAAGAGCCGACATTACCATGGATTAACAACAACGAGAAACGTTTTGAGCTACACATATCAAAGATAACAAATACGTAAGGTATGATTTGCATATCATGACCATTTTCATCAACCGGTTTTTAAGTCTACTTTAAATAATAACACGAGTTTTAAACGATAATACAAGCCTTATGAAAGAAATTATTTATTTCCCCTGGGTGCGCAATTAAAAGTATTGTCTAGAATTTAATAGAAAGCCAGCTAACCCTAGCAGTGGTTGTCGGCTTTTTGCGAGAAAAAAAAACTTTATGGGTTTAATTGCTTCATTCTGCTATTTACATAATTGTTATTACATGTGATGCCAACGCGGAATGCGCAATCAAAATGTGTTTACACTCTTATAAAAACCGTATTTTTACAAAACGAGTCTTTCACAACGTTGCCACAAAGAATTACGGCATTTGTATAAATCAGGCCCAGTAACGAAACTGCAGTGCTATTCTGTAAAAATCTCACCGTGAGAACTTAGGTGAAGTAAGCGGGAAGTGAGCTACTAAGTGCTCACTTCACTTATGATTTCACGGTGAAATTTTTACAGAATCGACCGGCTAAAGGCCAATTCTCGTAGTTTAAAACGTTGAAAATCTATTCGCAGTCTCATCTCGGCGACAAACTAATGTCAAAAACTTGTCAAAATGTAAGGAAATTACAGGTATTTTTGACAGAGATCAGACTGTGAACCTTATTAAAATTACGATAATGGCCCCTCTGATTTGTTGTTCGTAACAAATAAAATGGAAACTTACTTGGATTAATATTGTGAAATACAGGCGTATGTGTGTTATGTATGACAGATTATATTATTAATTATGATGAACGATCACATGCAAAATATTTTAGGGCTTCTCATACCATAATTAGCGGTGAAAGTTAACAGACGAGTTAGAAAGTATTTGTTCGCCAACTATTGATATTTGCATTAGAAATCTGTGAAACACAAGTGTTACTTTCTCACGCGGAGATTCTACGCGTCACTTGAAGAGGACTTTTTGCTAAACCATCATTTTCCCACAATTTTGTGAGTCGCTCGCTACACAAATAATAGCTTCGGACACACAATTGTGCAAATTCTTTTCGACATCCAACGTATAGGATCCTTGATTTCCATTTCATTATCACATAAGAGTCATAGTAATATCTTACAATACGGAGGTGAAAGGTTCCGTATAAATTCAGACATCACTGAGTTTCCATCAATATTATGAATGGCTATTAGAGAAGCCGGGGAGTCGGTACTCGGTGCGTGCGTACGCAAAATACTAAAAATAGGCTACACTTACAGGAAAACTTTTATTATTGAGCACGTCGGGCTTCAAAACAAGGCTCTTCAGTATGTATACCGTTATTCGACAAGAAAATTTAGTTAATGTTTAGAGTGAACCAAGTTTTATCCCGAACACGACGGATTGATGTCCTCGGGGGATCCGCCGATGTCGCAAACAAAACAAAAAGATTCAAGACGCTGTCAGGGGGGAAGTGTTCTTACATACGACGCTACCCCCGCGGCCCCGTGCCCTCAACTTATTATAATAAATTATGGAAAGTCTTGATTCGTTACAGTCCTTGGTAATCCATGTTCCTAAAAAAATATTTATATTTTCGACTTCGTTGTAAGGTTCGGTCTTCAATTTGCCCCTTTTCTGAAAAAATCCTTGAGGGAAGAGAAATAAGGGGGATATAAAGTCTGGCAATTTTAAAGAAATATGAGGCGTGAAGTGCGAGCCTGTATTCAATCCAGCAGTTGCTTTGATACGACGCGAGTCGTAAAAAAATTAAACATTTTTCGGTTTGCAAGTAAATAAATCATTATGTACAGACGGCAGCACATTAAGCTACCCGAAACTGTTAAATTTTCCCAATCAACTTTGAACTTTATGCTTTAGCGATAAAGTTGAAAATCTATTAAAGAAATTTGACAGATTGTAGTAGCTTGATGTGCTGGCGTCTGTACATCGGTACATTGCAAAGAATGCTTTCTTATATTTTTCATTCTCATCAGTGAACCTAAATTAGTAAAGGAACAAGGACACATTGCCTATGCATCGTTGTGTTCATCATAGATACAGCAAGTACACTGTATTAAGTTAAATTAAATAGCTAATTAGAAAACAAAACATACTCAAATCATACCACCATTTTGTTCTTGTCATAAGAGGTTAAATAACGGGCATCAAGGGGACCCCAATTTAAATAAGTCCTCGCTGGAACTAGCCCCATTATCCCGAAATACGGCTTAAAAATAATTGAGTGGGGCCAAATCCTCTGCGGGGAAATTAAAAAGGAGTCCACTTCCACTGCAGTGTCTTCCGCAAATAAATGAGCTTTGCCTTCAAGTGGCGTTTATTGCTTTATCTCAAGGAGAATGATGGCATTATACCCTAGACAAAAATTCTTGTGTTCTCCTTTGAACCTTGGCGAGACATCTTGGATTCGAGCCAATGTCATTGCGTGCCACTCTTAAAAGGCAAAAACATAAAATTAATGTTAACATTTTTACGGAATTTGGTTTAATTAACGGGTTGAAGAAATGTTAACTTCACGCAGTCACTAAATTAACATTTGCTTTAGGTTTCTTAGTTTAATTGTTGTTAAGCAAACTGGAAATAATTAAGTTTAAATAATTATTTAGTTACTTAGTTTAAATTAAACATAGCTCTCAGAACTCTAGATTTATGTTACCTATACAAGCTGATAATGACAGCCATAAAAACTAAAAAAGATACCTCAGAAAGACAAGATGGTGTTGATTAAATAATTACTCATGAATATTATATTTTACGTTTTTCTCTCTTTCAATACCAATCTGATTGAAAATCAGGTAATCGGGTATAATGGAGATTCAATAATGAAATGACTAATGGCCTGTGGTAGATTAAAAAATAACCTTTTCATTCTAGATTAAAATGAATATGAATTATAAAATTTCGACTTTGTTTTGAGCTGTGTGGCCCAGTGGTAATGACTCGACTTACGAATTTTAAGTCGTGGGTTCGAGCCCTGGCAGGGTCTTTACTTTGTGTAAATAATTTCATCACTACTGCTCTTAACAGTGAAGAAAAACATCGTGAGGAAGCCGGCATGTCCTAGAAAAAAAAATCGAATAAATGTGACATCTACCAACCCGACCTGGGCCCATGTGGTAGATTATAGCCCACTCTCGACGAGAAGAGAACTGTGTCCCAGTAGTGGGAACATTACAGGTTGATACCTGTGTTTTCTGAAAGGGTAGGCTGAGTTGTCGATAAACATTACACACATTCCGCTAGTTATATGTTATTAAAGTTCGTGTAATTAATGGCCCAGTCAATTGCCAGTAACTGGACATACTTAGTTGAAAGCAGACTCTGGGTTGCTACTAAGAAATTCCTTATTTCTTATTCTTTACATAACAAGGTCTTAATATTGACTCAACATAGTTCAGTTCTAGTCTTTCTTTGATAAAGATACGGAGAATTGAAATATAAGGCCCAGCAGTCACTGAAATATAATATCCACCCGGAGCTTCTCACTACAACAGCCACTTTGATGTTCTTAGCTTCTTCGAGAAAGCTTCGGGAAGTCTCAAAGGCATGTTGCTGTCTCGGACCATCCCAACCAGATTAGACAGATTGAATAAACGGTGTCAAAGACTGCGGAGAAGGTACCATACCTACCTACTTATGTACACATGGTTCCTTGGTTCCTTCGCTAAAGGGACCCCTTATTCGATTTTCTTCGGGGAAAGTGTGACCTTTTCTTTCGGATAAGTTTACCAATTTTCTTGTCAGAAAGAGTATTTTTTCTTCAGGAATTGGGAAAATATTAATAATGCATTCGGGAAAATCCTGCTGTTTTGTTTTTTTTTAATCCCGTCTGTAACATTTAATTGGAATTAAAAGAGTAGGAAATATAATATTCTCGAATGGCAGATACGTGAAATGGTCGATTGGTTCTAACGCAAAAAAGGGAACCGTATTCAACATATAACTTGTTCATGTACGTGTAAGTAGAGTCCGTTGGAGCAGACGAGTCCTGGAGTGGAGACCGCGTATCGGCAAGAGTAGTGTGGGACGTCCCCAGCTAGATGGAAGGACGACCTAATAAAGGTGGCTGGAGCGGACTGGATGCGGAAGGCGGAGGACAGGGTGTTATGGCGCAGCCTGGGAGAGGCCTATATCCATAAGTGGACTGTAATAGGCTGAATTGATTTGACATGTAAGTAAATACACACACGTTATTTTCCCGGTCATTCGAGCGAATTTTATTACACTCCTTTAAAGTTGTAATACTTATTTGTTTTATAAGTAGCAACGCATGAAGGCCGAGTTATAATTTCACATAAATTAACGTAACTTAGCTTACTTACTGGAACGTGTAAAACACATTTTTACATTACTCTTTGTATAAATTACATACTCTGATTAATATTTAGGCAAGTATTCGAATAAATTTCAAATATTTTGAAATTAACGTTTGTTATTGCTATTTGAATAATTTCCTATACATACGCGCCCATTCATTAGTAATGGAATAAGTACGGATTTGAATATTACATTTTTATTTCTCTTTGATACGTTAGGTACAGTCAGAAAAAAAATTACTTACGCCAGTTCAAATGAAATTACTTGCCAACTAAATCAATTTATCTAAAAGGAACGGACCTAAGTAAGACACGAATATTGAAAATATTGAAAGTACACTTTATCTTTGATTAGATTTGTATATCAAAGCATTGAAACTGTCTATTGGGAATGAAAGAAAACATTCTTATTCATAGACCATTGAAACAATGTGGTACTTGTGCTACATAAAGTTCAGATTAAGTAAACACCTAAAGTGCATCGTATAATTTGTACACTTGCTCCAACATAGTTGGAGCGCTACTAGAACATTCGATAGCTGGGTCACTTTAATTTACGATCACCACTAAGAGTCTACCGCGTCCCATATAAACAGACGTTGAGAAACGCGCCTATATAACTGCACCAATCAAACCATTCACAGTTAATATTTATGCGTAAGTTATTATTAATCATATTCAGCTCACATCCCGGTCCTTCGGCTCTATTCACTGACTGAAAGTGGCTCACGTAACAAAGGAACGGTAACCCGATACGTGACAAGAAATATGATGTATTAGTCGCGACGTTTATTCTATTGTGCTAGACCTATTTACCGACTAATTGGTTCCGACTGTTCCAGAGTTATTCGTGACTTTCGCAGCGTATCGCGTGCGTAGTGAAATCTCGGCTCCGCTCAGTTGACGCCAGACACCCAAGTTTCCACAGTGTCGCAAATTGAGCAGATAATTCACTGGAGGTTGCTTAGATATTTTATTTTTATTGGATATTCTAGATAGCTACGGAACTACGCAAAGTAAAACATAAAAAAATCGTCTCTCAGCATAATTGTTTTTTTTTTTTATGTGTGTGGTCTGGGTTCGAATTAGTTGTTTGAAATAAGTGTCGACTGATTTAACTAGCACAGTTAAAACACATAGATTCGATTGCTCTTACGAAACACGAATCGATCACGTAATATAACTGTTCAAATAACGGATTCTGACTTTTTAACGTACTTCACTAAAAAGGGAAACTGTGAATCACTAAGTATTTACATTAAGTTTTTTGTTCTAGAGAAAAACTGTCTATCCTCTCACCGTTGGCAATATATTTTGATGTGACCACAGATTATTCGCTGCAAAAATATTCACGAAGGCAGCCATAACCTTTTTTTTTAAGACCTGTGTCGGGCTTATTTAATAAAACCTTTTACAAGTTTCTTCTTGGGGAAGTCCACGAGCAACTTTGGTCTCAGCAACTAATTTGTCTCTCACATCAAGTCCACGAGTTCGTACGAAAGTGCTGTCTTTGTCGCGTCGCTAGATGCGCGCACTTTCAAGGCGCGTTTTCACTAGGGGACATTTGTTCCGCGCGATGTCGCCCGACGTCGCTTGGGACATTTACGGGTCGCGCAACTTGTCGCTAGTCGATGCTCTGCGAGCGTCGACACACGCGACTTTCGTGTCCCTCGTCAGTCTCCGGACAGGCTTTGAGTAGTGAGAACGTGTGTCGCTAAAATGGCAGTAGTATGGTCCAACGAGAATATATTGACCCTGATCGAGTTATATCAAAATTCCCAATTGTTGTGGGACACTTCACATAGTATTATAAAAAAAAAATTTAAAAAAATGATGCATGGAAATCTGTCGCGACTACATTAGATATACCTAGAAAAGACGTCGAGGGGAAAATACACAACATACGGTCTCAGTTTCTCAGGGAGAGAAAAAAAATTGCGAGCTCAAAATCTACTGGAAGTGCAAGTGGGGATGTTCACAAAAGTAGATCGATAGGTAGGTCGATAGATTTCCGAAACTTTGTATTAACTTTGTATAAGACAGTAGCAAAACGTAAATACTTTGTATTTACGTTTTGCTACTGTCTTCCGAATAATTATGTAAGCTGCACTGAACAACACTACCTTCTCGGGCGACATACTGATCACGACGGGCTAATGTGAACAAGTCATATGTCGCGGGACATTGTCCCACAACTTTTGCAGAGACAACTACGTGAATGTCGAGCGATAAGTATCTGCGACATGTCCCCTAGTGAAAACGCGCCTTTATACAAAAGTTGCTCGTGGTCGCCCCAGCGACGCGACAAAGACAGGACTTTCATAGAAACCCGTAGACTTGATGTGAGAGACCCTTATAGGCATATTTTCTTTTTTATTAAACAGTATCTGTCGTGAAAATGTGTAATTTTTTTAAATAAATATGTCGCATTGTCGGTTAAATATCATATATTAAAAAGGAACCTGGTGAAGAAGGACTAAACGAAAGCTCAAAAAAAATATATGAAAGGTAAGCTGTGAGCACGTATCACCGTCATGTCTGACTCACTCTCAACCTGTTCATATGACATACACCCTAAGGAATTTAAAACCTTATTGCTAAGACCAAGTTGTGTCACTGAACGACCTTACGCAATCACTTTGAAGGCACAAACGCGTTGCGTCATACCGTTGTGGCATATCTTCTCCAAGGGAATAAGTGTCTATTACATACTAATTACATTAGACAAGGTCGCTTGTTTATCTTGTCTTTCTGAAGACTTTACTTATACATCAGCCACTCATATTAGGTGACTATACCCGACTAGTTGCGACAGACAAAAGTTTATGAGAAGGTTATTCGGCAAATTAGCGAAGCCACATATACAGGGTCATATTAAATTAGCTATCGAAACTCGAGACGTGATAGGTAAACGAAACACGACAAAATATAAAAATGATGATTATTTGTTGGCGTCAACGACCACTGGTGCTTATGTTACTTGAAATATGAGCTGAGAACATTTTTTTTTTAGTTTCATCGTGTTTAGATATCGATACTCAACACGTCTGTAAAGTTTACACAAAGAAAACTGATATTTAAAGAGACTACCACTACCTGCGGTTGATGACCCCAAAAAAAACTCAGCAATTTCTTTTTCATTATGTTTAGATATCCATAGGCATTATGTCTGCGGAGTTTCGCTATGTAACTCAATTCAACCATATATTTAAGAACAAAAGCTTTATATGGAAGCGAATAAAACTTTTGTTCTAAGAAAAGGAATTTTAAATTGAAAGGCTATATTTTATGTTCGAGAGAGAAAATAATATTGGTATTCGAAACGACACTCAACACTCTAAACGTATATTTTATTTCTCAAATGTAAGCGTGACAAACTCTTAACAATATTTGTCGCTCGTGGTAAGTTGTAAATACTGACTACTCTATACAATAAGAGCTATATTTGTTTGCCTACAACTAAAAGCCTTGGGGGGAGCAAACATGGTGAACTTTTGCGCGCAGTGTGTTGTACTCTCAACTTTAGTGAACAAATAAAAATACATGGTCATGTAACACGTTTAGCTTTTATTACTAATTTATGTGCTTATCTTTTGAACAATTAACAAATTGCCTTTTGTGATCCTTGATAAGGATCTTTAAAAACTTAAAAGGATCTCGCAGACTGGCACGATTCGATAGCGCAATGCAACTCTATTAGAACAACTTCTATGAAAACTTCATGGAAATTATTCTACCAGAAGCGCGTTGCACCATCGCATCGCGCCTGTCTGCCTTAAGAGCCTTTAGAACTTATGTGGTTATATTTTAACCGTAAGCTCAATATTTTGTTATAAATTGTAGTCAGGATAGTTCTGTGAACCAGTTTTTATAAAAAGAAGACTAAAAAAAAGAAGTTTATAAAAACCTTGACATGCGCCCTACATAATATGTATACAGATGAAAGGTGGTACCTACCTACTTGTATTGCCTTTATATTGTAACGTTCAATTAATCCCCAATAAAAGACCCAATAACTCCACAGTGAAAATGTAATTAAATAGCAAAACTGGAATCAGTTAATGAATTTCCCATTAACCTACAATGTACAGGTACCTATTTATTATCTTTGTTTGTAAAATCACATACATACTTAATTTATCTTCCCAAGGTCGTTTAAAAGCAGGTATCCCAACTGGTTTAAGTATCACCTCGGAAATAGCAAGTTTGATGTTATCCAAGGAAAGTTATCCCGTCGAGGGAGCTATTTGCGTCAACTCGGAAATTAGCTTTAATTCCACTAAATAGAAGAGAAATTGATGTTAGTTCCTCAACTAATTTGCAATTAAGACAACCGGTATTGGAATACTTCGTGTTTAATTCTGATTACAAACGTTATGTACAGTGGCGGGCCTAAACAATGGGCAAATTGAACTAACTTAATTATTTGCGGTAAGATTAATTAAAAGAGAAATATTTAACCCTTAATTGTATGATTTTTAATTTTTAAGCAAATTAAATTTATTTGGACGTAACATTAGCTCTATAGTAAGGAAAAAATACTTAAAAAAATATATTCATAAAAATACTTTTAATTTTTTAAATGGCCTGGTGGCAATTTGCATCTTTATGTAATCAGAACGAATCTACTGGGAATAAAATGAGTTGAATATCTCTAACAATTGTGGAATCCCCGTGCTCTGTGGAAATGAAAATATGGCATTGGATTGGTTGATGCAAATTTACATCACGATGCATTTAAGGGTTAACTTATCCTCTAAAAACTTGTTAAGACGAACACTTTTTCAATGAATTAACCTATAAAAACTTTTTGGGCTTCTAACGAAGAACTTTTTTTATAAATAAATGTGCCTCTTTTTAAATGTGTGACCTTTTCACTATGTTCGTCGCAGTAACTAATATTAATAATAATAATAACGAGTTGGCTTCGGCCCCTCGTACGCCTTCCAAAGGTCCGGGTATCGAAAAATGTCAAAAGACGTAAAAATAAATAATAATTTTACTATCAGGCAACTAAGGCCCATAGATAAAATACACAAAATAATCTTATACATTAATAAACAAATACATATTAAAAACCTCAAAACTATGCCTATACACGTAACGTTGTCGGCGTCGTGTTTCGCTGCGTGGTCTCGCGTAACCGTCCTTGGAAAAGTCGATACACGACACATTTCGGCCAAAAGTCCTCTTTCAGGCAAGTCTGTAGATGCTGGTTTGGTACTGGTACCACGAATGACTTAAAAGTTGATGTTGTGGCGCGATTCCAACCTTTCAACCCCCGAGTCCAGATGGTCTTCACCTTCAAATACTGCACGACTTACAAACAGACACTTCAATTTTATTTATTTGTATAGATGTATAGATAAGCCGATTACGCTAGACCAATAACTTTTGAATTGTCAAGGGGTCGGTCAGTTACAAAGTTGAAGCTTTAGTTACCCATTCCAAAGCGTATAAGTAGGTACCCCGGGCCCCAAAATAGGAATTTAAGTGTTAAATAATATACAGGAGAGCCAAATGGGAATAATTTTGATTTAATACATTCTTAAATAAAATAGTTAAACTGTTTACGCGTATCCATTTACATGTATCCGCTGCGAAAGCTCATACATTTAATAGATAGACTAATCCCTTCAACGCTAAAAGAAAGGTACATTTTAACCCACAAGTACCTACCATTTCCAAGAAAATACCGAGAATAACTTTCACGTTAGATACCTCCAAGATACATACGTACATTTAAACCTACAGTAAAGTGATTCGTAAAACTTGCACGTAAGTGTAGTCACCACATTTATCCTCCTTTTTCGAAGACTTTAGTTCTTGTGCGTGATCTCTTTGCTTGATTAGTGCGTAGTGCGTAGCTACCTACCTACCGTAGTCTTGTAATGAAAAGTTATGTCTACGTATATAGTGCATCGGAGGCGGATATTGACCGACCTCGATTAAGTTTCCAATAGTGAATATTGTGACTCATTCGAGTAGACAATCCTATATTTCTGCCCACACCTCGGTTGCTTCAATGTCATGACACCCAGCTGTCGTCTTATATTATAACCTTATGTGTTGTACTTATGAAATTCTAACTTGATACGGCTAGCATCGAAACTAAAGCTTTGTTTTCTGTAAAAATAGTTGGTACCCGCCTATTCTAGCCAGCTATGTGGAATCCATATGTTCAGAGACCAGAGTGAGGAGTTTCTGGTCCTTTCTACTCCATGGATATGTTGTAGGTTTTGGAATGGGCTGAAACTATCTTCATCTTTCTGACCGACAGACCCCTTGACAATTCAAAAGTGCCCGTAATTAGTTTATTTGAAATAAATGACTTGAATTTGGGTTTTATATTCCAAGACGTGTTCTTTGAAAAATATTCACAAAGACAAATGAAACATTTTTTTCAACACACGTATAGTCTGTTCTGAAAGTATCTGATAAAAATGTAAGCAACTAGATTAGAAAACGTATTTGATTATTTGAAATTTTAATTTTAGTTCACCTTAAAAATGTTTATCAATGGATAATTGAGATTAATTTTATAACCTCAATTTTCGTCAATGATGTTTCAATCACATTCATGGAAAAGCGTTCAGATATAAAGTTGAAACCATCTAAATACAGATGAATGTGCATGATTGCGTAAGAATTTAACTTGAACAGTTTACACTTTTATCAGGTATTTTTGGAACAGACCGTACCTAATAAAGAGAAGAAAGAAAGAATAAAGTTTATTTGGACACAGTTCACGAAACACAAAATACAAATAAAAAAAAAAAATAACGTTTCAAACAACAATAGTGTGTGCCTCACGGCTGCGCCAATGTTCATTTCAGCATTAATGCCAGAGAGATGCTGTCTGACGCTGGTTTTCTAATGAATCCTTAGAACAAACTTTAAAATATCATATCACTGCATACCTTGTCTACTTTTATTTCATATAACATCCCTGAAACACAACACTTATGTGATTTTAAGCATCTCGACGACGTTACGTACTCATCATAATATCATTATCATCTTATGAAGGTAATTTAGATTAACATCCACTTCCCATAATTGGTTGAACAATACTCAATCGTCTGAACAAAGGGCGCCCTGATAAGTCATGTCAAACTGCATTGTACCTACCTAGGACTAAAGCTAACATGACAGCTTTATAGAATATAGCACCTATATAGATGGATAGATATATAAAGACAGCAACACAAAGTAGATAGAAACAGAAGGTCTGCTTCGTGCAACGAGAGAAAACGCACGCGAACATAGACAGGCTTCACGTACATAGAGCGCAAGCGTAGTGTCCGTCCTACGAAAGTCCCCCGGCAATAAGTGGAACTAATTATTATTATAATAGTTAATTATTAATATGATGTTGAGATAAATATTTATGTCTCCGTCGTATGCCTGCAGCGCCGCGTCTGCGAGACTTATTTCGTGAAACGGACTCTACCCGAGGCTGGCATTCGCTTGAGATAGTTTTAGACCTCTGTACAGCCCGATTCAAACTTGAACACGAGGCGAGTCGCAGCGCAGTAACCACTGACCTCCATATATACAAGTACGCTGGACTTACGATACCCTTTGAAATGTCAGCTCTTTAGTGTGCCTATTTGAAGCGCCCCCAATGCGCGGGAAGAGAACTAAATCTGACGTAACTCGCAAACGGCCGCTGTCTCGTTTGGATTGTCTCCCGTGTTTTTAAAGTGTTTTTGGAGGTTTAACGCGATTAAGCTTCTTTGTTGTGTCGTATTAATTTAGTTGATACATAAATAAGAGGTGAGGTGATATCTGTATCTATCGGAAACATAGAAATAGTATTACCTGATGGTCGAAAATGCATTTTATCGATGTATTTTATGTCATTGTCCCATCTCTATTATTAGTTCCGTTCCCAGCCACTCCTGCGATCAGCGCCAAAATAGCGAAAATCAAATCGCCTCACTATGGCCCGGCTTATCATAGGTCCAGCGTACTTGTACATATATATGGAGGTCAGTGGCAGTAACGAATTAACGTGTCAGTGAGGGTGAGGTGTGAGGTACTGCGCAGCGAGTAGCGTACTTCAAAGGTCTCTACTCTCTAAGGCCGTCAATGAATATACGGGCCCGTCCGAAAGTAGTGGACCAGTCAAAACAACGGACAAATAAAAAAATTCGGACGGGCAAAAGCACATCGGGATTAAGGACAACTGTCAAATCGTGTTGTCATTCATTATTAGTTCGGCCCCGAACTATTCTAATGCCCTTAAGGAATACGGATTAGGAAACGGACGTAATTGCGGCTGAAACTTCGGACTTCGTGCTTTGGGAGTAGACCTCCCAGAGCCGCAATAAAGTTGTTGAATTGGACTATACGTGCCTACGTGTGCGTGTTTGTTTTCTTTCGTATTATGGAGCCGAACTTCTGTATCTATCTATTTTTTGACAGCAGTACGTCAGTGTCGTATCCTAAGGGTAACAGGAAGACAGGTATAAACAGGGATTGACCGACACTGTAATCGGGAAATAGATCTAGTGCCGATGTGACATTTGCAAAAGTGTTTGTGATCCCTGAAGTGGAATAAAAACGGGATGTTGTAAGAAACACAAGGAAAAACCGCGTCTGTTTGGTGGGAAAAGCTAATCTCAAAATGAACGAACTTTGTTCAAGTTTTTACAGAGGATGGTTCCTTGCGTGTTTCTAGGAAAAGGTATAAATGTTCATTATTAATTCATGGTTCTATGTTGTTTATTAGCTCAACAGTCACGGTTTAAGAGCACCCGTGCGAGGTCTGGGTGGGTCAACAAGTGAAATATAATATCCAAGCGTAGATGAATTCAAAGGTAACAATATTGTTCAATTTAATACAAAATGATGTTGGAAAACTCAACAGAGAAACATATATAATTTAGTCGTCACTAGCAGCAATAGGAGCGACCACCAAACAAGAGAAGAAGCGAGTAGTGACTAATGTAATTAAGCTTATAGAAAAAAACGGACAAAGTGAACGAGATTGAATCGAGAACCAGCCAGTTTCCACTTGAGCGGAATAAAGATAGTTAAGAAAAGAATGCGTTGCTTTACAATTCCTGAAGCAGAAATGTGCGAAGTTCTATCTAGTAGAAAACGGCCAAGTGACCAAACAAAGCTTTGACTTAGCTTTTACAGCTGAACTCGAGCGTCTTGGAGGGTTTATTGAATTATCCTTTAAAGCAAATAGAGCATTGTTTGGATGCATCTGCCTAGCCTTTTCCCAACTAAGTTGGGGTCGGCTTCCAGTCTAACCGGATGCAGCTGAATACCAGTATTTTACATGGAGCGGCTGCCTATCTGACCTCCACAACCCAGTTACTGGGTAATACGATACCCCTTGGTAAGACTGGTTGTCAGACTTTCGGGCTTCTGACTACCCATAACGACTGTCAAAGATCCACGAATGACAGCTGGGACCAACGGCTTAACGTGCTTTCCGAGGCACGGAGGGGTCTCGGTATATAATGGTAAAAAATATGACAATTAAGTGTAATTAAACACAGACGTAAAAAATTGTGTTGTAAATGTTGATGGGGCCTGAAATTCTATTTGTTGCAAAAGGAACCAACCAATTAAATATAATGATAGCTATTTTACCTTTGACTCGGCTGAATGAAATGGGCTATCTGACATAAATGTTCCATATTATTATAGGTAATTATCCCCGGACACCTCGTATATAATCAGAGTGTGAAAGGAAATGTTTACGTGTGGATGTCCGTAATTTTTTCAACGTTTATTAACGCAAAATATAACGCAAAATCTGTATTTTGCGTTATATTTTACTTTAATAAACGTTAACTAATTTACGCGAGCTAATTAGCTAAATAGCGAAACTCGACAGATATAATGGGTATCGAAATCTAAACATGACAAAAGAAAAAAAAATATTATTCGATGAAATTATTCATTTGGAGTCTACTACCGTAGGTAGTTTAATTTCTCGAAATATCCGTTTTTAGGGTTCCTTAGTCAACATGGAAGACTTATAGTTTTGCCATGTCCGTCCGCAGCTTAGCTCAGAGAATCTTAGTACTAGAAAGCTACAATTTGGCATGGATATAAATTTTACATTATTAAATAAGCTATAAATATTAATCACGCCGACAAAGTGGTAAAATAAAATCATGAAAAAAAATAAAATTTAGGGTACCTCCTCTACACGTAAAGTGAGGATGTTTTTTTTCTCGTCTACCCCATGGTGTGGGGTATCGTTGGATAGGTCTTTCAAATTCGATTCAGGGATCCGTTTGTGAAATATTAAACTTGAAAATATTAAAGTGCTAATTTTTGTTAAGTCAAGTGCCCCAGCCAGCTAAATGGTTGTTTTTGTATATGTGAAAAAATTAGTTCAGATACCCATCACATCTACTGAGTTTCGCTAACTAATTTTATTTGTCCCTGTATAAGTACTGGCTGACCAACAGCCAGATATGTGGATAACCAACAAAATACCGTGGTTAAGAGGTACCAAGATGACCTTTGCACAGACCAGGGAAGCATAGCAAAAAAGAGAGGTGGCCTACTCATCAGTGGATGAAACAAGGCTTCCAATGATGAATTCAGACACAGAAACAATACTTAAATTTTGAATGCATTACAGCTATGATTGAGGCACGTTCATGAGCAAAAACATGATTTCCCTTGAAACCGACTCCAATAGCTAACGCCAGTTGACAATGACAAATCAAACTGTCATTTTAAACCGGATCTACTTGACGCGTATAATATAACTCGTTACGTACCATTAGATAAAAATAACTATGTGATTGCGTCGTGAAACATTTGATGGAATGAATGATAATGATGTGGAGAAAACTTGCGAGCAGTAGGTAAGTAAGTAACACTTGTTTTATTGTTCGGTATTGTTTTATAATAGAAGAGAATACCTTTATTTGCATCAAGGTGGCGGATTTCAGATACCTAATAGGTTTTGTCTTTTTTCTAAAGAAAAAAATACTATATGCAAAAACAAATCCTTTTTTTTTGTAGTTGCTAGGGCATTGTTAGTGGAAAGAAAATGGTGCCGATTTCGTTGTTCACACACTATACTAAATTTAAGTTCAGTGCACCTTTTTCTTTCTATTGCTTTAATAAAAGGACAGACGATAAATATTAGTTTAGTCCTGTCAAATTAAGATACTCCATAGACAAGTTTAGACGTGATTAAAAAACTGGCTAATAAAAATACGTCAATTTATGTCAGGTGCTGACTAATTTGACAAGAATAAACTAATATGTTTCTTCTGTCCTTTTCTTAATGAAATAGAAAGAAAAAGATGCACTGAACTTAAATTTAGTTTAGTTTGTGGACAAAGAAGTCGGCACCTATGTTGGCCTATCTGCCTTTTGGTGACGACATCGTCTTATTTATTTATATAACAATTCCTTACTGCACTTACAGTATACGCCAAAGCGCGCAGCAAGCCAACAACATAACCTTGACTAAAAAACTGGTCTTCTATGTCGGAGCTAAAACAAAATGCCCCAAGATTTGAATGCCAAGAACTTGTCAAAGACCTGTCATAAGTTTGCTATGATCTTGAGTATAAAATACCAACAAAACGTTGAGGGTGCTACCGTGGAATTCGTCCATGCGTAAATAGGTATATTTGGGCTAAATTGATTTGAGACAAGACAAAGAAGTTGTACATGTATCGACTTATTGGCCCATGAAGCACCTGATAAAGGGGGAATTCTCATTACGTTGAAGCGAATGCTCATGGACTTTTGCACCCTACCCATTCTAACATTTAGGTTAATTAGTATAGTGCACAAATGTGGTCTTTGACAAATCATCAAAACCTACACTTGTATTTTGCCATCGACGACATATCATCATAATATCTTGTAATTAAATAAAAAATTTGATCTTGCTAATTCTACGAGACAAAAAACGTAACGCATCTAAAAAAGGTAGTTAGTGCAACAGCTCATTGAATTTTTTTTTTTTTCATCCTATTTACGCGGCATGTTTATTAAAGAGGCTTACTTTACTTAAAGCAAAAACAATCCTATTCTTCGAAATGACGATCAAATCATTTCAATAAAAATTAAAAAAAAAAACTGATTAATCTATTTAATTAAAAAATTATTTAGGCCTAATTCACAAACCAGTTTCATTGTCTTGCTAAATTGCTTTAAAATAAAATGTTTGAAAAGGCGGAATTAGTTGTATTCTGTGGAAATGTTGTTTACTTCTCGTTAATTATAAATAAACATTATTCCGCAGGATTGGAATTATTTGTGCTTCGTCAATTACAATATACTTGATCGTATCGAGGGGCACCTTCTGGGGTAGCTGAGCTAAATAATAACAGCCTTACGGGTCAATCAAAGGTTAAGCTACGCTTGCCGCGGTTTGTGGATGGGTGACCATCCATTACAAATCGAGAGTCCCCTCCGTGACTCGGAAAGCACGTCCTGTTATCGTTACGGATAGTATGAAGCTCTAAAGTCTGATAACCAGTCTTACCAAGGGGTATCGTGTTACGGGTTACCCAGTAACTAGATTGAGAAGTTCGGATAGGCAGTCGCGCCATATTAAATACTATCTGCACCCCGCGGTTTCACCCGCATAAGTCTCGATCCTGTGGGAATACCGGGATAAAAATTAATCAGCTCAGGGCTGATTTTGCCATAGTCAGATATCATTTATCCGCGAAATAAAATTGACATCTGACAGTTCTAGTATAGAAAAACTGTCAAAAATTCAAAATTTATTCTCAGTATAAGACTTATTCTTTGTATAAAAGTTTGGTGGAATGCGCCCTCGGCCGTTTTAGCGTGGAAGCGCATACAAAAACAAGAACAAGCATACAAAAAATTAAATCTTTTCTTTTTATTTATAAAAAAAAATGTAGTATATACTAGTATTCAGCTGCATCCGGTTAGTCTGGAAACCGGCCCAAAAATAGTTGCGAATAGGTTAGATAGATTGATTTATACTTGATCGCATCGATACTGTGACTCAATACTTATTTATACATATAGGTACCTATCAAGTCATGTTTTATATTCAGGAATTTCCAAACTTCTTTAACTTGTATGCCGAAATGAGTAGGTGTGTCTCAGCAAAAATATACGGTTTAGTTCGAAATCATAAATATCCTTTGCGATACAATATAGCTTAAAAGGTTCAACTTGGTGCATTCTACTAATGTTGGGTGCTACCTACAACATTATTAACCTCTGGTATGTCGGAGCGTAGACCTACGCGCCAAATTTTATATCCGTAAACTGTCGGAACGTATATCTACGACCAATTTCTGTCAACCAAAAATTGTTTTTATTTCATACTATAAATCGTTCAAATTGCTTTTTATCAGTTTCACGGTTGAATGCCGTCATTACAAAAACAATTAAAAATCCATTGTGTTTCGCATGGATCCACGTTCCCGGCATACGAAGGGTTAATATTCAGCCGGTCGATTGTGTAAGAATCTCACCGTGAAAACTTGCGTGGAGTGAGCTGTCAGTGTCATCCCACTGATGCTAGGGATTGACCAAGCAAACATTTACAATCATAATCGAGATTTTAATAATATAGTATTTTTTATGCTAATTCTATTGATCATTTTATATAATTTTTAAAACTAATATTTTATTTGTCAAAAAATTTCCTTTTTTTTGGGGGTTTTAAATAAAATAGCAAAACAGAAACTTTATAATATCAATTTTGTTTTTTTTTTTCTTTTTTTCTTTATTTTCCTAGATTAAAACCCACAAAATAGTAATGTTTTGACTATTAAAATAGTTACTAGCTAACTCGAAAATAGAAGCAACTGAAGAAAGCATATTTTCGAATCGTAAATATTCTTCCAAATATTTTTTTTAACTGCTTCGTTGGTCTAGCTGTCGCAAGTACTACTGGTGTGTATGAGGTCATGAGTCCTGGCTTTATTACTCGTAAGTTAGGGCAAATTTTCCAACAGGAATTTCTCAGTAGCAGCCCGGAGTCTGGATTAGTGCCCGATTGACGGCAATTGGCTCGCCCTCTATGACATGGGACTTAAAAATAACTGGCCATATGTGACAGCACGTCAAGCTACTACAATCTGTCAGATTTCTTTAATATATTTTCAACTTTATCGATAAAGTATAAGGTTCAAAGTTGATTGGGAAAATTTGACAGTTTCGTGTAGCTTGATGTGACTGCTACTTGATGTCGCTGACTAACTCTTCTTAATTTGAGTTGTATTTTTTTTTTTATAAATTGGCGATCCTTTTGTAATATTCAGAGTGGCGGTAGATTTAGTTTAGAATTTGTTAGAATTGGGTCAAATAATATTTGGTACAGACGCCAGCACATCAAGCTATCCGAAACTGTCAGACTTTCCCAATCAACTTTGAACCTTATACTTTAGCGATAAAGTTGAAAATCTATTAAAGAAATCTGACAGATTGTAGTAGCTTGATGTGCTGGCGTCTGTACCTAACAGGTTTTTCTCCTGCCTAGGGCTTGTATCGTTACAACTGATAGAAGTAGGATCAATGCCGCCTACTCCTTTGAGAAACAAACATCAGAGGGGCAATTCTCGTAATTTTAAGAACGTTCATAGTCTGATCTCAGTCTCAATCTGTCAAAAATTCCTTAATTCCTTTATTTTCCCTACATTATTGACAAGTTTTAACATTTGTTTGTCGCCGAAGTGAGACTGCGACTAGATTTTTGAACGTTTTAAGTTACGACAATTGGCCTTCTGCAGTGCTATTCTGTAAAAATCTCACCATGAGAACTTAGGTGAAGTGAGCGGGAAGTGAGCTCTATCATACCCTAATGGTAGGGATTGACACTATTAAGTACTCACTTCACTTATGATTTCACGGTGAGATTTTTACAGAATTGACCGGCTGATATCAATTTTCCAAAGGCTCCACCTACACTTTTTATTATATTTTCTTGATATAAGTTTAAATACCATCTCTATTTATTTTGTGTGTGGGAGATGTTATGAACGATGAAAGCTTGTGATTATGTAGTTTTGTCCAAAGAAAGGCTAATCTTTCCCCAATTAAGTCAGGGCCAAGAGTATGAACAGCAGAACGCTGTTATGTAGTTCCTGGCTGCCAATAATAATAGCCTAACCTTACAGTATCCTTCGGGTTGTCGCTGAAAATCTGCGCTGTGGCAACAAAGCAGAAACGGTATGATGTGCCACGGCAAATACTGAGCGATGGCCAATTTTCGCGGATTTGACGCATATTTTCTAAACCTTTGAATTTGTTTCTTGTGCACCTTAGGTAGATAGGTGTCAGCTAATCCTTTTTAACAAGTACTCTTTTCATTTTGGTGGTTAAGGCCGAATAAAAAGCTATTTTTTTTTTTTCAGATTTTCGGAGCTAGACAGGCGTGTGAGGTGTCAAAATACGCGTCTGCGCGCGGGCTAGTCAACAGTCGAGTTTTTAGAGGTAGGTACACAAGAATATTTTGAAATTAAATTGAAAAAACGTAAAATTATTTATAAAAAATTCGTAAATAAATTATTTTGGATGTTCTAACCGGCATGCCCGGTCGTGAAACACGGTCCAAACTGAAGGTGTAGCAGGTAAGTAATTAATAAAATTAAAAGAAGGCAATTTAAAATGAAGGATTTTGAGTAAATCGATATTTTTTTTTAAGGTGTAAATGAATATTTTTCTCTCCCTTCATTACAATTTACTGAATTTTCCAGGTCCCAGCTCATTGTGGCCCTAGCAGAGTTTTCGGGTTGGTGTGACACCTTGCAACAATATCAGAGGAAGTTAAGACGACTTCCTCGTTCGTCCAGTCTGCAAACACAGTTGCCTGATCATTGAAGGACTTGGGATCAATACCCAAGTAATTGGGTTCCTTGTTGGCGAATCCTCAAATATAAACCGAGATATATCTTATTCCATTTCAATAGCGTTGATCACGCCTATTGTATCATTGCCAAGCTTATATCTGTCGATAGATGTGTGTATTTCACTGTACGTAAGACAGCAAATACCTACTTATACCTCTCATAATTTGTTTATCCTTAAATTTATTTTTATCATCCTTGTCAACGTTATGTTAGCTGTATGACATCCACTCTTGGAAGAGATCTCCCCGTAGATATCCACAATAGTCTGTTCTAGGCTGTTTGCACCCATTAGAGATATGCGGCCATTAGATATATAGCTCGTGCACGAATCAGCGATAGGACGCTTACAAAAATGTCTGCATCAGCCAACATCTTGTAGTCTCTTAAATGGATTCTAGGTACTAAAACTAGAACAAAACTGAACTAGAACTGTTGCCAAATAAATATTATTCTTTATATGCCTTTCTTTCTTTTTTTCATTGATCTGAGGAAGTCTACATACCTCATACATCACTACAATTAATATTTTAGCTGTAACCAAACCAGGATTCCAGGAGTGAAGAATCCTCTGTTTGCCTGTAGACTGTAGGGGCTTACAGACCTATATCGATATTGAAATGGCATCATATTTTGAGTTACAATAACAGTATTATTCATTAACATTTAACCAATATTTGACAATATCTACAATATCAACTCTAGGGACAGTGAACAGCAGCCTTTAACGAGCTGTGGAGCTACGTAACATAACCAAAAATATACATGTGGCTTGCTCAGCTTTCCAAAAGCTTTACAATTATAGTTAATTCGTTTACTTAGGTAGCGCACATGCAGCAACTCTAATGAACACTTGTTATGGCGTCAAAAAGCAATTTATAAAAATAAACTCGAATTATAAAATATTTAGGTTTTACATAGGCACATACTCAATACACTTAAATAAAATAAACATAAACAAGAATACATACAATTGCAAATATTATAAAGCTGATCACAAAAATTAAAACGAAAAAAAAAACATAAAAATAATTTAACTCACCAACAACTCCAGTGACAATCCAAAGATACAGAAATAAATCACAACAGAAACACAGAAATGGACGATACAATGAACACCACGGGAGAGGGTTACAAAACAATATAATAAAATAAAATCACCAGGGTCAAACAGGATCGCACAATCAAACTTAACGCGGACGCACCATGCACACTGCTACGTAGGGATGTCCAGTACTCGACCTTACAGTTACAGACGTTTCATAATCAATGCGTGAGTGTTGTAATATTTACGTAATTTTTTTTAGCTTGTCAGACTGTCGGCGCGATGTAGTATGGCCACAGCCGAATGTACCGCTCCCGGTGAACGCTCGGGCCGCACTGCTTGCCCATAACGGCAAAAGGTCGTTCGTTACCCACATTCTCTTTCCGCGCAAGCCTTCTCAAGTTAGAAAGAGATGGAAAATTTACAGCGCCACCGAGCTAGCTGCCAGAGCGAGACAGTTACAACACAGCCTCACAGGAAAACCCGAACTCGAGTCTTGATAGTTCTAACTTAAGACCGTGCTTTGCCTTTGTGAATTATTTGAAAGGTATATCTCATTGCACAAGCATTTTAGTATGTGTAAAACGGAAGTAACAAAAACGTTCTAATTGTCAAATGAATGGGCAGGCATTGCAAGGTAAATGTCTATTTCCACACAAGTTCGCACTGTGCGTGTTTCTCCGATTCCCATAACGTAGTAAGTAATATGCGTGCGCCTCAGGCAGTCGGAAATATTTGATTTGCATTATAATGTTTCGTTAACCCGGGTCGTAGCAAATATTAACTGAACAAGCTTCTAGTTAGTGGTAATAATTCTCTAATTAAACATAAGCTCTCGTTATCCCTATTATCTTCATTTTAACAGCACAATTTTGTTACACGTCCAAATCCCCAATTTAATATTTTGGGTAAACAGAAGATCCCAAATCATTAATTTCGACTAACATAGTCTATGGCGTATAATCCCTGAACCGTAACTGTGCGTTCTCGATTTGAATTTTCGCCGCTCAATGAGTTTTATCCACAAACCGATAGCCAGTAGTACCTAAGGCTGAATTATTACTCAAATTACTTACTGGATTTCGCTATTCAATTTAGATTTGATAATGAAGGATTTTCTCTATTAAGTAAACTTTGACTTTTACACTCCTTTCATAAGGCTGGTAGTTTCAATTCCCAACCCGCAGACTTCATTTCTACTGCTATAAATTCAATCCACGTTTCTTATATTTTATTACCTCTTTGTGATTGAAGTCGAAGGTTACCTTTTATGTTTTTCTTTGGCCTAACAAAAAGACGTAGAATTTTATTAAAATGTAACAAGTACTTGCTAACAGTGCTTGCTTGTGCTTGCAATGCTTCCTTGCTTTCTTCTTAATATTATTCTGTTCGGCTCTACCCACACAAAAACGGATAAAATATGGTATTTAATATGTTTTTGTGTAGGATATGACAAATAATTATGTATAAATGTATGTATATGTATTTAATTAAGTCTGAAGAAGAAAATGGACAGTTTCTGGTAAAATTTCCGGAGGGCCACCTCGCAATATGTTCCTCTACATATTACGAAGTTGAGTACAATGATTAAAGAAAACCGATTCTGCGTATCAAAGTGCTGAAAGCTATCCTCTCTAGATTGCAACTCTTTCGTTCACAGATGAAAATTATACTCGTGATTATTTTTTCGGGAAGGAACGGTTATCGTTCCGTTGATATCGAAGAGAGGATTTCTACTAAAATCTCAAAGGTAATGGGCAGTTGTCAGTATTATTCACTCCAGGGTTTAAATTATGTTCCAATGCGTAGCTGTTGTATCGAGAAATTATTTCGGTTAAAATTATTTGTAAACAAGGGATACCAAACTGACTTTTTTATTATTTATTTATTCAAAATCTGCCGCTCGAGTCTGTTAGAATCTCACCGTGAGAAGTTAGGTGAAGTGAGCTGTTATTCCATCGGATGCTAGAGATTGACACTAATGACTGCTCACTTTAAGCTCACTTCACCCGAGTTATCACGGTGAGATTTTTACAGAATAGCACTACTGTATTAACAATAGCATATACAACGTGTAACGTTAAATGCGCAAACCCTGAAAATTGTTTGATCAGAATAACGAGCAGAATTAATTTAACCACTTTTTAATATAGGTCACATTTTTCAAAATATCTTCATTAAAAACATTGCCGTGTCTATTTATTAATAGTTCAAGCAACCCAATGTCAGCGCGGCGCAGCGGCCCGGAGACGACTCCTCCCTCGCTAAAGCGTCGTCGCAGACGCAAGAAACGATCAGAATCGCCAGTAAAACTAAAACAGCACATAAAACCTTTACAATTTTTTTAATGACTTATTTTCTCTCTGCAATAGGTCAATTGAATTAAAAATCAGTTGGGGTGTCTGAGGTTTTGCGCATTTAACGTTACACGTTGTACATAAAGTCTGCCAAACTGCATAACAGTTTGTCAGCAGTCGTTTTCGTCTAACAATGGCTTACAAATTTTGAAATTTAAAAATAATGATTGCACTAAAACTTAATTATGCTAAGGGCTGATTTTCCCAACGCCAGATAATTTTATCGGAGGAATAATTTTGAATTTTTGACAGTTCTTCCATACAAAACTGTCAAGACGTCAATTTTATTCCACGAAATTAAAATTATCTGTTGATCGAAAAGTCAGCCATAACTTAACTATAAAATAATATAACTACAGTCGAGATCAAAAAATGTATATTTTACAAAAAGTATTTCCGCCAACGTAACTAAATTCATGATATTGAATCACTTACTTTATCGTACTTTGATAAATGGTTCTTTTTCAACGACTAGCTTCTGTTCGCGGCTTCGCCAGCGTGGTATGTCGCTAAAAAGTATATCTTATCGATAGTAAGTATAGCCTGTGTCCTCCCCAAAGTTGAGAGTATGTATATTCCAGATTGCATCAAAATCGGTACAGCCGTTTTGGAGATTAGCCGGAACAAACAGACAGAAAAATATTTTTTATTTATTTTTTTGTTATAAGTACCGTACATACTTTCATATGCATTCAGTAAAAAGCTGTTATTTTGACATTAAAACTGACACTTCAATTTGATTTATTTGTACAGATTATGTAATTACTCATTTGATTTGAACTCTTTGACCCAATTGCATTGTCAAATACCATTTTAGGGAGTATAGCCAAACGAAGCAACACATCATACAATAGTTTCAAACATAAACTACAACATAATTATACTAATCAGGAAGAACAAGAGCATTATCAACAACAAAAATGAAGCAATGTTGGATTCTGACTAAGGACTTGTTTACAAATTATCAATAATTGGGTCGGACGGGCTAGCATTATGCATCATTGTTTATTCAGCGCAGCACTGGTTACACCACTTGTGTTGCGACAAATAATTAATGCCACTGTGGATAGCTAGCTTTAATTAGAGGTCATTACATTATGATGTCACTGTAATATGTTGAAGATTCTACTTTTTCGACCATTAAACTTTGCAATAGATTTTTGTTTGTTTACACTTTTTGTTGGGTTTGAGGGTTTGAGGAACCTTTATTCTTTGAAAAGAAGAGGGTAAACTTGAACAAGATTTTTGGTACATTTTTTTAGCCATTCAATATCAAATCATCAACACAAAATACTACAAAAAACACATAATTTAAATGAATAAATAATTAACCCTCTATATCACAGTGTAGACTGTAGGTAACATACCGTACAAACGCCTCGAAATTTAAAATAATTGATTTCATAACGTAATCGCGCCCTGTAACTCGTAGTCTACACTCCGAACTAATGAACTAGTACCAAAAAATACGACTAGACGGCGCTTCTTGTTACAAATTGAGATTTGTGTTACGACAGTCGGTATTTAGGCACGAAACGTGGCGGTTCACTGTGATTTAAAAAATATACTCGTATAAAAAATTGTTCTGCTCGTGTCTTGTGTATTATATTGATAAATTGGAGAGGTAAGTGTTTGAACTTTATTTTGTAACGTTATTTTTGAATACTTTCACATTTTATTTTGTTTTTGTTGCTAAAAGTGATTGTTGCAATTTTTGTAATTTTCTTCCCAAATAATTAAAAATAATGAAAACCCAGAAACACGTGTTTTTTTTTTTTGTAATCATCTCTAATCCATAAAAAATCAAATAAATCACAGCTTATGAGTCATAGAGGGTTAATTCTTTATGTGCATAAAAAATGTGTTCTAGAAAAAATTTTAATTGTAGCCCTGTCTCCTGTGCTAGGTAAAAACACTTGTGTTACAGGAACCAGAAATTCTGACCTCTAGAAACTCCAGGAGAATACCTAAATGTAACGTTGTGGGGTGCTCGTAACTGTTCATTTTAATAATGTCTTTATTTACACTTCAAAGTCACAAACATCTGTGTGTCCTGGCTCTTGTACGAGGAGTTCCTGTATCCACAAGAACCAAGTTTAATACTGTATTTCTTTGTAATGATTTTAAGTTGTTTTTGACCCTTAAAGGGGTGCTTAAAAAGGTTTTGAAAGAGCCCAAAAGTAGATTTATAAATTCTTATTGTTGTGTTTCGAAGAAAATACGCAACAAAATAAAGCAACTCTTATCAGATTAAATTTATATTTTATAAATAAAAAATAAAATAAAATCATTTTAATTCGAGTATCACTAACTCATAATAGAAATAATACACTCGTACAGTCATATTACATATACAACGTTACTAATTCAATTAAATTGTCATACATAATTAAATCAACAATTTATAATACATAAAATAAAAATGAGGTTTGTTAGTCCCATCAGCTCGCCTCATGTCGTTTACAACTGTGGGAGATGATGAAGCAATCAAGACTTACCGCAAGCGCGGCCAGCAAAGCGGCCAATAAAGCTTTAGATTATTTATTTAACGAATGACTGCCTCGTTGGTCTGCTAACAATAACAATAATTAGGAAACACACAACACTAACGTATGCCCCTTTAATTTATAAATGCAAACATCGGTCGGATATAGTCTGCCCCCCAATCAGACACAGAACGACAATGGCTAAACGGCATTACAAAGTTATTAGCTGTTTCCTGTTCAATAAAATTAACAAAATTCTAAAACTGTACCCCTTAAGAAAAATGGATGATATGTTTAGACTTTGCGTTGTTGGTAATGTTTATGTGTGTGATATTTGGGCATCATTGTCGTTCTGAAGGAAAATCTACAAGTGTTTAATATTTAGTGGTTGTAGGCGATACTTCTGAACATGAATGAGGTCCTGGGTTCGAAGGCAAATGATATTGGGTTATTCCATTGGGAATTTTTCAGTAGCAGCCCGGGGTCTGGATTCGTGCCCAGTTGATGGCAATAGGCTTGCCCTCTCTGGAAAAATGTGGGTGTACAATTACAGCTCTGCCCAACTATTTGGGGATTATAGGCGCGCGTGACGCTATAAAAGGTAGAGACGACAATACGACAATAAATTAAACTGCGTATGTTTAATGACGTTTCCAGTCTGCACCCTACTTAACACACTATTACTCTCAATTTGAATCATTTTGAAGTATATTGCTAATCCATTGCTCCATATGTTCGAAAAATTTGTCTGCATAACAACGTAAATAACGCAATGAATGTTGCTGAACTGTCAAAATGAAACCCATTGCTACTGATAGTGTGTTACGCAATTACCCTGCTGGATACGAAAATCCAATCAAATATATCAAATAGATTAGTCATTATAAGTTGTCAAAGATTGACAGAACCCATAGTCGTCCCATCACTACTATTTAGTTTGTTTTAAAGAAACCTTTTTTTTCTAATTTAGATGCTAGGATTTATTTAACAGTTCTAAAATACTCTTAAGCAATAGTATTGCCTTCCATTTACTGTCGTATTGTCATCCGCGTGGTAGATTACAGCCCGACTCCCTTTCAAAAGTAGTTATTTTTCCAGTTTGTTTTGATTGTTGTTGTTTTTTTGTCATCTGCCAGTGTCGCGGGCGCATCTCGCTTGATTAATGTATGGATTGTCAAATGTCAATCAATGTCAATTAATGTGTGTTGTCTTTGGTCCCTGGCCCTGACATCAAGCAATTGGATAAAAATGTCAATATTTTATAGCTTTGTATATTTTATGTCTTTTTTTATATCATTATTTTATTTTTTATTTGTAACGTGCATTTTGTTTGTGCAGAATAAACGTTTTTTCTTTCTTTCTTTTCTTTCTTTCTTTCACCAAGAGGAGCCATGTGTCCCAGCAGTGGTAGCATTATAGGCTGATTGTGCTGTTTAACACAATGTTTAACAAAAATAATTAGTTACAAAACATTACTCCTTACCTTTGACAGTTATAAAATATAATGGCATTATTTCCGGCACAAAAGTCGAGCCTCCATCAAAACTTGCCACAACACTGTATTGTTTTTCTCATATAAATAATATTTACATATTTAGTTTATTCGGGTACGTGGTTCTAATCTCACGTCCATTGTTTTAGTTTCCCACGACTTGTTGGTTGTTACGGCTGGGATACATCCTCGCCACCTCGCGCGTATCGTATGGAATCTATTTCCTTTTCATTTCTTACGCTACGTGTTTTGTTTATTATTTTGTGGGTAACATTTATTTATTATTATTTATTTATTTATAACATATCGCACAAAAAGGAGATTAGTTTTGTACAGTTATTTGTCAAAGATATCAAAGGCCTCCCTGAAATCCTTCCAGGCATCCTTTTCTGGAGCCACCTCGATCCAACCCTTGCGGTATGCATCTAGGTCGTCTCGCCGCCTCTTCCCGGGTCAGCCGCCTCGCCGGCGCCGTCCATCTTCAGGCACCCACCGTGTGGAGACTGCCCAGCGGTCACTGAGCATACGGCCGACGTGATCCACCCAATCCGATTGCAACTTGGCAGACTTTTTGCCTACATCTGAGATCCCCGTTTTTGAGCCCAGCGTGGTGTTTCCTATTCTGTCATTTCGTTTAACTCATAAAGATATACGTAACATATAACATTGCGACTGTAATCCCCGAAGGATTAGACAGAGGTGTACCTTTAATAGGGTACAGACGCCAGCATACAACGCTACTCGAAACTGTCAAATTTTCCCAAATCAACTTTGAACCTTATGACTTAGCGATAAAGTTGAAAATCTATTAAAGAAATTTGACAGATGTTAGTAGCTTGATGTGCTGGCGTTTGTACATTTGGCCAGTTATGTTTAAGTCCCATGTAATAGAGAGCAAGCCTAGTTCCATCAATCAGGCACAAATCCAGCCTCCAGGCTGCTACTGAGCAATTACTAATGGAGTAACCCAATATCACTTTGCCCAACCCGGGAATCGATCCCAGGACGCAATGAGAGCAGTTCATACACACATAAACAAGAAACAAAGTTATGTATAGTTTCGTGTAATTTTAAATTTATTCCTTCTTAGATGAAAATAGTGCTGTAAAACGGATTTAAAGGCTTCAACATCCAGTATCAGATTATCACGCTTAGATTCAAATTTCCATTAAAATTCGTTGGTTTCCTAACATTCCATGATCGATATGTGTGCTTAAATCAATCAAATACACATTAGCTATATAGAAGTCTGGAAACAAATGACAATCACGACGACTTTAAAATTGATGACAAATGCAAACAAGTGACGACACACATTTGCCGATCTGCATTTGTTCAAAAATATCGAACTGTATCAAAATGCAGGCAAGTTTACGTCTCAATAAATATGTTGAAGCTATTTTGTGAGCATAAAAGGCCACGTACTTGCACCACAATGTCGGAGTGGACGCGGAACTGGTATTGAATGCTAACAACCTTCAGGCGTGGTGCAGCTCGAAATATTGCGATAATGTGAGGTTAATACACCCTCTCGCCTGCCACACAACCAACTTGTTATATGTGTTTGGCAATAAAAAAAAACTATTCTTTGTCTTTGAAATGCCGCGCGTTGAGAAATAATAGAACCTAGTCCTATGTATAGTCAGGAAAATTAATTGTTAAGTTGAAAACCCTACGTAAATTTACTGTGTAAAAAAAATGGAAATTTCTAAAAAATCAAAACGCATAATTTCGCTTTTACTCGCCAAAAAAATTCACATATTTATTTGCATAATCATTACAAGAACTCTCTATTGAAAAATAAAAATAAGTAACAGCAAACATTGTGGCTCTTTTTTTTCGGTCATTTTCGTTCGTCGATCGTTTTTCTTTTGGTTTCGGTCATTCATGACAATATTGTAGATACATACTAAAATATCTTTCAGCGTGTACACTGTTGACTTGGCTGTGGAGTCTTTGCTGCATTTGCAAATCTAGGATAGCTACATTTTGTTGCTACTAAAATCTGTATGACGTCGACAGGAGTTTCTTTCTGAACTACATTTAGTAGCTGCCCATGGAAATGAACATATCCATGGGAATGAAAATATTACAAAAAAAAAACATTATGTTCGAATTACACCCGACAGTGATACGGTAGATAGATAGATAGAAATAAATTGTGATGAGTACAGAAGAATGATGATGTAATGATTAGAATCAGCGTTTGCAGTACAGACGCCAGCACATCAAGCTACCACAATGTGTCAATTTTTTTTAATAGATTTTCAACTTTATCGCTAAAACATAAGGCTCAATGTTGATTGGGAAAATTTGAGAGTTTCGGGTAGCTTAATGTGCTGGCGTCTGTACATTAAAACGCACTAGTCAGATTTTAAGTTTTCAGTAGCACAATAAAGCGTTAATAAATAAGTTATCATCCCCACGAGCTAATGAGTATTCATGCATGTTTCAACAATACGAGTAAACGAGTACGTTAAACTCAGGCAGTTAAATTAGTAACTACGTTCATGCAAAATGACATTAGTCAGGTGTAATAATTCAGCCCGAGCAGAGTATTTAAAATTAGCTTCGGAGTATTTGTAAAGCCAAGCTACTTACAACTTGGGAACTTAATCAAGTTCTATAATATGTGCTATTAAAATTGTTGCAATAGTTCGTTGGTCCAATGGTCGAATGCGTGGACTGCTGGTCGTCGTCTTTTGTTCGATCCTCGAAAAATTGTTATTAGTTTTATCCACTAGGAATTTCTCAACAGCCGCCCGGAGCTTGTGTATTTGTGCTCTGGTATTGGTACTAGGCTCGCCCTACTATTTATACGCTATTTTTTTAAGACCTTACTCCGTTGGTCCTGCGCCTGATCTCTCTCCGGTCGTGTCGGATTGCCGTTCCATCGGACTACGAGAGTGAGGGAAGAGGGAGTGCACCTGTGTCTGCGCGCACACTTGTGCACTATAATATCTCCCGCGCCGAAGTCTAGTCTCCGTTGATGTTGGTTACCATGGCCGAAATACGATCATACATACATTTACATAGGACTTAAACATATTTGAAGAAATGTCTACTATACTATTTCCTACCCTTTCGGGAGACACAGCCATGAAAAACAAATAGTAAAGAAAAATGTTATTAAGTTCAGAAAAAAACACGGTACAATATTAAAAAAAAACCGGCCAAGTGTGTGTCGGACCACGCACAATGAAGGGTTCCGTAGTTGGAATGAATTTAACCCAAGAAAAAACTTAACATTGTAGTTGAAAATCATGTTCGACTATTACTCGTAAACTTGCTACCCTTCTTGCCTACTTAGCTGTGATAGTTTTCCTTTTAACTTCGTTATATATACTACTACAGTAAATTTTTTTTCACATATCCAAAAACAACCGTTTAGCTGGGGGATACTTGACTCTAACAAAAATTAGCACTTTAAAGCACAGTATTTCACAAACGGATCCCTGAATCGAAAAATGGTTTTCACAATCCCGAAATATTTTTGAATGACAAAGATACCCCACACCATGGGGTAGACGAGAAAAAAACGTCCCCATTTTACGTGTAGAGGAGTTACCATAAAAAAAATGTTTGTCATGATTTTATTTTACCACCCTGTCGGCGTGATTTATATGTATATCCATGCCAAATTATAGCTTTCTAGTACTAAGAGTCTCTGAGCTAAGCTGCGGAATGACGGTCGGACAGACGGACTAGGCGAAACTATAAGATTTCCGTGTTGACTACGGAACCCTAAAAATGATGTTACATATCGCACCTACGGTGCAATAACGTCACTTATGCAATTTGGGAGGGTTGTAAATTTTAAACGTTTATATTATTTTATTACAAAATTGTAAGATGTTCGCTTTAACTTTATTATGAAGTTCAAAGTTGTAGTTTATTACCAGTTAATTTCTTTAGTCAAGAAGAGGAAGAAGAACATTATAATAGGATGGCGAATTTTTAAACGCTTCTCCTGAAATATTACATCATTTGCATAAGTGACGTTATTGCACCGTAGGTGCGAATGTGTAAATTGTAGTTCTTTATTACAGTTATTACGTAGTTTTATTAATCTCGATAAAGCAATTTCATTCACAGGCGCAGGTGTTAGTTGACGGTCGCCACGCGAAAGTGAATCGAGGGCACAGCAAGGCCCCGCTTTTTTGCGATGATCCAATAGAACACGGCTGAATGTGTAGCTACCTTCATAAAGTCACGTATTGTAAGGGTTGATTCGTGACGAGAAATATAAAATAGTGCCGTACGCAGCACCTTCCTTTGCCACTGGATATTTGCGCCTAAACGTTTTTTGGAAATACAAATTCGTCTTGTGATTCGTATTTTAGCTTTAACCGCACTTTTGATTTATTTGGCGGGGAGCTGCGTGAGGTTTGAGCCGACAGAATAAACTATATATTTTCTGGTGGGTGTGCTGTGCACCTCCAGCTACCAATTCAAGGTGAGAGATGTCATGTCATAATAAATGATTTTATTTCTGTAAGTAGGTTTGTTACACTTTTACACGTCAATCATATTTTCAAAACTAGATACAGTCGGCATTTTCTATCTGACTTCTCTGAGAAGAAAGGCCCAAACAAACTCAGAGGTCACAGGTCCAGACATAATCTTATAATCTTGGTCAGATTATGTGAAGACCATATAAAGAGTTGTCTGAAATGGTCTTTTGAGGACAGGACCACACAGAGTGAATGGACCTGTCCAATCAGTGCACGCATTTGTCAGTAATCGTGCAGCTCAACCGAAAACTTAAGGAGCTCAAAGATTCGACGAACAATACCAAAGAAAGGACATTTGGGTAGGCCGCATAAATACTTATATTACTTCTACTTTGAAATTACGCTATGACCCAGTGAATTCTATCCTCACAGATGAATTAATCTCCAGAATCGAGCTACATCGCTGCATCTATGTATGTTTCAAGATCACCTGATTCTCGACAGCTCGCCTTACCTTTGGATACTTACACTAATTGGGTTGCGAACTTGTTAAAGACAAAAGAGACTTTTCTTGTTAAATACAAAGTACCGCAAACATAAAGAATATGGATAGATACCTTACTTTAAAGTATAAAACTGTTTAAACTCTACATAAGCCTAATTTTAGGTCGAGAAAGCGTCAAAACCCTTTCGTAATAATTACAGTAGCAGTGCAGTACTGCAGCCGCGTGAAATATTCCTCGTTTACAGCGAACAAAATCACATAGTATATGCTCCAAAACTCCAAACGTATTATCTAAACGTAAAAATATTAGCATTCTTGATTATTATTGATCATGATACAGAGGTAGCTGTAGGTACAGATCACCAAATCACTAACTAATTGGTATTCATTCAATGAAACACCAAATGGTTTGTGTTTACAACAATATAAATCAAGAGATAAGTACTGCGTAATCGCTACAGGATCGAGTATTTATAGCGCCGAGTTTTAGTTATAATACTGACAGTGCCATAAAAAGTAGCAGAGCGGGTCAGCGGCAACATGGAACAAAATCCATAAATTATTTAAACAGATGTAGGACTGTAACTATAACTATATCGAGAGTTTAAAACAACACTGTCCACTTTAGCGCACATGAACAAAACTCAGCTGTAAACAAAGTTGAACTAACTTTTACGAGCGTCCAGCTAGGACAAACACGAAACCTTTTAAAAATGGCGATGAGCTCGGGAATTCTGTTTTTTATTTAATCTTCCTGTAATCTGGTCGTAAAAAGGACAACAGGCCGCAGCGCCACCTAGCGGCCGGGAGCCGAGTGTTTCCGAAGCGCCGGCCGTAAAGTTTTTATTGTTTCCGGGTCACGGCGCGTCGACAATTCGGTTTTCCAATCAACATCTTTATTGTGATAGAGAGCGTGATACCAACTACAATAAAGCGTTTAGGGTCCGAATAGTGCTAGCTGTTCCTTTATCTGCTTTACACATGGCCGGTTATCGCTATAGGCTCAAGAGCCTGTGGCGATATTGGTTTGTAATGTTTAAGTGTGCGGGATGAAACGAATAGATACCAAAATGCCTCAAAATGGGAAAGGCAAGTTAAAAATCTGCATGATGTAGACAGATGTTTATAAAGTCGGGTCGAAATCCTACATTTAATATTGTGTATGTGAAAGTTTGTATGTTCGGATACTTGTTACTCTGCGTATGGGCATAAAAATAGTTTATAAGCCGGATTAACACTTGCGATACTTTTTATCACTTCGTCATGCTCCCTTAGATGTCACTGCTTGCGGTAGCGTCGGGGGTCGGGTTGTCTCCTTCCCTCAAATATGGCGAGGGGGGTAATGGCTGACCTTTGCGTTATGCTCGTGAACGGGTGCTGCTTGTGGTGACTGGTCGTCTTGCTGACCATGGTTTTATCATTGTTATCATTATTAATAACTTGTTTATTTAGTTTCCTTATGGTCCTAGTTTATCATTTATGACTTCAAGCGACAGCTATGTAAACTGAACCCAGCATTGCATAAATATGTTAGCGGTCACGCCCTTTATACCTGGAGGCTTTTATTTAATTTCCATTTATTAATTTTTGCTTGAGTACGTATAGTTTTTTATTGTATTTCTTGGTATATTGGCGTTGCTAGCTGACATATGGCAAATAATTTAATTTAGCGTTCTGTGTCTTGTAATGTTAATTGCTTTGCATACCTTGTATTGTATTCAGTCAAGTATATTTTCTAACTGAACAGACAGCTGTGCTGCTGGGGAGTTTGTTGCGCCACTTCTTCTTCCCAGCGAAAGCACTAGGAAGTGGTGAAGGGCGGGCGTTTTGGGGGACTGTCTTTTGTAATTTTGACGTTCGAAAAGTGCTGATTCTCAGCCTAGTTTGAATAAATGACTTTTGATTTTGATTTTGATTTTGATTTTGATTTTATCCCGGTAAATGACATGACTCTGGACCCAACTCTGAAATTCACGCAGACGAAGTCACGGACAGAAGCTAGTCTGTGAATAATTACATAAGTAGGTACGTAAAAACTAAAATTGAAGGAACTTAACCAAAACTCAATAACTTTCCACGTCTATTAATAGATCACACAGCTGAAAGCCGCGTATAAACCTCATTGTATGAAACGAATGAATTAATTTCATGCTTACGTTTGGTTTCGTTATGAACAGCAGCGGTCTCTTTTAACAAGTGGAAAATTTACGGAACGTTACACAGATAATTTAATTCCTTTGAACCGTCCTATTATACGTATTGTGGCACCAAACGTTTGCGGATTAGGATTCAGCGGATTTCGTTTAAACATACAGATAACCGTGGTCATTTGTGTATTGTAGACCAGTGGTGGTCTAGTGACCGCGACTTACAAGCTGTAGGTCGTAGGTTCGAACCCAGGCAGGCGCTTTAATTTGTGTAAATTATTTAATCACCACTAAAAAACGGTGAAGGAAAACGTCGTGAGGAACCCGACATTTATTTATTTATTTATTTATTAAGGCACATCAACAACACAAACACAAACAATTACAAATTACAGAGAACAGAGACATGGACTAGTGTTTACGTCAATTACAGACGTGCACAGCATTCACAACAAAAGAGAAGAAAAAACACAGCATTCACGTTACTAAAAAAAAAAAAAAACAACAAAAATGAAAGAAAATAAAAACAACAAAAGAACATCAACTCTAGCTAAAATCTCGGTATTAAAGAGAATACCATCGACTATCATCGAATATCATCGACGTAAACAGTGAAACATTGAAATAATGTAAAATAATATAATTAGTCAATGTTCAATTGACTAATTATATTATTTTACATTATTTGTATTACATTGTTTGTTATGTTGACTCCAGTCAGTCATGTCTTAGAAACAAAAATTCGAAGACATGTGACATCTAACAACCCGTACTGGGCCCGCGTGGTAGATTACCTACAGCCAACTCCCTCACAGAGAGGAGACTTGTGTCTTAGTAGTGGGAACATTATAGGCTGTTTATATGTATTCGTGTATTAAACATCATCATCTGCCTAGCCTTTTCCCAACTATGTTGAGGCCAGCTTCCAGTCTAACCGGATGCAGCTGAATACCAGTATTTTACATGGAGCGACTGCCTATCTGACCTCCACAACCCAGTTACTGGGTAATACGATACCCCTAGGTGAGTCTGGTTGTCAGATTTTTGGGCTTCTGACTACCCCTAACGACTTTCAAAGATCCACGAATGACAGCCGGGACCCACGGCTTAACGTGCTTTCCGAGGCACGGAGGGGTCTTGGTATGTGAAGATGGTCACCCATCCACGGACCAACCGCGGCAAGCGTAGCTTAACCTGATCGATCGACCCGTGCGGCTGTTATTACTTAGCCACAAGCCCCTCAATACTATTGTTATTACTTAGCCAATATATATTCGTGCATTGAAGACATGAAAAGAGGTGACGGGGTCCTGTGATGTTTAAAGTGTGTCCTTTCCTTTTGTCCCCTCCGTGTCAGTTTGTGGTGCCACCCACCGTTTTAAGAAAGTGCCAAAAACATTTCCGCCTCTTCCACCTAGTGGAGCGCAGTAGGAGTTAAAAACCTACATTTCTTCCGAACAAATCGTTCTTTTCTTTAAAAGTGTACCGTACTCTTTAACTTTCCTGATTTATTATTCGAGACAAACGAGAAGTTTTGCTCTCAGTAGAATATTTTAGGTCGTATACAAAATCGCACGAAAACAAATCTTTGGATAATTATGACCATTTATACTGAAACGGCTTATAGATTAAACATAATGATTGACACCACCTCATCCAAAATTCATTAAAATAATGCCAGTCAGTATATTTTAAGGGGTTGTCTAATAGCTAAGATTATGGTAACGCGCCTCCCTAAGATTTGAAGAGGCTTTTTAGGGGAACATAAAATTATGCTGCTTTATAAATTATGTTCTACTTTTCGTATTAAAAACGGTAATTTATGAGACCTTTAATTAAATTTCGTTTGGCAAGACTTTGATGGAAATATCAATATTAAAGTGATTAATAATATCAAGAGACGCAATTCACAGTCTGATATTAATCTGATTACAGCATCCAATCTGGAGCTAATGCAGTACTATACCAGTAATGACATTATCTACCTTTCTAAAAGGAAATCGCTATTAGCTTCACAAAACCATATCTCTGAGCAAACTATTTTAAGACATTCACATATCGCTCATCCAATAGAACAACGACGTAATTACGAAAATGTTTGCTTGAGTTTTCTCATGAAATTATTACAAATTATTATTGATATTAAAGTAACATACATAAAAATATTAAATATTTTAGCATAATCATTGGAAATATATCATATTTTCAATTTCAAACTTTTAAAACGTTCTCCTGAAAAATAGCTAAAACGTAATTACGTCATTGTTCTATTGGATGAGCGATATGTAGCTGAAGATAACAGGAACAATAATATAATAATTTATTTATTTATTTGCAGTAGGTGCCAGTTTCATTATATTATTTATACTGTTACTAGCAACCTGAATCATCATCTTTTTAGGGTTCCGTACCCAAAGGGAAAAAGGAACCCTATTATTCCCGCTCCGCTGTCCGTCCGTCCGTCTGTCACCACGCTGTATCTCATGAACCGTGATAGTTAGACAGTTGAAATTTTCACAGATGATGTATTTCTGTTGCCGCTATAACAACAAATACTAAAAAACAGAATAAAATAAATATTTAAAGGGCTCCCATACAACGGACATGATTTATTTGCCGTTTTTATAGATAATAGTACGGAACCCTTTTTGCGTGAATCCGACTCGAGCTTGGGCGGTTTTTTTTTATGTGTAAGTTTACGGAATAAAATCACTAACTCTAAATGGTGATGGTGAAAGCCGATGCGTAGTTTAGAAAAACAACGCAATCACAGACAGACACGAAAATCGACTATAATTTATAATACTTATTTACAGACATAGATGGTAAAATGTTTTCTATCCCACTCAAGATTTTTGCAAATGTAACGCTTTGTGTGTACTTAAATGATAAATTATTTATTTCTGTAAGTAGGCTTGTACAAACACTTTTACACGTCAATCATATTTTTTTTTAATCTAGTTGAGGTCGGTGCTTCCTATCTAACTACTCTGAGATGAAAGGCCGAAACAAACTCAGAGGTCACAGTCTCTTTTAAAGAAAGAAACGTGTACCTACCTATTTCATATTTCGTCAGTGACAATGAAGTAAAAAAAAGAACAGAAAACGTTATATTCCCCAAAAACAGTTAAGGCCATACAACATACCTGTATATTTTTTAACACTCGATATTTTTGTAAAGGTTTAAAAACTGATGAATGTTTGCCCTTGATCCGCCGCGTCGTATGTCGTGTGCAAATGGTGGACAGTGGACGCAATTGTTTCGTTTGGCATACCTTTGAGTGGCGACAAACGTGACCAGTCCCGTCCCGGTTCTGCATTGCGGCCTTTTGTGACGCCATACTATACTTCCAATTTATGTTGTCGATTTTTGCCTTTATTTATTTTGACACTATGAAAAACTTAAATTTTAATTTATTTAGGTTTTTTTAACAAATACGCCGTAATATTTTTTTTTGCACCCCTTATTATTTACGTTGTCATTAATTTTGTTGATTTTCGATGATGATTTTGACGTTGTTCTTTCGTTTTTTTTTTTTTTTTTTATGGCGTCGCGTAACAATGCTATGGAGCGCCTACTACGTAGGATCGACGTGGGGAAGCGGCGTCTAAGAAAATAATAAAGAAAAGTGCGCTGGGGGAATTGGAGCGCTCGGCTTAGCGCCGAAGGTGGAAAATCCAACAACGCGCTTTTATTTAGGTATTTTCTCAGACACCGCGTAGGAATTCATTTAGGTATTAAACTAAATCATTTGTTAAACTTTGGTTAGACGATACTTAGTATCGTCTACGCTCCGCATACGTGCGACGAATGTCTTAAATCTACAGCTAGACAAAAACGCAGTGTAATGACACTGGAGTAATTTATGGTATAAACAACTTATTGGCACTGGTTGGACTTTGTTCTGCTTGAACTACACATCCACGGTCCATATGACAGCACCCAGCTTTTCACAATTCACCAAAGTTTAACAAATGATTTAGTTTAATTTACTAATGATTCTTTTTCTTACGTAGGTTAGAATACCTTTCTTAATATTTTTGAAATGGCCACATACAGTCCTTTATAAAATCCGTGGCAGGGGCAGTCATAATTATGCATGATATATCGCTCATCCAATAGAACAATGACGTAATTACGTTTTAGCTATTTTTCAGGAGAACGTTTTAAAAGTTTGAAATTGAAAATATGATATATTTCCAATGATTATGCTAAAATATTTAATATTTTTATGTACGTTACTTTAATATCAATAATAATTTGTAATAATTTCATGAGAAAACTCAAGAAAACTCAAGATAACATTTTCGTATTTACGTCGTTGTTCTATTGGATGAGCGATATGATGAATTAATATTAGAGAAAAAATATGTTACCTATTTACCAACTTCGGCTGCACGTTCGATGTAGCCCTTGCTTATGTATTGAAAAACTCCAGACTCTTCCAGACGCGATTAATCAAAGACTTTAGAAAAGTTCATGCGATTTGTGAATTGACGTTTATCTTGGAAAAGAAAGAAAGGGAAGATAAGCAACTTGTTATAAAAGCTTTTATTGAAAGTTCTCGGTGCTGAAAGCAAAGAAAAAACAGGAATATCTAGAAGATTTCAATATTTTTTTTTTATGAAGCTCTCTTCATTCAGAGGTTATACAAACTTTTTGTAACAACAAAAAACGAAGTTATTACTGTTCAGTTAACTGAATAGAAGGACAGTCAACCTCCCTTTTAATGGTAACACTTGTTCTACGAAAATCGCCCTTACTACTACAACATAAAGGCGCTGTCCCCGTCAGTGTCTAATTGTTACTACTGATGTTTTAAAGCGAGTTAAAGATTCTCGACGTTATTGGTCACAATATTTTATTATACGTAGATATAATAAAAGTCTTCTAGGTAAATAATATAAGAAATAATTTCTGTTAGTAGGACGTACAAACACTTACATGTCAATCATATTTTAAAAACTAGACGAGATCGGCATTTCCTCTCTGACTACTTTGAGAAGAAAGGCTGAAACAAACTCAGACGTCACAGTGTCTTTTAAAGACCAGACATAATCTTGGTCAGATCAGTAGATTGATGTCTGAAATGGTATTTTGAGGAAAGAACCACACAGATACCTATCCAGTCAGTTCACGCATTTGCCCGTAACCTTGCAGCTATGCGGATTTTTTATGCTATTAAATTTAACAATAAAGCTTTTCGTACGTCTCAGACGAGGCGCAAATATTTTTCAGTCTCAAATTTATAAGGATGTTTTTTTTTTATTTTTTTTTTTTTCTACTAATCAAAAAACACAACATGTATTTTTATTGAAAACTTCCTATTTCATTCACAACGAATTTCATTTTTTTTAATAAAAAATATAATATTTACAATCACAAAAGTAGAAAGCTAGAAAGGAACTCAAGTAGTTTGATGAAATCGATCCAGTCGATTCTGGAAAAATCTCACCGTGATAAATAAGGTGAAGTGAGCTTAGAGTGAGCTGTGAGTCATGCTGATGCTAGGGATTGACACTATTGGCGACTCACTCCACGCTCACTTCACCCAAGTTTTCACGGTGAGATGGTTACAGAATCGCACGGCTGAGCCGAGTCACAATACTGTTAGATAATATTACCGTGACAAAGATATAATGAATGGGACGACGACGTTACTCAGAAGCCTAGTCAAGTACTTACGAAGGTAATATTCAAACGTCTAACACACGGTAGCTATTGTCTGTTCTAAAAGTATCTAATGAAAATGTAAACAAATGGATCCGAAAACGTAGGTGTATGGATACCAATTTCATATGATACTTACAAATTGAATGCTTTGATTTGATTATTTAAATAATGAAACCGGAAATTCTAATTTTATGTCGTCTTAAAGATGTTTTTCATTTTATAACCTCAATTTTAATTGATGATTTTTCAATTATAGTTCCCTAATAAGTACCTAATTGTTGGAAAGATTGGTGAGATATAAAGTTAAAACCTTCTCAATGCCGATGCTTGTGTCTATTTGTATATGTATGTCTTCTCATAGAATGTGTGGGTGACTATTTCCCTTTAGTAAGAAATTAAACCGAAAAATGTTTGTTTACATTTCCATCACATACTTTTGGAACAGATTATAGTTAAACGATAACTCTAATTGCAAGACTATAGTGGAAACTGTCACTTCTCACTACCCACTATCCTCGTAATATAGGTAGTTGTGGAGATGGGTACTCAAGAACTTGGGAATATAGGTAGATGGGTGTCGGTTGGCAGGCAATAAGCAATTTCGCTCGCTACAGCCAATAGCCACTTGCGACACGTCACCATTTGAAACCGCAAGTTATTAGTAGGATGCGAGGCGATAAAGGCGCCCTGTGCTAGTTAATTTAGTATTACGTCCCTCTAATGCCTATTTGGAGCGTATATGATAGGCATTACATGCGTGCTTTTGGCGTAGAAATTAATATGACGCACTAACCTAGGAGATGTTTGACGACGAGGTTGGGGCTGGGTCTTAGAATGGAGAAAATGAAGAGCTTTACCCCACAGTCAAACACCTCTGTGCATATCTGTATACTCGTATACTAATAGTAAAGCTGAAGTGATTGTGTGTATATATATATTATACGTGCGTGCGTGCGTGCGTGCGTGCGTGCGTGCGTGCGTGCGTGCGTGCGTGTGTGCGTGTATGTGTGTGTGTGTGTGTGTGTGTGTGTGTATGCATGTGTCTGAGTATTATAGTATACCTATTATTTTGCACAAATGACAACCCCGTTGTTATATCCACGCAATCACTGTCCATTCCAAGGTTGCCTGGAAGAGATCGCAGAAAGCGAGGCCGCCCCTTGTATGTTTTGTAGTAACAATAGTATTTTTTTTTAATTATGTATTTTCTGGCGTACAATAAAGTATGTGTAAGTAAATAAATAATAAAGAACGATAAGCGAAAACGACGTAATAGCGCGTGCAGGCAATGTGATGCGACGGGGTAAGTCGGGGGGACAAAAAATTTCCCAGGCAGAAGCTAGTAATAACAATAAATGTTCAAGTTCTGAAGTTATGGATTCACTTTTATCGCGAGAGATCAGCGAGCGACAAACGCGGTAACAAGCCGACACATCGTTTGTTGTAGCTCTGTTTGTTTAGTTGTCCTCGGGATGTATTCAAATTGAATAACGAAGTGCGACAGTCGGCCCATTAGTCCAGCTGCAGCTACCAAACCTATCTCTGAATTATGGACGAATGAACCTCGTAATGGACGGTATTGTCGTGAAATTCGGAGCACACTCGTGCCCCGCGATCAATCTATAGCAATTAGTCCAGTACGTGAAGGGTTTACGGGTTTACGGCTTTCGAATTTTGTGTTAAACCATTATACGATTCTGGGTACTGAACAGTCCATATCGGTGATTATGCTTAACCAACCGTTCGTCGTCGATGTTGTACTGAAATCGATTTCGAATTAACGCTTAAACTGCTCGTATAATGACGTACAAATTGTTGAACGTGTTGTCAAACTAAAAACGTGCATCCAGTTTTGCATCTAAAACAAACACAATGGTCGGCAGTAATTACTGAGGTGAGTCTTTGTCGCTCACAGTCGTACTTTTAATTAATCGATTCTCTCGTCGCTACGATCGCAACATCGCTCTCGTCGAGTTAAAAAACGACTCGTGTCAACATTTCGCCGCGACACCCAACGAGCACACAAGTGCACATGCCCGAGGCTTGTAAAACGTCAAAGTTTTTCTCAGTTACTGTGCAGCCAATAACAGTTTATCAGAGGAAACAAAACATTGTGGTGGACGCGATCCCGGCGGGACAATCAAGTTGCGAGTTTACAGTGCGAGATCGTTTCACGCGCCGCCGCCGGGCCCTCGAGTGATCCGAGAAAGTTCCTTATTGCTTCCCACTGTATTCATCTCACCTGCCAATATTGTAATCCGGGAGTGTTTCATGCGATTGCTTCCGGAATCCAGAGCCAGTTTTATAGCTTTAGAATAAAAAAAGAAGAACAAGAACGTGATAAATTCAAATAGAAACAATTGGTTGCTGATTGCCTTTTTCAATTCGTAATTTCGAGATGTATTTTCGCGGTTCGGTGGTAATGGGTGAGCAATATTGTGAGTTATATCAAGACGGCTCGTCAAGCTACTCGTGGCCATCATAATCGACATTTACGACTTGATATAAATCGGAATGCCAACGATGCCAGTGATATGTTCTGGAACCTTGACGGTCATTAATTCCACGATATGTACTTGAACGAACACGAATGAGTGATTATTGGTGAATTATTTGAGTTCAAATAAGTAACCTTTGTACAGAACAAGAGCTTACACTAAATCGCACAACGAGCTTCAGCGGGATTCAAACTTTAGTTAAGTATATAGATAAATGTTGTATTTTAAATTCCGATCCAAAACACAACAAGCTTTATGTTTTTATCTCTAAAGAGAAATAACGACTGACGATATTTTGAAGCAAGTATTTTCAAATAACCTTAGAGGGGATAAGGGCGAGATAAAGGGGATTATTCGCTTAACGTTTAATGAATTGAATGCTATTATAAACCGCTTAGCCTAATGCAAGGGCACACATCCTAATGGAATATAAATTAATTACTTACAGAAATTCATAACAGTTTGGACCTATAGTGGGTAATAAAAATAGCATTTTCCCAAAAATTTATATTTTAAACCTTTTAGTGTAGGAAAAACCACTTTATGCAATAACAATATAGCCGCGTTCCAAAAATACTTTCTAATAACAATTCAGTGTTATACCATTTGTTCGAGGATTACGCAAGACAACCATACAGTGTCGATCGATATAAGCTGACCTGTCATGGTACGGAAAGCCTAAACAATACGAGGTTAAATTATACTGGAAATCTATAGCTTGATATGGTGTTGTGGGTACGGTCATGGAAATTAATTGTCAAGCAAACTGAGACCCTACATCAATTTGCCGTGTTACAGCCATTTCGTAGAACTGTGAAAGAATGACAGTTGTGATTTGAATACACGGACAATTTAAGTTGGTAATCAATTTGCTTAATATGATACCTACTTACCTAGTCATTTGTGTAATAATTGTTTATAAGCATTATAGTGTAATAAAGAAATCAATAGTGTAAACTGAAAACCTACATAATTAGCTATTATACAAATAGATTTGTTGTAAAAATAAATGATTTGATTTGATTTGTCAATAAAAGTCTGGTACCTGCAAAAAAAATATGCCTAATTTTTTTTTCCGTTACAACACATATGCAACGCGCAAGGTTCTGGTGACTTGAGCATTGTTCCCCTTTCCTTTGAGATCACAACATTAGGAGCTGAGTGAAGAATCGCTTCAGGCACTAAGCATTCTCCATCAATCATAGCTTTTTGTGGAAGACGGTAACAAAGCAGTGTGTGTGTCGTTATCATCATAATGTATCATAATGTCGGTGACATTCTGTATACATATGATTTAGAACTTTAAATTAATGTAATAGAATATGATCTTAATTGTATATGGTGTGGTACACTAATAAGTTGTTTACAATCCATAATGTTATGAAATACAGCCGTGCGATTCTGCAACCATCTCACCGTGAAAGCTTGGGTGAAGTGAGCGTGGAGTGAGCTGTCTTTCGCTAGGGATTAACACTATTAAGTGCTCACTTCACTTATGATTTCACGGTGAGATTTTTACAATCGACCGGCAGTTGTTTACCTCACTGCCGTCTAGAACGCATCTGTCCACCTGTCAGGTTGATACAAACGAATACGTGTTTTGCGAATTTGATCTTTATTACCTACTACAATTATCGTACTGACAGGTGTCAGGAACGCGTTCTTTCGACGGCTGGACTGTAGACGTGAGAGAATAACCGCGACTACTATGTTGAAATTGTTTCGAATAGTAGAGCAATGTCTAAGTTGTTTTCTACATAGATAAAATATAGTTCTACAGTGCTATTCTGTAAAAATCTCACCATGAGAACATAGGTGAAGTGAGCGGAAAGTGAGCTCTGTCATTCCGTAATGGTAGGTATTGACACTATTAAGTGCTCATTTCACTTATGATTTCACGGTGAGATTTTTACAGAATCTACCGGCTGGTATTAGATATAGGTACATAGCTAGGTAGGTAGATTGTCTTATTACGTAGAAACTAGGAACCACCAATTTATACAGGTACTTATTAAGGAAAGTTGAAAAACTAAGTCACGACTAACATTAAAATTCCACATTTTGAAACCACTTGCGCAACTAAAAGTGAGAAGTTTGTAAACTTTTTGTAATACTAATGTAACGCTCACACTTTTTGTGAAACATAGTACATAATTGTGTGCTGCTCTAATACACTCTTTCGAGTTCAGTTAACAACCCCAGCCTAGTATAATGAGCGAATCAATCAAAGGTAAACTGAGCACGGCTTGCGATTGATTGATGATTTTGTGCTGAACTTAATTGAGCAATCAGTTGCGAACGCTCTTCTGGGTAGGAGAGTATTTGCACGTATGTACCTGTATAGGTACGAAGTGTACGAAGGTATATATAACTACACCCGCTCATACGTGCCACAAAAGAGATGTGCACAGAAGGTCGACTCTATAATTATAATATAGAGCCAACCGTACCACGTACCACGTACCGCGCACAGTTAGGTTTCGGGGAGATCCCTTTACAGTCTCCCCAGAGATGTGCCCTACTAGGCGTTGCACAGAGTATATTTCGGATAGGTCTGCGTAGAGGTAACGTTGCCCCTTCCATGTTCCCCAGATGGTGACCACCGGGGTGGTTTCATTCAAGTAAAAATCCCACATTCTCCGGTCTTATCCCCAATGCCCGGGCGCATCTTGAAGATTTCCCCCCCGTAACCATCTCAAACTGTCTCAAACAAATGCCAGTCGCGAGTACGTTTGCACTCGCTTTACGCCCTGCGATACATTAAGCTATACGTTTCCAGTATAAGCTAAACTCTCACTGTAAGTACGTGCAATGCGAATGCGATGTCAGTATATACTTACTGGAAATGAATAGCTTTTTGTGTCGTCGTATATACTGGTGAAGCCTAGGTATATGTATATGGTGCCTTTTATTTAATTGTATGCAGCTGACCCTCTGTACCTGTCTATTCTGTGTCCATGCTCTAATAACGTCCTCGTTAGCGACACTTGTATCCGACAGTACGACTCAGCTATCGGTTGGGAAATAGGAACACATGTGCTACACGATGACACGGCATCAGATCCTTGATCACAGGGTCCGATGGAGTGAAATGACGTGACGTCATTATTAGTTATTTGAATTAGGGATTTGAGATAATTTTCAAGTTATAAAACAACAAACTGCATGTCATACTTAACAAAGTTCAAATTCCTGTGCAACCATAAACTTATTTGAACCTTTTTGTTACAAATGGCCACTCAAAAATCAACTTAGAATACATATCACTAGAGCAGATCACTGATTAAGTAGCGATTGAATATAAATTATTATCTGAGAGAGTGCACATTACTCGAATGTCAATAAAATTAAGGATGCTACGATGGTTTTGAAGTGATTTTTTTTTTATGCGCACTTAGCGATCTCTGTGAACAGTCAACAAAACTGAATCGTCACGCTCGGATCTGTGACGCTGAATTGGGTAGACTTGGGTCCAATCGTTCGGAGACGCTGAATCGCGTATACCTGCCGTAAGTTTTCACTTATATCGTATCATAAGCACACACACTCTTCTTTAAACATTTCTTTCAGTCACATGTTGTACCTATTTAGATATTCGGTTACAGATGTGCTTAACACACAAAATAACGTTTGCCATTCAATAAAGTCGGACTTCAATTAATTTGAGGCTTCGACTGTCTCGAATGATAAATGGAACCAATTTTGTATTAAATTAATGCAACATATACATTTCAGATCGGTTAACACGAACAGATTACATTAACAATATCAACTTTAATGAAAATTCCAGAGCATGTACTTGAAAGACCTTGTAAACTTATGTTGGCACGTAGACGTTTGACGAAATCGAATCCAACATTTATGCGAATATATTCGAATATTATTCAACGCCAGTATGAGTTAGTATGAATTTGATATGCGGGAATATAATTGAGTTAATTAATGAAAATCTTGACTTACTTGACATGCGTGGATCGCGACCGTGAGTGAAGTGCTCCATAATTGAATGGTTGTCTTTATCTATTTATTTACATAATCCGTGGTTTTGTATGTGGGGGCTCGTCTGACGTGACATAACCTACAATACTGCCGAGAGGAGCCCCGTATTTTTTCATCAGTGGGAAGGTATTTTGTAAAGGTGAACCCAGCCGTAGCTGCGCCCGCATTGAACAATATTTGAGCTTCGCCTTAATAAATTCGGGCAAATTGTTGTGAAATTGGACCTTCTTTGTAAGAACCGTATGATTTGAATTTTTTTTTTAGTATCAGTGAATTGTTTTGTTTATTGGAAAATATTGTTTGAAGTGAGAACTCATGATAATGATAATAGCTACGTTTGTTTGATCAGATAACATTTAAAACTACTACTTATTTTTAATTACCTAGATACAGAAAATTTAAAAGGGTTGTTCTAGATTTTTATTTACTTTGAAATCTGTTATCGATGAAAAAAAAAGACATGGCTAAAAAACACGCGCCCAAGTTTGTGAAAAGAATTTTAATCACAATTGTGAGTCAGCAACGAAACGGCTCACCCTCATTAACATGAAAAGGAAGAATAATTAAAACTCACGAAAAAGTCGCGTCGTGTCTTTGAAACTCAAAATACAGCTTCCTGCAAAAGTTAAAAGATTCCCATACGTGCCGAAACGATGTTACATTTATCCTTGGTAGGGTTACCAGGTTAACACGACTAAGTTTAAGCTTGTAACATTGCAAAAGAGATTTCTTTAATAGGATCTGTGTGGTTTTTGGAGGGTCCTTAACATAAAATCACAACGTCAAGGGTTAGATATAGGTAAGTAATTTAATGCCTTTGGACTTAGGTAAGGCAAGCCTCTTGCCATTAACTGGGCACAAATCCAGAGTCCGTGCTGCTACTGATTAAAATCCTGACAAAAAATTATAATAAAAAAAAAACATAAAAAAAATCACTGCCCGACCTGGGAATCTAACCCAAGACCTCGTGCTCTGCAGTAGCGCATGTGATCTAGTGGACACAAGCGCTACTGCAGACCAAATATGGAAAACCTCAAACTGCCTCGTTGCTCTTGGGACCAACGATGTAGCTTTGAGGTTTTCCATATTTTATCTTAGGTACTGAGCTTGAATTAATCAGTCAATAAGAAAAGTCATCCAATTTCTATAGAGACCTTTAGAACTAGCCCTACTTTCTCTAGGTATCATCATTTCAACCGAAAAACGCCCACTGCTGGACACTGGCCTCCCCCAAGCACCTCCATTTCGACCGGTTTTGTGCTTCTCGCAGCTGACGGATTCCTAGGTCGTCGGTCCACCTTGTGGGACGCCTTCCAATGCTACGTCTTCCAATACGCGTTCGCCACTCCAGAACCTGTTGGTCCCATCGGCGACCTGTTCTGCGAGCAATGTGCCCTACCCACTGCCACTTAAGTTTGGCAATTCTTCAGGCTATGTCGGTTACCATGGAATAGTAACAATCATTCGATAAATCAAAGAGTTTTTCATACCATTATGACCAATCCAATACTTAAATACTTCTACGTCTTCTTAGTGTATCGATAGCAATCTAAATGTACTCGGCCCAGAATTTGACGTCTTTGGCACCATCACTAGGGTCCATCAGTTCCTCTAACGTGACACGTAGGTCATGATACTGGAATACTTGTACCTAGTACTTGAATACTGTACTTGAGTACTTGAATACTCTACGAGGGGCCTGTCGCTAAGTAATAACAGCCACACGGGTCGATCGATCTGGGTAAGCTAGGCTTGCCGCGGTTGGTACGTGGATGGGTGACCATCTTTAAATACCAAGAAACCTCCGTGCCTCGGAAAGCACATTAAGCCGTTGGTACCGGCTGTCATTCGTAGGTCTTTGGCTATCGTTACGGGTCGTCAGTAGCCCGAAAGTCTGACAACCAGTCTTATCAAGGTACCCCTTGGTAAAACTGGTGATCAGACTTTCGGGCTTATACTGGTATTCAGCTGCATCCGGTAAGACGGGAAGCCGACTCCAACATAGTTGGGAAAAGGCTAGGCAGATAATAATATAACTTGTACGGTAGAAACCATCTTCTGAAAAGAAAAATCCTGCCTTTATCATGGCAACACTAACAAGTTACGCAGCAAAGTTTCGGGAGGCTGTACCTCCGCCTGAAGCAACGGCCAAGTGCACGTGATCCCGAGATCTTGTACCTAATACAGGAAAGTGCTCTACCAGCCGCTGTTTAACGTGAACCGTGTTTCAAGTTTTAGCTAATACATAATTTGTTTTATACTTACCTACCTGCTAATATAAATATTAGGTTGTCTCATAAGTTCTTGCCATATTTTATTTTTTTCGAATTTTCTCGTATTTAAACTGAAGTGTTAAACGCAGACTTAAAGACTAAAGCAAATAATACGAAAAACGACCTCAAAATAAGTGACACAAAACGCAGCACTTAAACAAGAAGAAAAAGTTTGCAGACCGCTATTTTTCTCCAGCGTCTAGCTCTATAGAAACACACTATAAACCTCGACTTTTGGGAAAGCTAAAATGGAAACGGTAGATAGGTATACTTACGTGCCTAAATACAAAGCGTAGCAGTGTATAATAATACGCCTACTGTATCGTTTTCAGTCTTTTTCATTTGTGTGTGTTCCTGTACACATTTATACCAAGAATTTCACGAACTTCAAATCGTTCGTAGTGCGTGTTCCGACACATCATCTCGAGAAGTTCCTCAAGGAAGAGTTCTGGCCGAAGGGTGTTGTGTATCGCCGGTTTCGTGGCCGGCTACATGACACCAGTCAGCGAAACACGACGCCGACACTTCGTGTGCAGTAGTATAAGTTGTGTTATGTTGTATTTATTTATAGTATTTTTAAGTTATATTATTATAGTATTGTATTTGTGATAATTTTGTATGTATTAGTTTATAAGTATGTTTGTAGTAGTATGTATTGTTTTTTCTATGGGCCTTAGTTGCCTGAAATAAAGGAATAAATAAATAAATAAATAATAAATATAAGGTCATAACATTACATACCTACCTATTACATCATCCCCGACATTTCATCCATCAACCGGGCATTTCATAACATATTTATAATTAGAGCTCATGCTCATAGACGGGCCCGTGGCTAAATAATAACAGCCGCACAGGTCGATCGATAAGGTTAAGCTACGCTTGCCGCGGTTGGTCTGTGGATGGGTGACTATCTTTACATACCGGGACTCCTCCGTGCCTCGGAAAGCACGTTGAGCCGTTGGCCCCGGCTGTCATTCGTGGATCTTTGACAGTCGTTACGGGTAGTCAGGAGCCCGAAAGTCTGACAACCAGTCTTACCAAGGGATATCGTATTACCCAGTAACTTAACTGGGTTGTGGAGGTCAGATAGGCAGTCGCTCCATGTAAAATATTGGTATTCAGCTGCATCCGGTCAGACTGGAAGCCGACCCCAACGTGGTTGGGAAAAGGTTAGGCAGATGATGAGCTCATACCCACGAGCGGCACTTGTCGACGGCAGAGATAACTGCCGCCGTCGACAACGTGCCGATTGTGTATTTGAGCACTTTACTTAAGTACACGAGTGGCAATTAAACGGCTGCAGTGCCCACCATCCAGCAGTTCATGAAACGACTTTCCAAGCGTTTCTTTGATACTGCTGTAAGCCCCCCCTAATCCCCTGATTGCGACGGATATTGCCCTGGCTGGAGGCCTTAATTTATTGAGCCATCCACAGGCAAGCCCGGCTAGGCAGGCGACAACCTCAAGGTTGAGCAGCGAGATGCCATATTAGAAAAAGAAAGTAAACAAATTAACGGCTGGAGTTGACACGTGCCGCTCGTGTGTATGAGCACTTAGGTAGATACTGTTCTCGTCGCAATATTTTTAATTAGTTTATGATATCATATTGAAAGCAGTACAAGAACTACAGTAATATTGATACTACAGTACTGTTCAGTATAATCACAATAAAAGTATTGCACTCATCCAACAAAATGGCAATAGTTTTGTTAATAAAATAGTCCGCAATTTGTGAATAATTATTGTATTGTGTTTATAACTGCACTAAATTCTGCCTGCGACTTTGTCCGCGTGAAATGTCTTGTTTTAACATAAAGTATATCCTGTGATACTCAGCAATACTATAGCTTTCCATTAGTGAAAGAGTTTTCGGAATCAGCACTCTAATTGCGTAACACACAATTACCTACTCTCAATTTGAATCATTTTGAAGCATATTGCTAATCCATTGCTCCATATGTTCGAAAAATGTGTCTGCTCAACAGCGTAAATAACGCAATTAATGTTGCTGAACTGTCAAAATGAAACCCATTGCTACTGATAGTGCGTTACGCTATTACCCTGCTGATCTGTAGTCATACAAAGTCACAAATACCTTTTTATATTATTAGTGACCTGACGTTAATTAAATAAAACTTTATGTATAGCCCAAACAACATACATACGGTCAAAGAAAATAATATACTTACTCAAAGACAATGCAACGTAATTATCACAACAGAGGGACACGTGACGTCATTAAACTAACAAGCACTAAGCATAATCAGACAATTACGTAGTTACGTATATCCGATCTGTAGGTAATAACGAGCACGATAAGAGATTTATCACAGTAAAATAAGTATGTTTTACTTTTTCTCTAGAAAAAAAAAAAATGTTTTCGGCGACCAATCTCAGCGGAGACCAGGCCTTCAGCTCGGGATATATTGGCGCCGATTTCCTTGTTCAAAAACTAAACTAAATTTAAGTTGCAATGCATCTTTTGCTTTCTATTTCATTAAGAAAAGGACAGACTTGATAAACCAATCTTCATTGAGAACTGTTACAAAATAACTTTTTTAACGGATATTTTTCAAACATACATATAAAGATGAAACAGGAGGTATGCTGAAAGAAATGACGCCCATAAAAAATTGTTACAAGATAGCAACTTACCAGCATTAAAAAGACTCGAAAATTACAATGATGTTAACTATAACGAACCCGATGGTTCCCCCACAAAAATAATTGTATCCTCGTACAAAAGCCTCGTTCATTCCTCTTACAGTTATCCACAGCACCCCGCCTCCACAACTGATTAGTTCCTGCGGACGTCCATAATCTTATAACAGATAAACCAATTTGTGCCATCCCTGTTTGGCTCTGACAAGCGAATAATTGACTGGATGGAGGCAAACAATCGAAATGTAACAAATATACGTTGTTAATAACGTTTACGAAGGCATTGTCTTCAGCTTTTGTACTGACGATGACGGTAGAAATTGGTTGAGAAAACGAGAGGTAAATTACATGGTATTATTGATTGATGTTAACAGCTACTATGGTAAGTAATGAGTGGTATACCCCCTCTTCCCGTCAACCCTTGTATGAGCATGTATACGTATAACTTATAAACTAACTTCAGACACCAACCTCTCACAAAGTTAGCTCCTAGTTCGTGCTCTACTGTCAAAGATTCTCCTCCACATTTATTATGCGCACAGCCAAAATGAACTCTCGGCCAGATTCTGTTTTCCCTTCCATATTTAACCCTTCTGCCTTCTAAGCAAGAGTGAACTGGCATCTTCTGGGCACGCTCGTTCCATCATAGACCTCATCCATCGCTTTCCATCAGGCGTGATCGAGGCCAAGAGCAAGCCCATTCAGTATAAAAAAAAATAAAAAAAAAAACGTTTTGAGTTTAGTAATGACTTGAGTAGAGAAAATAATCGTATGTCGTCGCAAGCGATATCAAGACGATAAAATAATCAAAATACTACTTCCGGTTGATTTCATAATATTAGTCAAACCGGAACTTAATTCTCATTGGTTGATCGGTTAGTACAGTGAACGTCGTGAGGTGGCTTTATAGGTTCGCGCAATTTTCTACACGTGGACAGAGCCGATTGGAGAGCAGGCGGCATTCGATTTGCGGAGCGCACGCCGGGCGGTTGAGAGCATACCATCGGAACTGTCATGTTCACCGTACAAACCTTTGGTTCTTACTACTCATAAAGTGATTGTAAATTACCGAATAAACGTGACTGTGATTTGTTCTTCAAACTACGTTTTACTGGTTCCCGAGTACCCAACTTCCTCATGGAACCCGTACCAAGAAACTATGATGATGGCCCTGTTATCGCTACGCCCACGCTCGCGCCGTCAAGTATATTATATGTGTATATTTTTTACCTTTGTCAACGACATTATGAAGCTACGCCTCTACAGCAATAGTTAAATCGAAAAACTTGTATTCTGTTATAAGTAAACAGACTTGCTTTTATCAAAATAGAGCGGTAATACCTTCTATTTTCGCACCTAATTCAGTAGGATATTTTCGCATTATACCCTACCTAAGCTTCCAATAGAATTTCCAGAGAAAAGAAAGAAAAGAAAAGTCAGTTTTCTATTTTGCCGACGTAAACTCCTTTTATAAACCTCCTTGTTTTTATACGTTTTCTTTACTTAACTTTATTTACCGTTTATAGTGAATAATAAAAGCTCATTAAACCGTCTTTTGCAGCATAAAATGTACTGACTGGAGGCTCCTACCTCTAAACTTCTTGAAATTTTAATTTGCTTATTTGCATTAAGTTCAAACTCATTTGTCGTCGCGGTAAAGTGAACGTAATCTGCATTTCTTTGAAGTAACTGTGTCAAACGAACAACATTTTAAAGAACATGACCAGTGTACTGCAAACTCTCTGTAAAAGTACGAAGTAACAATAAATGTATTGAATGAAAACCGCAAATAGTACGACAGGTTAATTAATGCAAATAAATATTATATATACAGTTTTGGTAATGATAAAGGGAATATTGTGACGAAACCAATTTTCGTGAGCATTCATTCGTTAAAAAGCGTTCATGCATGCCTTCTGTGGAGCTCTTCGCGTCCGATTCATCAATTATTTTCCCATTTTTGTTTCGCCATCGGCCCGACGAATATGTCCAACACCACAGAGCTATGGATCAGACATGCGCCTCTCTATGTAATTGGAGCGTCAATATTCGTTCGCAGAGCGCTTTGCATATTTCATAGCGGGAGTGTAGGCCTTTGAAACTTTGCAAACGAAGGCAGAACTGAGGGTACCTTAGTACATATAGTTTAAATGTCAAGGGCAAACTTGTACAAATGCGTTGTATTTGTTCGTATTGTGTTAGGCCTCCTATCTTTGCATGCTGATCTTACAAGGGACAAATGTTCATCGTCTCTAATTGTAGGAGACAAGTAAAGGAATGCATCATTAGGATGCAGTTCGTAAGTGATCGGCCGGCGTCTATCGCTGATTGCGTATTGTTCGGTCCTTGCAACGAAGACTTGCTATTTGCAACTCACATGCTAATGAAACTTGCACATTCACTATTCAGAGTAGGATTGTGATGTAGGAATGCTATATTGCTATTCATTTGTTTCTACACATTATGTACAAATGTGTCTACATATATGAACGATACGTATGAGAATGGAACGCCTCTTGCCTCTTTATTTCAAGTTTTGTTTCCGATTGATGGGAAATAGATTCTTGATGGATTTCCTCCGGCCCACTAATGCCTCGTTACATTTCAATATCCAAAAATCTTATGTTGGTTGCGTAAAACTCGTTAACACTTTTGTACCGTTATTTATTTATTTTTTTTTAACATTTTTGGAATTACACACTATACATATAAAGTCTTTGTAACTTAGCTGGCGGAACTTTACAAACGTGATGGGTATCGAAATGTAATAGTAATATCTAAAACAAAACAGAAGGCGTTTTTATAAAATCATAATTTCAAGCAACTACGGGCGACATGAGGAAATATGATTGTAGTAGGTACCTACCAATACCCATAACGACTGTGTTCACTATATAATTTAAAAAGAACCTGCACCCTAGCGTAACACACTATTACTCTCAATTTGAATCATTTTGAAGCATATTGCTAATCCATTGCTCCATATGTTCGAAAAACGTGTCTGCTCAACAACGTAAATACGCAACGAATGTTGTTGAACTGTAAAAATTAAACCCATTGCTACTGATAGTGTGTTACGCAATTAGCCTGCTGTACTTTGTCCTCAAACTATGGCCCTTAATATTTGTGAATTTTAGGTTTCATGAATGAATGAAGTCCTCCAGACCGTATTTCGGCTACGGCGGCCAATCTCAACGGAGATTAGCCTTCGGCGCGGGAGATATTATAGTGCACAAGTGTGCGCGCAGACATAGGTGCACTCCCTCTTCCCTCACTCTCATAGTTCGATGGGACGGCAATCCGACACGACCGGAGAGAGATCAGGCGCAGGACCAACGGCTTAACGTGCTTTCCGAGGCACGGGTATCACAACTCCAAACCAACTTCCAAACTCCGGGCTGTTACTAAGAAATTCCCAATAGAAAAACTCAATCTTTGCCGACCCGGGAATCAAACCCAAACTCCACGCTCAGCGCTTACGGCCACGAAACCAACGGTGCAGTTGGGTTGGTTTCATATACCTATTGTGAAGGCATATTATGTTTCTCCAATCTAATTGAAACCGATATTCTTGTGTAGTCAAGAATATCAATTTCTACTTGGCACGTACATAAATCCCAAATCAGTATTTGTCATGTTACACAATTTATTTCGGAGCTCAGTTCGCCGTTTGTGCCAACAGTTTCTGTGGTGATCACAGTACACAGAGGCTGTGTTTGACGTGCTTACATGTGGCTCGCTTTGTTAGCACCCAGTCATAAGTCCCGACAAAGAGCAGTTCAAGATGTAGCCTGTTGTAGATCAATGAGCATTAATTCTCGTCAGTATATGATCGTGGGATGTCATTTTATGTCCAAAAATCAAATGCTAGTACTTTTGTTACTACCATACGCGTTCCCACTCTTGGGCAAAGACACTCCTTCAATCTTAAGCGAGCCCGCGTGAATGGGCCCACGTAACTACTTTATAACTTTAACATTACAATAAAATATTCTAAGATACTTAGACAGAGCATTCACAACAACCTTTATCAATAAGCGTAAATAATTAAAATTGTGCAAGGATGAAATCAGCTTGAAATCTTTGGAATTTTTTCTCTCCTAAAGGAGAATAGACCCAACCAACCCTTTGAGTGGTCTTTCCCGATCCAAATTTAAATTTTGCCGATATTTTTTTCTGTTGAAGCCTTCATTGTCTCGTTGTGTTTGGCTTTAATGATTCTATTAGGGGTAAGAATTCGATTTAGCCAGCAACGCTGATCGAGTAAGTCAATATTGCCGAAAATTGTTTTGCGATCGTCAGCCGATAATTTAATTATTTCGGGATCCAATTTAACAGGACTGTTGTTTGGGCCGCTTACACTGGCCGCCACAGATGTGATTACCCAGTCTGTAATCTCCAATATGGTTGTTCGTCAGTTACACTCTCGGCCCGATGATGTGTAATATATTTCTGTTGACTTACACTAGGTTGGGGTTCACTTACTGATATTATTAGTGAGATTGGTTTGTTAAATCATGATTGAAGTTCAACAATCAATATGTATCGTAAACTGCTTTGTTTGGTGTGCATACACACGAGCGGCACATATCACTACTGCAGTCGTCGACAACGTGTCGCTCGTGTATTTGAATACCGTGCTCCTATACACGAGCGACATTTTGTCGACGGTAGCCGCCGACGCGTCGACGGCTGCCCGGTACACGCGTTGATGGCAGACATCGTCACTCGTTGACGGCTGGAGTTGCTTCTGCTATGATATGCGTATGGTGGACTATGGTTCCCAAAACGCTATGTTCGTAACAACATTCAATTGCTACTATCAATACAAGAGAAGAAGAAAAACTTTTGAAAGATATCTGTATAAGATACACATCTCATGCAGATGCTCGTGAACGTAGCTCCCTGTCAGCGACAAATTCAATCTCAAATGAACTTTGAACTATAAGTATACTGAACAAAATAAAAGGGCCCGGGAAATTGTACGAGCATACTATAGCCCGCACATTTATTCTATGGGAGCAGGAAGCAAAAAGCGAAAGTAAACGCAATCTCATTAGACGAATAGCTCTCCGACCATCCGACATAGCAATATTTTCCCCCAAAACACAGAGGTTGCCAAAGATAAAGTCTAACAAACGTACGCAGGAAAGAATCCTTCGAGTTCTTGGGTGTACCATAAACACTTACCCTTGGTACAAATTACAATGGACCCAGTATTTGTTGACAGCTCATTGCGGTACTATTTACATAAGCAAATATCAATAACATGTCAATTTTAGTACATTTCAATTTGGTCCCGTATCTCGCCGCGTGCCAAGAAACACTGGGCCAGTGTAATGTAGTTTATTATCTGTACCCTCATTGTCTATTCTTCTGTCGCAGTGAAATAGTGAACGTAAGCGGAATCCAAACGCAACTTTTTAATTATTTTCGATTTGTGTCGAAACTTTTTTCGAATGCCTCAAGTGTACCATTAAGTACGGCGCGGCGCCTGGATTTCAGTGCAATCGATTTTGGGCTTAAAAGACGAGAAGATAAAGCCCGGGATAATTACATTCAGCCCAGTCTTATGTACAGACGCCAGCACATCAAGCTACTACAATCTGTCAGATTTCTTTAATAGATTTTCAACTTTATCGCCGAAACATAAGGTTCAAAGTTGATTGGGAAAATCTGACAGTTTCGGGTAGCTTGATGTGCTGGCGTCTGTACATAATATGAAAACGACACAGTTTATTTATCTGAATCTTTTAGCTATTTGTAAGGTTTATACTTGAGCAAATATATGTAATAGGGTCGGTAATTGGATATCATGTATTCAGAAATAATAACATAAGGGAATTATAACTAGGATTCATGCTCCAGTCGATATTTATTTTACATATTTCTTGGATATCTGCTTATCTTGGAAGAGAGGGGCAGTGGAATGTACATTATTGTACATATATTTACGAAGGCAAATAGAAACCTTTATAAGTACATTTATTGTTTGGAAAACTTTGATTGTCTTACCCACATCATGTTGTCCGTAACTCACCGAAGACATGTCCTGTTTAACTTGTTGTATTTGTGACACGTTGTTTTGGAAAATAATACCATTAATATTGTTAATCCAGAAAGGCATTGTTTTTCAATAGTCAGATAGATTTTTATCTGAGGAATAAATATTTAGTTTGACTGCTTTTGTATTGAAATTATGTCAAATTATCATATACATTCTCCAGTTATAAGTTATCTGACTATTGAAAAAACGGGCCAAGTGCGTGTTGGACCACACACAGTGAATGGGTTCCGTAGTTGGAATGAATATATCCCACTTAACATTGTAGTTGAAAATCATTTTCTCCCAAATATTGCAAGTGCAAATGTAAGTTGGTCGACGATTACTCGTAAACTTGTAAAGCCTACTTAGCTGTGATAGTTTTCCTTTTAATTTCGTTATGTATATACTACTACCGTGATTTTTTTCACATATCCAAAAACAACCATTTAGCTGGCAGGGGCGGAGGACACTTGACTCTAAAAAAAATTAGAACCTTAAAGCTTAATTTTTCACAAACGGATTTCTGAATCGAAAAATTGTTTTCACAAACTCGCAAATGAAAAAAAAAATATCCCCACTTTCCGTGTACAGGACGTGCCCTAAAAAAAATCATCAGCTCTCTACATTTTGACGAGTTATGCGAATAGTGTAGGGAGCAGCTGATTTTTTTCGCGACCGATTTCGTTAATTTTTTGGAAATCGTCAGAAAAGGCTAGCAAGTGTGTGGAATAATTTATTGCATATATATGGTTTCCATACTATATACTTTTGCGTGTGAAGCCAACAAAAAAATACATTAAAATAATTCCATTTATCTCCAGCGATAGTTATGTAGATAAGTATGCCTAGCGGCAACGTATTAATTGTGTTCTTATTAGATACAAACTATTAAAAAATCATTATTGTATTTGCCAGTAAGCAATGCTTTGTTACGTTCTTAAGGTTCCAGGCGCGACGCGGCAACACGACGCGATGCTAGTAAAACAATATCTATGAAAAGTTTATGGAAATTACTGTACCAGAAACGCTTCGCACCTTAAGTCCACGAGGCATTCTTATTAAAATGTAAGGTACTTTGTTATAAAGATATCCATTTTTATAGACACAATAATTTTATTCTTCCTCGTGGCCTAGTGGTCGCAAGCGCTACTGCTCAGCACGAGGGATGAGGTCCTGGGTTCGATTCCCAGGTCGAGCAATGTGTTATTGGGTTTTACAATTGGGAATTTCTCAGAAGCTGCCCGGAGCCTGGACTCGTGCCCAGTTTATGGCAACAGGCTCACCGCCTATTACATGAAACTTTAACATAACCGACGAAATTTTTATTTGTTCCTTTTTTCAGGCAACTAGGGCCCCTAGAAAATACAATACATACTACAAAAATATGAATACTTATAAACTAATACAAAAAAAATATATCACAATACAAAACTATAATAATACTAGCATCCGCCCACAACTTCGTTTGCGTAAATTCGGAATTCCCCCCGTTTAAAAATATGTTGTTTAAATAAGGTGGTTAATATAATTGGTTTATTTATATATGTATAGAAAGATAGATTAGGTAGGCTTAATACATTCGTGTCTGTGAAACAATGGAAATACACATACAAAATTTCAACCCAATCGGTCAAGCCGACATACCGACAGTAGCGCCACCTACGGGGTACAATCGTATTTTTAAAATAATCCAGGAAACCATCGAAATACCTCTATAAAATTTCAACCCAATCGGTTCAGCCGTTTAGAAGTTATGTGAAAAAGATAAGTACGAAAGGATAATTCATAGTACCCGTTGTCCTATTACCCGTTTTCCCGTAGGAATGAAGCATTTTCCCGCGGTAAAAATAGCCTATATTCATAAGGGATAATGTCGGCTTCTAATGGTAAAACAATTTTTCAAATCGGTCAAGTAGTTTTGGAGCCTATTCATTGAATAGGAAGATTTTTTGTTTGTTTGTTTGTATTGACAAACAAACAATGAAATATTTCCTCTTTATAATATTAGTGTAGATAACTTTGAAATACTATAAACACTATAAGTACCTACACCTCTGCCTTACCTCACAACCTAACCCTTAGAGATATACTGACGTGATTGTACGTTTTTGTATAAAAGCATTTAGTTTATTTATTTAAAAACAAATACGGGGAGTATTACGTAAGGAAAACTCGTAAGTCGTGTCCCGGTGGATGACACGAGGATGTTGGCAATCCGACACCTTCCCCCAGGACAGAGTTGCTTGTTCTATTTTAAAGGTGTTGTCTACAAGGTATTATGTTTAACAACCATTGTTTACCGTTGCGACGCCATTGCTGTACCCAAAATAAAATGTAAATAAGGATTACAAATAAGAGTAGTCAGTATGAACGTACCACTTAGGTAAATACGTGTTTATATTAAATAAAATATAGTTAAAAAAAAAAACACGCTTTAATAGCAAATCGAACTAAAAATCAGAAAATAACTTTTAATTTAAAAATCTAAAATAAAAATAAAGTTATGAAAAGAAAATTAATTTCAGTGTAAAAAAGCGTGGGGTGCTTTTTATCATATTTCTATACTAACTCTACGTTTACAAATAACTACTAATTATATATTTAGTTTACAACAATCAATATCGAGCACCCCACGCTTTTTACACTGAAATTAATTTTCTTTTCATAACTTTATTTTTATTTTAGAATTTTAAATTAAAAGTTATTTTCTGATTTTTAGTTCGATTTGCTATTAAAGCGTGTTTTTTTTTTTAACTATATTTTATTTAATATAAACACGTATTTACCTAAGTGGTACGTTCATACTGACTACTCTTATTTGTAATCCTTATTTACATTTTATTTTGGGTACAGCTTTGTTTTTAAACTATTTTTTTTTTCAATTTTTTTTTATCAAAATATTGTAATGTTGATAAGTCTACAACGTTTAGAGTAAATCTGACCGCTTAAAGTGCGGCAAAATCGAACCCAAACGACTGAGTTACATATAAACAAACAAACAAACATACAGGTGAAACTAATAAAAGCGTGTTAATAAAAGCGTGTTAAAATAGAATTTGGCCTTCTAATGGCCACTTGAAACAAATTATTTGACTTTGACTTTAAAATCCTGATTTTAATGTCGAAGTCAAATCATTTATTTCAGTCCCTAGGCTGAGTCAAGTTGCATATATTTAATAACAACACAAAATGTAAACAGGTAGGTATATCGGAAAGCTGCATTTAATTATTTTAAGAAGACACATTATATTTCCTTAGTTACTTGAGAAAAGTCTGGTGATTTATATGATAATTCGAATAACAAACAACAAAGTTAGTATACTTACCTAAATGGGCCAATGTTATAAATGCGGCAGTTATATCAATGCCCGGCCATTGGCAGCGGCACAAAGCGGAGACTAAACTAAGTTTACCAACATATTAGGTGCTTAAATCGCTAAGTTTATAATACCGTTATTAAACGGGGTGCCTCTCCCAGCGCTTCAGCGGAAACTCTAAACTTAATGCATTGACATAATGTACTTGGACCAGGGTGATATCAAAATGGAAATATTTAATAACTTGAAGATCGAAATGACGCAACGCAGAGGAATGTGGTTTGAATCAAATTCAAATATATATAGCTATAAAGGCTGATTCTAACTTGGCTGTAGAGCGAACATTCAATCGTTCGGTAGTTTATTCGGGTCACTTATTGCCTAGGTACTTGGTATACCTACGTACTATAAGTATTGTAGGTTTACTTGGAAATTACTTATCCATACCTAATAGTAGTGATGAAGGGTTTGTGGCAAAGTAATAAAAATCGCACGGGTCTATCGATCAGGTTAAGCTACGCTTACTGCGGTTGGTCCGTGGGTGGGTGAATATTTTTAAATATTAAGACTATTCAAGACTCCTCCATGCCTCGGAAAGCACGTTAAGCCGTTGGTCCTGGCTGTTATTCGTGGATCTTTGGCTGTCGTTACAGGTCGTCATTAGCCCGAAAGTCTGACAACCAGTCTTATCAAGGTACCCTTTGGTAAGACTGGTTGTCAGACTTTCGGGCTTATAACCCAGTAACTGCTGGGTTGTGGTAAAATGCATCGGGTGAGACTGGAAGCTGACCCCAACATAGTTGAGAAAATTCTAGGCAGATTGATTTTTGATTGAATTAGTAGTAGTGATGATTACATATTTTAGAAAATTCAACTTTACGTACCAATAGTAAAGCTACGCGTACGTAATAAATTTAGCCTCATAAAACAAAACGCATAAAAAGCTGTACGTTCTTATTTGTTTTATAGCTTTAGAGTAGTTGACAGAATGTGGAAACTAATTAAGTCAAAAACAAACCTTAAACAGGCGAACGCAATAAAACGTAAAGACGGTATTGTACAGTAAGGTGCCATCACAAAATTGGAGTTTAAATTGCCTGCAAAATGGCAATATTAAAGTCCTTTTATTGCATAATGCCGTCGCTCACGAGCTCCGGCCCTCAAGCCAAGTAGCTGATCGACGGTAATCTGAAATGACAATATTATCCTTCTCACGTACAAACTCCTCATCCTCCCTTGAACATAAATGTCTGCATAATATGCCTAAAACACTTTTCATTTAAACCTGAAATGTTGGAACTTGTTACGTTGCTAATCAACTTTAATTAGGCCTAATGATTAAATTCTTCGCTCACGTTAAATTTTCTTTATGTAACTTTGAAGGAGGAAAATATCGTGAGAGAGGCACGCTTCTACATTGTACGAGTAAGTTATAAAACATAGACAATGACTTGATTTATGTGAAAATGGCATTCACGACTGTCGGCGCCATTGAACTAGAACTGTCAATGGATTCACGTAATAATTATTTAATAATGTTATTACGGTATTTACTTCGTAAGTCATCTAGAATCAATCAACTAGGAACCATTTTACTTTACAATAAATATAATCTTCTAATCTTTTTAGGGTTCCGTAGTCTACAAGGAACCCGTATATTTTTGACCTGTACGTCTGTCCGTCCGTCCGTCCGCAGCTTAGCTCAGAGACTCTTAGTACTAGAAAGCTGTAATTTGGCATGGATATCCTTGTACATATTAATCACGCCGACAAAGTGGTAAAATAAAATCATGAACAAAAAATTTTTTTAGACGCCTTCTCTACATGTAAAGTGGGGAATTTTTTTCACGCCTAAAAATATTGTGGGTTTGTGGAAACCATTTTTCGATTCAAGGAATTGCCAATTTTTGTTAGAGTCATGTGTACCCCCCAGCGTATAAAATTATACAATTATAAAATTACACAATGTTTTTTTCTAAACATCTGGATGAAAATTAGACGATTTTCAAAAAAAAAAATCCACAAACACTAAACACCCAAGCTAAATGGGGATACGAAATCTTGCATTGATATGATTATATGTATTAGATTTTTTAATAAAAATGTGCTTCTTGTAACAGTTGTAACACTGGGTGATGCAGTCATCTAAATATAAAATAACTCAAATATAAAATATAAATATAAAATATCAGACTATGCAACACGACCACATTCTAGACTCCACATGACCCAAGGCAATGCGACTGGCAAAAGCAGACATACCTACGCTATAATCAACCCCACGCTAACTGCATAAGACAGCAATCCAGTCACTTATCCTCAAATATTCAACATTCGCCTTTGTGTAAAGGAACCACAACATTATCTCTACCAGCGCGATTCGTTTGTTTTTTTAACAGACATTTTCCCCAAGTAACCTCCACCTACAAGCTCGAAATGACATTAAAAATAAATTCACGAAGGAATGCGACACGCTGTGCGACTCCCAAACTGGTGTTACAACTATAAACAGTACATTAGGGAAAGCATCTCTGAAGTCCGTACCTTCGTAGCAATTCAACTTTCATTTGGTATATGTTCACACATTAGGACAGGGCGCGGGCGCGTTTATATTGTTGTGGTGTTGGCGGCCGCGCAAACTGCCCGTTAACTGGACCCGGACACTTCGGACAGTCGGCTACACGGACACTGCCACATATTATACTTGCAATAGAATTTACTCGCGACAATTTATCTTTAGAACTGCTAGCACGAACAACGCGGTTAATGGCACTGCACGCCCACGCGAACCCAGCCTGAGTTCCTGTACAGAATTTAACATATTCCATATGTATATTTATGCGGTTGTTATAAATTTTGTCCGCTATACTCGTATACTTACCTAGTAAAAACACTCTTGTTACAATAAAAGGCACTTTAGTTGCGTCTCGGTGCAACCACTATCGTCCCTTTCGGAAGTACCAATATCCTCTTTTTGCATGAACGAGTAATACACCAATAACTTTCATAATAAAAGAGATATAATAATAATAGGGTTTCTCTTATTACTTTTCGTATCTTTCAAGATTATCGTAGCGAATAAAAGTGGACGAAATTGAATTCGGCCTGTGATTGGGCCCTGAACAAATGGGTCAATGATGCCAGGCTACTGAAAGCTAATGAATTAGGTATTCACCTGCGTTCGTGGTTGATTACACGATTCATTTAAAATAGCGTAGGGAATGTAACGGAACGGCAGGTAATCATCCCATCCCTATTCAGGCTATGCTGTTCTACATTGATAAAATCAATGTCGGGACAGGGAACGTTTTACCGAGAAATAATTAGGCGAATGAACGAAATAAATGTTATAAAAAAAAGCTTGCTGTAAATTATTATTTGTTTGCCTGTCTTTTGCGAGACGGGCTTAAGTAGACTCCTAATAGTTTATTTGAAGACAATATTTTTATTAAATTGACATATCCCTAGCAGTAGCATGTACAAATTAACGTAACTATTACCTTAAAACTGGAATATGTCTTGACAAAATAATTTAAGCTATTCTTAATTTGGCATTGTACAAACAATACCTCCTCGTAATAAGTAACATAACATGCTCTAAACCTAATAAAGGTGGTGCCAAGACCATTTGTAAAGCTCTTCCAGCTAATTACTTTGTGCAACATTAATTTGCAGGAGTCTGCTTGCGTCTCTTGAATTAGTGAAACGTCCCAAATTATTATGTCATAATGCTTGTATCACGGCGCTGGTGAAATTTAAGGGAAGGGTTGGTAAACATTTTGAACAAAGAGTCGATTGTCGACAAATGGTTGGCACCCCTGTTTGTTACGTTGTATTGAACATACTTGTAGGTAAGCAATAATCGTTAAACAATGTACGGCCACGACAATGTTATAACGGTTTCCGAGCAGGAGCCAAATCACATGGACATTTGTGACCAATATTTCTGATCAGCATTTGTAGCATGTACAGTCTTATGCTTACCAAGTACCTAATAAAACAATATAAATTGTATTTATTTATTTATTTATTAAAATCTCCCTTACAACTATCATTACAGGTATCCGCGGTCTTAAAATTATTTTATTTACAATATAAAACTATGAAAAAAGAAAATGAAAAATCTAGTAAAACTTATAATAACATCTAATAATAATCTTAGCTTAGCCTAATTAATCTACATTGTAACATAAAATAAACAACAGTATTTTTGCGAATTCACTCAAATAGCACGTAAATACATCGATCTTGACGTGCAGATCATTAATAACCCGAATTGCGCGGGTCAATGGTGTTTTCGCTAGAAGTAGTTTTAACCAATACTGAAATACTGGTTTATATCAATTCAATGCGAAGTTACAGTCATTAAGTTTGTTCGTTGTATAAAGTACGTCTCTATCTAATAAAGTTCTCGAGCCTAGTTAGTTATACCTAACACGCGATATTTTCAATCAACCACCACGAATCACAAATAATAACGCAGATCGTGGGCAACATTACAAGTATCTAAACGAGTTCGCTCGCTGAAAGCGTATTTATTTACTAAAGAAAACATTTATAATGTTAAACTTTCAATAAAACCAAAAAAAGAACCTCGTACGACTTCCAATTACCCCTGCCTTTAACATAAGTATCGACTTTTATTTTTCTTATTTTTATAGTTCCAAATGTTTGAACTCTATAACGTTTTTATTGTCTAATTCAGCCTATGACTTATCATAAAAAAAAATCTAGTAATCCCTCAGGATTATCTGATTATTTTAATACTTTAAATCAAAATGTGGCATCACATCATCATCATCACCTGCCTAGCCTTTTCCCATCTATGTTGGAGTTGGCTTCCAGTCTAACCGGATGCAGCTGAATACCATTAATTTACGTCGAGCGACTGCCCCCTTGGTCTGACCCCTTGGTAAGACTGGTTGTCAGACTTTCGCGCTACTGGCGACCCGTAACGACTGTCAAAGATCCATGAATGACAGCCGGGACCAATGGCTTAACGTGCTTTACGAGGCACGGAGGGGTCTTAGTATTTTAAGATGGCAACCCTGGCAACTGGCATACATATCCCGCGAATTTAAAAATTAATAATCTAAGAAAAAACCTTCTAAATTGACCAAAAAGTAGTGAAAGTCAGTGCAATAACTATCGTCTATAAATGATATTAATTGTGTCTATCAACGACAAGTGTATATAACCAACTTAAGTCCATATTGTGCTCCAGTTCGAAACGCTTCACAAACTGTAAATCAGTGATAATAATGACAATTCACCATAACCTTACTCTAATTAATATCAAATAGTGAACATAAGTGCAGTTTTATCATAAAATAGTGAAATAACTACGAAGTACAATAATATAACACCGTTAAGAAACACATTTTTTAAAAATTGACCTTTGGACTATCATCAATGTTCGACAACTAGCGCCAGCACGTCACCAAGCGGTGAACGGACTAACCAAAATAGTACCGCTACTTGCCACCAGCGGCGCAAAACTTACGATTGGGGATACCAGTGCAAAATTTATTTTAGTATTTGGTAGAAAGTTATTAATTATTGAAGACTACAAGCGAACTTAGGAATTCGAATCCCAGAAAGTAATATTCTTTGTGTATTATTTTTAAAATCTAATTTTAATTTACAATATGAATTTCTTAGAAAATATCACTTTCCGAAGAACACGTACGCGGTCGGAACCTGAGGCCAGTGATATAATCTCGCAAACGTTGGATAACACCTCAAATTCCTTGCCAGGTATGTCTGAAGATGAAGATGAAAACCTAATAAATATCTATAAGAAAGAGTTAGAGGAACTTAAAATTCAACTGCAAAGTGCACACAAGGAAATAGAATTATTATCATTAGAAAATAGTAACCTGAAGAAAACGAATGCTAATTTAATAGAAAAAAATAAAACATACAAAGTTATAGCGTGCAGTCCCCTTAAGGCCAAAGCCCAAACCCCGAAGAAGAAAGCACCTGTTCCTACAAAGACAAAACAGACGCAGACATCAGAAAGTATGAAAATTACACACAACGCACAGCAAGTCGATATTGATTCTGGAAGTTCTCAGGACGTCGTCGCCTCACACAAAAATATTAACGCAAATGCACCACATCCTTCTCCCCCACTTGCAAAACGTAACATATGTGTGCTGAGCAGTGAAACATCAAACAGAATTTATACAATGAGTGAAAGAACTCATATAAATAACTATAATTTGTGTCATTACCGTACTCCTAAATGTGGAATAAAATATTTGTTAAATAATATCGATCAAAAAGTTCAAAACTTCACTCTTGCCGATTATTGCATTATTTTTATTGGCGAAGAGGATTTCAGGAAAACCTATAATTATATAAAACTTGTAACCTATATTCGTAATATGTTAATAACACTAAATCATACTAACTTTGTAATATGTCTGCCTACGTTTAAGTACATGGACAATACTAATATTATGTTTAACAGCCGAGTAGATACTTTTAATAATTTAATTTATATGGATGTTGAGACATGTAACTACGCGTTCATCTTGGACTCAAATTTAAATCTTCCATACACATGGGATACATATAACCAGCGACATGGGCACCTGAATAACAAAGGTTTTATGCAAATTATCTCAGATTTGCAAGACTTCATCCTGGACCTAGAGGCGGTAAATACTTCTAACTTAAGACTTCTAAAAGATGAACTTTCTGATGACTACAATGATTCAAATGTTAATCGATCAAAGAGCTCAGCTAGTAATATTAATGAGACAAATGAGTCATCCCACTCAAATTGTTTTTTTCGCCTATAACAGCATAAATATCTTGCATCAAAACATTGCTGGTCTTTTAAATAAGGTTGACCTGCTTACAGTCCATCTTCAGGAACTATCTAAAAAACAAAAAGACATAGATGTGGTCTGCATCACTGAACATTTCATTATGCGAGGCTATGAAAAGGTATTAAACATTCCAAATTATAAGCTAGCTGCGTGTTATGCGAGACGAGCAAAGAAGCGCGGAGGATCTTGCGTTCTACTTAAAATAGGCCTAGAGTATAAAGAACTAACAGAGATCTCACGCCATTAATAACAAACTCTTTTGAATGCTGCGGAATCGAACTAGTCCAGCAAAAATTAATCGTTATTTGTATATACAGGCCACCGAAAATTAACAACCTAAATATGTTCTATGAAAAACTTGAAATTGTTATGAAAACTACTTGTATTAACTCGAGTAAAACAGTTGTTCTATGCGGGGACTTCAACATTGATACCTTAAAAAAGAATAGAATGTCCCTAGACTTTGAATGTTTTCTTTTGGGCTACAATCTTAAGCTGGAACTGAGACAACCGACTAGATTGCGCAGTAATAGCTGCATTGATAACTTTGCTCACAATTCTCGTCAAAAATGTAAATGTGAAGTAATCGAATTGGCTCTTTCAGATCACACGGCACAAACTCTGCAAATTAAAGTAAATAAAACATATAGATTAAAATCTTGGCGAATCAAGAAACGAGATTTGGCATTAGAAAATCTTGTTAAATTTAATAATTATGTTAGTTGCATTTCATTCTCCGAAATATACAACACAGAAAATGTAAATGTAGCATATGATATTTTCATGGAAGATTTCCATTTATTGTATGACCTTTGCTTTCCCTATAAATGTGTAACTATACAACCATATAAAAAAGTTAAATGGATCTCGCGAGGAATACGTGTTTGTAGTAAAAAGCAACGCCAGCTTTTATGGCGATACAGACTTAAGTCAACTAATGAAAATAAAAATAAATTTAAAGACTACTCAAAAAAACTTCGAAAAATTATCAAATTAACTCAAAAATCACAGAATAACTACTTCATACGAACCGCAAGTAATAAGTCGAAAGCATCTTGGCAAGTCATAAATAACAAAACACACACTTACGACCCAATTTCCCAAATCAGACTACATGATACGACAATTACAGATCCTCAAAAAATTGCTAATATCTTTAATAACTACTTTATTGATCAGATTCAACAGTCACCTCAAGCGTCATTTGACACTAGTAATATTCCGAAAAACCTAAACTCAATGTTTATGGCACCAGTTTTACCCCAAGATGTAATTAGAGTAATAAAATCCTTAAAAAACAAAAATAGCGTTGGGTATGACGGCATAGCAACGAAAGTTGTTAAATTTGTGGCGAACAATATAGCTGCACATCTTAGCCATATTACTAATCTCAGCATCAACTCTGGTGTGTTCCCTAATAGCTTAAAAACTGTTATAGTTAAACCAATTTACAAGAAGAATAAAAAAGATGAAATAGCTAATTACAGACCAGTAGCCTTAATTCCGGTATTTTCCAAAGTAGTAGAGAAGTTAATCTACGAATTATTTAACAATTTCTTATCTAAATATGACATTTTGTGTAATGAACAATCAGGTTTTAGGAAAAAAAAATGCATCAATACAGCTATCTTTGACTTATTCAACATTATCATAAAAAACGTAGATAGCAAAGTGCCTATTTGTGCAATCTTCACAGACATGTCAAAAGCTTTTGACTGCGTCGATCATGACATTCTAATAAACAAATTGAGCGTTTATGGAATAAGGGGAAATGTACTCAAACTTATTAAGTCATACCTTAGCGATCGTAGGCAGTACACAGAAATAACTAGAATTTGCACTAAGACGAATAGGGAAAGAAAATACCGATCCGAAGTACGAATAATAAAATATGGTGTACCACAGGGCAGCGTCCTTGGACCACTCCTTTTCTTAATTTATATCAACGATTTGCCACGTCATGTTGATAATCCAATGGTATTATTTGCCGATGACAGCACCGCGTTAGTAAAGTGTAAACATCCGGATAGCTATGAACAGGATATAAATAAGACCCTGGAAGATATCGTACATTGGCTTGATAAAAACAACTTAGTGATAAATTTACAAAAAACTAGCATAATGCACTTCCATCAACGCACAATTTTAAAAGATGTAGCTGTAGACTACAATAAACAAAATATTAACCAAGTTAAAGTAGCAAAATTTTTAGGGATTTACATTGACAGACAACTAAATTGGCAACCACAAGCAGAGGAAATTTGCAAAAGGATGAATACAGCGGCATATGTCCTTTCAAAGTTGTCCAAAAAAGTTGACATTAAAACTATATTAGTAGCTTATCATGGTCTGGTTGCATCAGTTCTAAGATTCGGTATTATTTTCTGGGGCAATTGCAGCTCAAGGGAATACATATTCAAGGCACAAAAACGTTGCATTAGAGCGATGTGTGGTTTGAAGACCACAGACAGCTGCGAACCAAAGTTTAAGTCCCTAAAAGTACTTACATTTCCGTCATTGTATATTTTGGAAATGGCCATGTTTGTAAAGACCAATAAAAACCTATTCCCCACGATGTCAGAAACTAGAAAACGACCTGTCAGAAATCTTTACAAAAATGTATTACACATCGAGTCCTGTAACACAGCGTTATTGAGGAAAAGTGTTATTTGTATGGGTCCTACAATATACAATAAACTGCCAGATGTAATGAAAAATGATACAATTAAAAACTTTAAAAAGAAATTAGTGGCCTTCCTAATAGACAAATGTTATTATTCTATTAATGACTTTTTAATGGACAAAACTTTTTAATTGGGGATGTGTATAGTAAATGATAAACATAATTAATTAATATTATTTTAACCTAATATGCATTTATTTTTAATTACATTCTAAAGTAACATTTTAATTTGACATTTTTCAATACTAATTATTATTAATGTTTGTATAGTTTTAACAATTCTGTGACATTTTAATTTGTAATTAATTAATTAATTAATTTTAGATAGCTTCTTTACAAGTTTTATAAATTTTGCGTGCCTATTTCCAGGCAGAATGTACATGGCTCACTCCTATTTACTCCACCTGTATTTTAATGTACCTACATTCGTTGCAAATAAATGATTTGATTGATTGATTGATTGATTGAAGATGGTCACCCATCCACGGACCAACCGCGGCAAGCGTAGCTTAAACTGATCGATCGACCTGTGCGGCTGTTATTACTTAGCCACAAGCCCCTCAAAATGGCATCACAGCTAGAGTAAAATATGTCAACTAACTTTCGGAGGCTAGTGTATGTATGCACACACATTTGTGCACTATAATATATTTTAACTAGCAGGGCCCCGCGGTTTCACCCGCGGTAATTTCAGGAAAATACCTATTAAAATATATTCCATTACTTATGATTATTACTTAGTACATTAATACTTACTGTAAGAAGCTATTTTAGGAACGTCACGCTATGATCAGTAAGAGTGGAATAAGTATAGTGAACTTCGCAGAGCTACCGGCGGCCGTGCGTATTTATTTTAAAACTATGATATTATCTCCTAGGATATTCATTGGAATCGAATGATGTCAAGGGCAATTTTGTTCAAAATTAAATACTTGTCATGAATAACGCATTTATTTGGATAAGGGTTAATATCATGTTTATGAAACCACCTTCGCAAGTAATGTATTATTTAAGAACAAATTTGATTACCATAAAAAAGGTTATAGCGAGTCAACCATAAAAGATAGACATATGCTGTTGCGGATTTTTTTTTAGAACTTTTAAATGGGAACAATTCCGTCATACATGATTTTTGCGTAACTTTAACCATTTACGCAGCGCACGCAACGGAAGCTCTCAAAAAGAATATTTTTTCCCGCTTTTGCAACATTTTTCATTGATGCTCCGCTCCTATTGGCTGTAGCGTGATGTTATATAGTCTATAGCCTTCCTCTATAAATGGACTATTCAACACAAAAATAATTTTTCAATTCGAACGAGTACTTCATGAGATTAGCGCGTTCAATCAAACAAACAAACAAAAAAACAAACAAACTCTTCAGCTTTATAATATTATATATAAATATATAATATATATAAGTATAGATTAATTACAGCCAGGCTGAACTGGGAGTGGGCCGGACACGTCTCACGAATGCACCCGGAGAGATGGGCAGAGATCATCACTCACTGGACACCTGAGGCAGGACATTGCCGTCGAGGTAGACCAAAGCGAAGGTGATGTGACGATCTAAAATCATTTGCAGGGCGGATATATCTACGGATTCACTAACAAACATTATTTGAACTCGTGCCTAAATCACGGTAACGGTTTTGATCACCCAATTTGTAAGCACCTAGCACACTGGCAATTTCTCTTATTGTGCTACGTAGCGGAAATTTCACATTTCCCTCAATTATTTCCTCGTTAGTTTAAAGGAGTTACCAACTTTCTCACACAAATAAAAATAAAATCCTAATAAATATAAGTGTATTACCTATTATAAATGTGAAAGTTGGGATGTTTGTTACTCAATCACGCAAAAACGGCTGAACGGATTTGGATGAAATTTGGCACACATATAGTTTATAACCTGGATTAACACATATTAGTTATTTATGCAACTGTTGTATAATAAGGGGTATTAAAACACGCCAAGTGTGATAGTAGTATCACATGAGTGTTTTAATACCTAATTATGTACAGTTGCATACAAGACTTTATCTACACCCATGATAATCCTCTATAAAAGGTTCTGAAACCATAGGCTGTTGTAAGAACTCTATGTAAATTCATGGAAAGTTTAATTGCCAAGTAATAATCTAATACAAACAAACCATGTATTACATTTTTGCAATACTAATATCGAATAAAAATGCCGAGATACGACGTGAACTCGAATAACCTATAAGTTTTTGTTTTTAATTACGGCGCTGTGGTATTGAAACGCGCGTGCATGACAAAGTTCTTTTTTTTTTATTCATAAAGATACCACGAATTGAGTAGTGACAATGTGGCTGTTTGATGAGTAAGGAAGGGATCGCAAAAGCAAAGGAGTTGTATAATGAAATTTAGTACAACATTAGATGATATTTTGGTTACTCGTACTACGACACTGGTCGTTTTAATGTTGGCAGTAAGCTAAGTCTATAGAGGATTTATAGCATGGGTGTAGATAAAATACTTTTATTCCAGTAAACCGTCATCCACTCGGGCGAAAGCGCGTGCTAAAACTAGTGATTGAATAAAAACGTAGCTAGAAAATGAAAGGTATGAAAGATGTACACACATAGAGATCTAATCGTGAGACAATGCCAAGGGCGAACTCATTGTTATCCCGCAGCCTTCGCTCAACTATTCGAATGAAAGGAGTTTTTTATTGCTTAATAATAATATAGAGGCTACATCAATTACCCAATTTGTCTATTCATGTCCTATTATTTGGCCAGACTCCCGCGAGATTGCACCTAGTTGCTTCATCTCGTGAGTACCAGGCTTAGGCACAAATATTTACATGGTAATCCAATTCACGACTGCAGTTGCTATCCGTTCAATTTAATTACGTAGAATTTAATTTAACCTGATATTATCTGCTCTGTTTCTTGCCAGGACATTCATTATGTGTCCCACTGTTTATACTTATTGCTCCGTTTATCATGTGTTTGTAGTGTGTCTTTATTAGCGTTCAATGCATAAATTACAACCACGACTAAGCTCCAGCGGCACTAAGAAGATTTACTTGGTAACGAGATGTAGATAATCTGTATACTAATATAAAGCTGAAAAAATTGTTTGTTTGAACGCGCTAATGACTGGAACTTCCAGTTGAATGTAAAAAAAATCTTGCATTTGTTAACCCAATGTTTGAAGAAGACTATTTAACACCACGCTAGAACCGAGTTGCCGAGCAAAATAACGAAAATCAGAAAGAACGTTAAGCGAATACGAAGTTATAGCGACGATTTATAAAAATGGTGCTGTCGGACCGTTGTACAGACGCCAGCACATCAAGCTACTACAATCTGTCAAATTTCTTTCATAGATTTTCAACTTTATTGGTAAACTATAAGGTTCAGAGTTGATTGGGAAAGTTTGACCGTTTCGGGTAGCTTGATGTGCTGGCGTCTGTACATATGCTAGTTGCGCGGTAAACTCTGCTTGCGAGATGCAGGATTTTGCGTGAAGTCAGTATGACGCGTTGTTCGCATGTGGCGTTGTAGGTACCGCTACAATAGTATAGGCATTGTGTATCTTACGACTTCCACGCGAAGTCGCGGGACTAAGCTAGTAATTTATAAATGGAAATAATTTCACGAAATAATATACAAAGATTACGCCATTGATTACAACTCCGAACAGAAAGTTACAATTCAGTAGATACTTACAAATTGAAACAAATGACGTACTAAGAATCAAAAGTCATAACGCTATCAACTCGGATACTCAACATAAACATTCTATCCTCTCAAATTTCCACCTTAATGCCTGCGAAATCCAATTTACAAAGTTAAAAGACAACTTCTAAATGGGCTAATGGGGCACAGAAGACTTTTAAACTTTTCAACGCATTAATTAAACACAATGAAGTTTCTTAGTTGCCAGCCAGTTCATTAACATCAATTAGTTATACAATACCTTATTTGCGTCATTACTTTTTAATAGGTAGGTATAGGCATTTAAGCTACTGGTAAGACAACCCACAAATGTTGACATATACAACTTGTAACGTTAAATGCGCAAAACATCAGACACCCCAACTGATTTTAAATTCAATTGACCTATTTCAGAGAGAAAATAAGTCATTAAAAAATTTGAAAAGGTTTTATGTGCTGTTTTAGTTTTACTGGCCATTCTGATCGTTTTTTGCGTCCGCGACGATGCTTTATCGAGGGAGGAGTCGTCACCGGGCCGCTGCGCCGCGCTGACATTGGCTTGCTTGACCTATTAATAAATAGATACGGCAGCGTTTTTAATGAAGATTTTTTGAAAAATGTGATCTATATTAAAAAGTGGTTCAATTAATTCTGCTCGTTATTCTGATCAAACTATTTTCAGGTTTTGCGCATTTAACGTTACACGTTGTATATAATCTATATCGTGTAGATATAGATCATATATATATGTCATCATTTCAAAATAAATTTATTGTCAACATTTAAAAAATAATTTTATTGTCAAAATAAATTAACTAGTTAAACTCTGCAGACGCGACGGCTATCGATATTTAAACATGATAAAACTAAAAACAAATTAATTTGATGATATTTTTTGTGAGGTCATCGACTGCAGTCAGTTTATTCACTTGAAATATTAGTTTAAACAATCAGTCTTTTTGTGTAAATTTCTCAGACGTGAATGGTACCTATCGATATCTAAACACAATATATTTTCTCAACTCATGCTTCAAATAACAACACCACTACTACAACGGTTTGTAATGTCAAAATAACAGCTTTTTACTAAATTCATGGGAAAGTATATGTATATGGTACCTATAACAAAAAAAAAAAAAAGATTTTTGTTGTCAGTCTGTCTATTTGTTCTGGCTAATCTCCGAAACGTCTGGACCGATTTCGACTGGAATTTCACTGGCACAGTGCTGATGTTATAAAAAATAACTTAGGCTACATTAATTTCAGAAAAATAATTAGGGTTCCGCGCATATTGGTAATATTATTATTATCAAAATACTACGATTCAGCTGCACCTGAGTAGACTGGAATCCGACCCCAACATAGTTGAGAAAAGGCGCAGAATGAGGGTTCCGCGCAGAAAATTAAAACCCATGAAATTCCTACATCCGTGCAGGCGAGGCCACGGACAGGAGCTAGTAATGACTATGATTCTTAACAATTTTAAGTTAGGGACACTTTCCGTCCCAAACCCCTGACCCTTCAACCGTTCTTAATTATAAAGTTTTCCATACAGCACTTCGGTCGTTGAAAAAAGATTATTCTCAAAGAAACTCGACAAATAAAGGAAAGTAAACTCGTCGGCTGTCAGCTCCCTGAGGAAATGTCCGCTCTCGCCTTTAACGTTTTGCCTTTTTTTTACAATTGCTTGACGTTGACTGTGTAAACCACAAACACTAATGAATTTAAGTCCTAGTGTTCCCCCGTGTCTCGAGCTAGGTTAATTAACTCTTTATGGGGCTCCGTCCATATATTGGACACCATACATTTTGAATATTCGCGGCTCAACTAAACGTTAGACAAATACAACAGTAAAGCTCTAGAAAAAAAGTGTGTCAAATAAAAAAAGAAAAAAGAAATGCAAAGTACCATAAAAAATTCTATAAATATTAGTTTTAATATCCCAGTGTTTTATTTTTAACACAACAATCCAGGATCTTCTGCCTTATAAAGGGTTAACGGGAACAGCAAAGGTGATAATATACACCTAATTTATTCCCAGTCCCCTGATGTTTCCTATAGCATCGAGTTACAACTTTTGACTAATTTACTATGGAAAATTGTATAACTATTGTCAATATCCCAATATTTTAACACAAACATAGCATAAATAGCTGAGGCGGGTCTACAGTGGCCTCCAAAAGTTAGTTAACATTTTTTCACTTCACTTGTGGTTATAAAAAAATATCAGCCGTGCGATTCTGTAACCATCTCACCGTGACAGCTTGGGTGAATTGAGCGTGGAGTGAGCTGTCATTCGCCGGGGATTAACACTATTAGGTACTCACTTCACTTATGATTTCACGGTGAGATTTTTACAGAATCGACCGGCAGGTACTCTAAGGGATTACTTGATTATTTTTTATGATAAGTCAAAGATAGTTAAATTGGTCAATAACAACTTTATAGCTGTTCAAACATTTGCATCACTAGAATTTTAAATCGTAATGTGATGTCACAGCTGAACGGGAAAAATAGGTATCAACTAAATTTTTGAGGCCACTGCATATTACACTCACATTCGCCGGTTTATGTTGAAGTGGGGTTTGTGTTGGGTGTAATTTATCTATAATATGTATGTATTTATAAATATATATGTATGTTTATCAGTTGTCTAGTACTCAAGTACAAGCTCTGCTTAGTTTGGGACTAGATGGCGTTGTGTGAAAGGTGTGGAATATACAACGTGTAACGTTAAATGCGCAAAACCTCAGACACCCCAACTGATTTTTAAATCAATTGACCTGTTTCAGAGAGAAAATAAGTCATTTAAAAAATTGTATAGGTTTTATGTGCTGTTTTAGTATTACTGGCCATTCTGATCGTTTCTTGCGTCTGCGACGACGCTTTATCGAAGGAGGAGTCGTCACCGGGCCGCTGCACCGCGCTGACATTGGCTTGCTTGACCTATTAATAAATAGACACGACAACGTTTTTAATGAAGATTTTTTGAAAAATGTGACCTATATTAAAAAGTGGTTCAATTAATTCTGCTCGTTATTCTGATCAAACTATTTTCAGGTTTTGCGCATTTAACGTTACACGTTGTATATTATTCATGTAATAGGAGGCGAGCCCATTGCCATCAACCGGGCGCAAATCCAGACTCCGGGCTGCTACTGAGAAATTCGTGATGGGAAAACCCAATAACACTCTGCCCGACATAGGAATCGAACCCAGAACCTCATGCTCAGCCGTAGCGCTCGCGACCAGTAGACCAACGAGGCATTCCATTATTTTATGATCAAATATTTTAAAAAGCAATACATTTTTCACTTGTAATACTCCGAAAAGCAAAAAATTTTACTCACCCCGCTTTCAATACTCTAAGTGAAAAATATATCAACCGCGCAACGAGAGTCGTCTTGTAAAAAGCTTTTGTTGTTCCACACAATCAATGGAGCCTAAGTTTTTTTAGGATCCGTATCCAGCCACCGTACACAATCCCATTGACACTTTATCTGTCTACCCAACTGTCGAAGCAAATATAGGTAAGCTTTTATCGTACCTTTGTTCAATACTTGTCGATCAACTGGCATTTTTATCAGGGGAAAACAGACGGAAATCGCCGGGATTGAGCAATACCCTCGTCGAGGGACATTGATATCCTTGAACGAAGTTGGGATATAAAAATATCCTGAGCAATTTAAATGAAATTAAATTGTTTATTTTATAAATAGGATATCAGAGTCTCTTTTACACGTCATATTATAAAATAATAAGCTAGATTAATTCGATATTTCCTATTTGACTGACCCCCCAGGAAGAACTTGCGAAAGAAACTCAAGGGTCAAAGTCTCTTTTAAAGTCCAGACATAATCTTGGTAAGATCATGTGAAGACAATGTAGGTTAGTGCCCGAAATGGTCTTTTGAGGAAAGAACCACACATAGTGGACCAGTCCAGTCAGGGCAAGCATTTGTCAGTGATCGTGTAGCTCAAGTTATAACTTGAGGAGCTCAACTGATTTATTACCTTCAAACTTTGCACAACACTGTTAAATAGTTTCCTAAATATGCAGTAGTCCTGCAACAGTTATAACGCGCACAAAGTAGAGCAACTATTTAGGTAGCTCGATTGATTTTCCTTTCTAGAGATCCGGGAAAACAACCTGTTTTCGCGAAATTATACTGTTTCATCTGATTATTATTTTCAATTCATCTGAAAGCACCTGTGTATCGTAATGAAACGATTCCTTTGAGCAATCGTGATTCCAATTGGAAGCTGGACGAGAAATCTTTTTCCCTGTTGCGAAATATGAAATTGCCATCGGCAATGGGTAGAAAATAAAAGGCAGCCCCTGCCATCTGGAAACGGCAAATGGAACTATTTGTCACAACGATGTATAAGGTAATCGATTGACCCCTGCCGCCGTATCTCTTCCAGGGATAAATTGCTCTTTGTTTTGATTCCGAAATTCCGCCTTATATTTTTCTATTTGTTTAAGAACACAAATGGTTCAGGGCGAGTTATTGTGTTTGTTCCTCATCCAAAACAAATACCTACCATTCTACTCAGGTATCGAAAAGATAAATATAACAGAAGCATAAATAAATATAGCAGGCCGGTTTAAAAACAGCATTATATATTTTATAAACAAATACGTTATGTATATTTATTGTCCGAATGTTTTTATTAACATTTTCCTTGTTTCCCGCTGAACAAAAACAGGTTGGCGTGACGCGACGCCTGAAATTGAATTTTCAATGTTTTTCAAAAACTTGGGTCGCTTCCATAATTTGTACCTAGACAGACCCTACACTTCCCAAAAATTATTCACAATTCTCAACTGAATTTTTCATGCACTTACTGAATCACACAGGATTTTATCATTTATTTAATGACGGTACCGAAGCTTTGTTCGTCCCAAAGGGCAGTAAAATCAGAGAATTAAGTACCGTAGCAGTTCGGTACCGGCTCCGGTCCAACACATACGGACGATAAAAGACACAATGACCACACATCGGCCCCGGAGGAGCCGCGGTGCCCTTGGCAACTACGTCACGACAATTGCGCCATTTTTCATTTACAGCCCATTAAATACACTGTTCCCGAGGCTTATGCGACGGCATTACCACAGTCATAAACATACACAGCAGCAGTCCATAAAGACATAATCTCAGCTCCAAGTCCGCTTTTCGCTGTTAAATTAATTCAATAATAGGATTACACTACACACACACACAAAACATACACACACAAATCATACACACACAAATCACACATTACACTACAAATTATTACATAGTTGAGAAGCTCGTAATAAAATAACAATGGTTTCAGAGAATATAAATAAAGGCTGGACTTTATAGTTTTATGCCGTGGCGCGTTGTGTTCCACGCGCGTTTGCACTGACTGATGGGGGTCCGCTAGGGCCGATGCCTGCCAGGGTCACGAGTTGTTCGAAAGAGTTATCGTGGCGTGGCCCCTGGCATCGGCAACTGAAGGAACACCGATGGGTTTTAGTCAGTAGAACTCTGATATGCCTTCCCGCTCCGCCCAAAGCGGAAGAAGTTATTTGATAATGTCCCACCCAAAAAAAAAGGCATGAACTGAGAAACAAAGCACATTTTTAGGACCTGCGAGTATTTCCGAAAACAGTGAAATACAGCTTCCTATTTATTTATAATCAATTCAAGAGCTGTTCGCTGCTGTAGCTTTAAAACTCTGTTTGTAAACATTGTGGCAAATAGTTCACATTGTAAAAACAAAATGGAAGCGAGCGCAGTAGTCCAACCAGCGATCGTTTGATGATAAATAGATGAACTACCACTCAACCAGAAAATATCGGATGTCAATCGTTCCCGTGTTAGACACAGTGATTGACACTTGATACTTACTGATATTTAAGAATTGAGAAACCCTGATCACTTTGGGTTTCGATACTACCGATTATAGTTATTCAAATAGCGATATCATTATCATCTCAAAAATAATTCATATTGTAATGTCTTCACATCACGATGACTACGTACGCTGCTGGACAATTGGGCATGCATTCAAGATTTCTCGATTAACGTGTGACCCAATGCTGTCTGTGTATACGAATACGAGGAATAGGTCATCCTAATAATTACTTTAGACGGTCAGACGAAGCTGTTACTAAATGTTGGGATATTAATAGCTAATCATCAGTGCAATTAAGTTATTAATTACGATACTTAAAATATGGTGGCCTTCATAGATATCCCGTGGTAAATCAAAGAAACCTGCCTTATTAGCAAACAGCATACTGTTTGCTAATAAGGCAGGTGTCTATGGCAGGTTTCTTCTTTAAAAAAAAAACCTTATATGTATGCCTAAGGTTTTAATTCAAAGTTGTTTCATTGTTTAACTCTTTGATGATTATTTCTCGAGAGGGAGAAAGTTAGAGAGGGAGTGTACCCTAATCCGCCACAAGGGCCCAGTGCGGGATGATAGGTGTCACATGTCTTTTGAATTGTTTGGTTCTAGGACATGCCGGTTTCCTCACAATGTTTTTCTTCGCCGTTTTAAGAGCAACGGTGATGAAATAAATTATATTAACCCGCCTGACTGGATTTGAACCCACGAACATACAACTCGTAAGTCGGGGCCATTACTACTGAGCCATCACTGCTCTACCACTGCTCTACCACTGCTCTACCATGCTCTACCACCGCTCTACCACTGCTCTACCACTGCTCTACTACTGCTCTACCTCTACAGGTATTTGCATTTCCATAAACCCAAATCAACCCCCTAAATGCGCGGTGTTGTTTAAAAACGACATACTGAAAACCACAGATTATGAGGAACTTCTTATGTTTTTTTAGTAATTATAACTACGCGGTGTTGTTTAAAAAAGACATACTGAAAACCACAGATTATGAGGAACTTCTTACGTTTTTTTTAGTAATTATAACTACGCGGTGTTGTTTAAAAACGATATACTGAAAACCACAGATTATGAGGAACTTCTTATGTTTTTTTTAGTAATTATAACTACTAATTCTTGTTTCTGAACGTATTTAGACTTATTTTTCGTAGTGGCCATAAACAATGTTTTTTTTACGTTGACACAATTTAAATGTCAAATGTCACATTGAAGAAAAGTTTGTTTTTCGCGCGAGCTTGTTTTTGGCGCGAATCAAGTTTTGAAACTGTGTTTGGACTTCAACAAATATTATGTAAGTTTATAAAATTATTTATATTTGCTTGTTTATATCTTCAATTATACGTATAAATTATAAAATATTGAAAATAATTGATATCTTTGTAGAAATAAGCTCAAATCGGTTTGTTGTAGGAAAAATACAGTGCGCATTGCTGTGTAAATAATTGTGGTTTGGTGAAGGGCTTTTCTTTTACGTTTCAGCATGTCGCGTTCACTAGAACGGGATATTTTATCATATTTAGAAAACCTTCAGGACTCCGAAGACGGATTAGATGGGTCAGACTCCGAGGTAGAAGATGAAAGTCAGTATTATCGAAACGTGCAAGATGTTCTTCGAGACCTTGAAGATGAGGATACTCAGCCTGATTTGGTGGATACTGTTTCTCCTCTTGTTACCAATGGTAATGAGAATATGCAAGACCCTCCCATCCCCATTCCCCAATACCACCCCGATACCCCATGCCCCATCTCTCTCTCCACAACCGTTACCTGTGGCCAACATGTCATCGCAAGAGACGTCTAGGCGACCGATAAATCGACCTGTGATTTGGCGATTTGGCTCTCTGTCTCTCGTCACCTATTTAGCTAAAGAAGGAATTTATTCGCTTGGAACAGTACGCGTTTACGAAACTGCAAATTGCCCGATAAAAACAGCATTATAAAAAAGACGTGCCCAGAGGGTTTTACGAGGAGAATGTGGCGACTGTAGATGGTACAGAAGTAAGTGCTGTCGTATGGAAGGACAACAAGCCCGTCTAGTAGGGGAGCCCAGGAAGGGATTTTTGAAGTGACTCGAGCGTGTCAGAATATTATATAGGGAGAATCCTTGCATCCTTTAAAGTACCTCTACCAAGTATGAACCCTCCATATGGTGGGGTGTGTTGAGGGGAACCCGTCTGATTGGTAAAAAAAAATCGATCCATAGAAAAACTCGAGCGCGTCAGATTAAGAGAAAGTTGATTAATTACATTGAGAAGATTGTATATCTCAATAATCTGACAATTTGAGCGTGACATTAAGAAACAAGCGAGTCTCGAAGTTGTAAAAAAAAAACGTCACCTTGAAATACTCGAGCGCGTTTCAATTTTTTTTTTATTTTTAAGGAAACAATATTAGAATTACAAAGAACTAATAATCTGACAGTTTTCATGGGGCGATGTTAGTAGAATCGTGGAGCAAAGGTGAAGCGTACAGCGGCTGAGAGCTGTGTATTCACATTGACATTGATGAATTTTATATAAACAATGACATGGATATTTATTTTGTAAAGTATCTTATTTTTATTATTATTACTGTGAGTGTGAAGACTATGTGGGTCATTTCTTTTTTTCGGTTTTCCTTCTTAGTTAGTTTTAATCATGATCTGGCAGTTTGAGTCATTTATGCGGCCTACCCAAATGTCCTTTCATTGGCATTGTTCGTCGAATCGTAAGGCTCCTCAAGTTCTGAGTTGAGCTGCACGATTTTTGACAAATGCGTGCACTGACTGGACAGGTCCGCTCAATCTGTGTGGTTCGTTACTCAAAAGACCATTTCAGACACCAATCTACATGGTCTTCACATTATCTGACCAAGATTATGTCTGGACTTTAAAAGAGACTGTGACCTCTGAGTTTGTTTCGGCCTTTCTTCTCAGAGTAGTCAGATAGGAAACGCCGACCTCATCTAGTAAAAAAATATGATTGACATGTAAAAGTGTTTGTACAAACCTACTTACAGAAAATAAATCATTTATCATTTATTCCCCACTCCGCGTCTCACTTTCTTTCTCGCTCTTTCTCTATCTCTCACTCTCTCGCACCGTCCCTAAACTAACTAATGATCTATATTTAATTTTATATTAATAAATTAACCAATTTCTGTACGTAAATGCGGATATATTATTTCTAAATTTCCTTCAAAATGGTCAGACTAGCGATATCCCTCCATATAATTGTCAGATTATTATTCAGGAGGACTATGACATCAACTTGACCCTCCTGCATAAAAATCTGACGCGCTGGAGTATCTCAAGATCACCTTTTTTTTTACATATACAAAAATATATTATGAGTTTGTGTCATGTCCAAATCGTCAGATATTTTAATAGGACACTTTTTAAGCTTTAGTTGACTTACACTTTGAATGTCTGACACGCTCGAAAAACTTTTTTTTTTTTTTTCAACCGCTCGTTACGGCCAGCCCCCTTGAATTAATCGTCAGATTAATATCTAATAGTTACCAGAAATATAATGCGCGTGCATACTGTAAATGACTGACGCGCTTGAGTTTTTCTATGGATCGATTTTTTTTTACCAATCAGACGGGTTCCCCTCAACACACCCCACCATATGGAGGGTTCATACTTGGTAGAGGTACATTAAAGGATGCAAGGATTCTCCCTATATAATTTTCTGACACGCTCGAGTCACTTCAAAAATCCCTTCCTGGGCTCCCCTACTAGTCACTCTTCTTTCCACTTATGTAGGAGCAGAACCATCAGCAACTACAGTCACACGTTTTGATAAATCTAAAAAAGAAAGAGTTGCTGTTCCATGCCCAAAGGTCATCCGAGAGTACAATGAGCATAATTATGGGAGGAGTAGACTTGTTGGATTCGTTCATAGGTCGTTACCACATTATAATGAAAAGCCGCAAGTGAACAATGCGTTTATTTTACCATTTTCTGGACCTCACAATAATAAATTCGTAGATAATGTACAAGAAAGTACATTCGATAAGGGGCAACAACAGACTCCTCAATCTAGGTAAGTTTAGGCTAGAAATTGCTGATACACTGTGTCAAATTGGTCTACCTACAAATGGAGCTAAACGTGGTCGGCCTAATGGGGGCTCTTTACAAGGAGAACTTGAGCTGAAGAAGTTCCGAGGTCCGACTCAAGCAGTTCCATCTAAAGATGTGCGATTAGACCAGACCTCTTACTGGGCAGTTTGGATGGATAAGCAGCAAAGGTGCAAGTTCCGAAAATGTTCAGGGTTTACTTTTAAAATGTGCCAAAAATGTCAAGTCTCTTTGTGTGAAACCAAAAAAAAAATTATTGTTTTTTTTAAATACCACAATGACGCATAAATAAACACTTTCAAAACAGTTTATGTTTTCATCAGCTCCATACTAGCACAATTCCTATGAATGCGCAATGTTGTTTTAAAACAACATTAACATTTTTGAAAAAAAAGTACATTAAATTCGAATGAAGTTTTTTTTACAATTTTTCCTGTAAAGTAAAACCTATTTACTAATACATATATTTTTTTCAAAACAAATAAAAACTTCGCGCATTTAAGGGTTAAGCAAATGCGGTACATACATGATAATTATCCTATGTATCAAATCAACAAGTTGATTTGATACATAGGATGCTTGATTGGATTTTTGAGCGACACGTACCGAATCTTCTCGTTATGATCCCACCATAATTTTATATCTGTTGATTACACTTTGATCTCTCACTTCATTGGCTCTGACCCTTCAGGTTGTAAAGTAATTCTAATTTCAAAACGGTGCTGTGGGATGTTACTCAGCTGCCAGTGACATTTTTTATTTTATTTTACCAGTACCTTGCAATTAATATAAAAAATAGGGATTTCAAAACATTCCCGTCCACAGCTCAGAATTGTCGTAGGTGTACAATTACACAAAACGGTTCCTAAAGCCTTGTTGACGATATCTTTTAATAATTTAATTACGATAGTTCATCTTTTGGGGAAACTATTATGCATAAGGCCTCTGCCTCGATTTTTGCGGGCAGCGGGGCGGGGGTGGTGGCAGCGCGGTGTACCACTCGTCGTCCTATCCCGCCCCGCTGCCGCGCCACTGTTTTCCAGGTCCGGTCCGTTTGATTTTACGCATAAAATCCTGCCGCTCCCGCGCCACCGCCGCCGCCGCCGGCCCGTTGCGAAAAATTCGAGGCAGAGGCCTTACAGTGGTCTCTGAGTAGCATAATCTGCCTATAATATTCCCAGTGCCGGGACACAGGCCTCCTCTCTGTGTGAGACAGGTGGCTATAATCCACCACGCGGACCCAGCGCTGCTGGTTGGTTAATGTCACACGTCCTCGAACATTCGGTTCTAGGACATGCTGGTTTCCTCTCGATGTTTTCCTTCACTGTTTTGAGTGCAGGGGTGATACGAAGTAAAACATCTATCTCGGTTCGAACCTACGACCTACAAATCCTAAGTAGCGGCCTTTACCACGTAGCCACCACTGCTGTCTGTGAGTAGCTTTACGTAATGTTTATTTTACCGGATCACGTATAATCGCGCAGTTTTTTTTCGTCAATACACAAATATTATATGAAAAGGAAGGTCGCCCTTTGAAATAAACTTCAAAGTAATGGTTTCGTAGAGTCGTCACGCGATTTTATTATTTGGATGTGGGTAGGGTACTTTTATTGAGTGGGTATTATTTATGCAATCTATTATGTATATTTATTTATTCTTACGAGTATTTGAGCTGAGTGACTCGCATAAATTCGAAAGAGAAACAATGAATTGACATCACTTATCTGAAAACCTTCAGAAGAAGAAAATAAAACGGCCCAGGCTTTTATACTAAAAAAGGTATTTATAAAAATAAAAAAATAAACTTCTATAATATTAACATGGAACCATAGTAGTAGTGGATTTAGAAAACTAATATAAGTAGATAGATACTAAAGTGAAGCGATATCCAGAATAATATCTAGAGTGCTTCTTGCTACGAGTACAACAGCTGCTTTTCTTTTTTCCGATAAACAAGAACTACCTTCAGCTTATGGCATAATGTACAGACGCTAGCACATCAAGCTACTACTATCTTCAACTTTATCACTAAAGCATAAGATTCAGAACTGATTGGAAAAATTTGACAATTTCGGGTAGCTTGATGTGCTGGTGTCTGTGCAAGGGCCAATCGCGACGACTCACCGACGTCATAATAAATAATATAGAGATGGAACAAGAGCAATTTAAACTTTATCGTCTCGCTCATATTTCACAGGTCCGGCGGGAAACAATTGGTGTTTTGTTAACATAGCAATGCCGAACTAAGTTGCCGTAAAAGAACGAAACTGTGCCATTCTACTGTTCTCAGCGAATTCCCCTTGCTTCAAACATGCTCCAACGTTTCTACCCCAGTACAGCCGGTCTATTCTGTAATAATCTCAACGTGATAACATGAAGTGAGTTTGAAGTGAGCTGTCATTCGATCTGATGCTAGGGATTGACAACTCACTTCAAGCGCACTTCATCCATGTTTTCACGGTGAGATTTTATTATAGTCTAAATGGTAATTCGGGTAGGCCGCAGGTGACTAAAATCGCAAGTTCCAAAGAGAAGGTTACGACTTGATGTGGCAACAGGTTGCATGATATTGGACGTTATGACGCAAATTGAACTAGTCACCTGCGATTTTTATCGACCTGAGTAAATGGGGTGGTGATCCGGCCTGTAAGGCGATTTAGTAACCAACAAGCCTCAGGGCGACAATCCGCGAGTTGACTAATTTTTTTTTATTATTTAAATTGAAGCTTTTTTACCTCACTAATAGCTTGGTATAAACAGTTTTTTTTAATATTTTTAAAAATTGAAAAGATATGAGCGTTCAAAACTCTCAATTAGACAGAGAGGGAAATACTGAATTGTGACGTCATAGTTCAGTATCGCCATATAAATTACATGCAAAACTTCGTTTTGCGAGAAAGAGATAGACAAAAAGTTTCTATAAGTTATAAGTTTTTTATTTTTCGACCGATTTCAAATTTGATTTCGAATTCTATTATTGTATTACATGTGTGGATATATTATCTACTAGAATATATAGTATTCAATATCATGCAACTACCCAATTGACCTAGTGTAAATCCTTCATTACAGAATAGACCGGCTGGCTACTCCAACGTTTTTTTATTAAAAACGTACCTACAATTTGATCGAGACAAATAACAAACAAGAGAGGGAAATTTTAAAGTGTTGATTTTTCTTGTAAAGGAGAACAGCCGCACGTTTTAATCAATGGAAAAATAATATTTATTGTATCTAAAGGGCTTGCTTATCTCGAGGCTAAGAGTTTTCTACTCTACAGGGGGCGTCCATTAATTACTTTAGGCGTTTTTAGAAATTTTCTGGACCCCTGCCCCTCTGTGAGATGTCGTGAGATTTGAAAGAAAGAAAGAAAGAAAAATGCGTTTATTGGCATTACATCAAAATAAATACACATTAAAACAGCATAATGTCAGATGACAACACAGTGTGTATCACCTGACGCTGATTTTCAGCTGCAACCCACGAGTGCCATACGCTGGAATAACAAACACATAGGGAAGTGTGTGTCCGTTATAATCGTGGTTATAATCAATTTAGAGAATAAATTAAATATAATAATAAAGAAAAGCTCATACAATATCAAATAAAATATTGTGACATACATGTGTGTGTGTCTGTGTATGTTGTATTGTGATTACTGAGAAACCAAAATAAATAACCAATATGTGCATATTACCTACATAAAAATAAAATAAAATAAATAGGAAGTACGTATAAGACAAAATCGTGTGACTACATTATTCTTTTAACTACGAAACGAACTTTCATGCGATTTTAATTTCATTTAGAGTATGGACAATAATAATTGACTAATAAACAATTAAATTCATTGAAATTAAAATTGAAAAGCTAATAATAATAAAATCGATAAAATTGGTATTGTTGAAAAAATTAATAAAAATGATAAATTGATTTGGCTCAATTCCCTCCGAAATCCCCCAATCTCACGTGAGATTTTTAAAAATGCCTGCTTATAGTGTAAATGTGTTGGATTTGTGGTCACACCCCCTCCACCCAAAGTAAGATTAGGTGAGATTCGGTTCGACCCCTCACCCCCCACCCCTCCCCTGCCCCTTGAACGTCTCACGTAATTAATGGACACCCCCTACAGACCTCTATTAGCGGAATAGTGGTTACGGTTGGAAAAAGGCTCCGGAGTGGGAGATATTGACATAGCAAATGCATTTACCTACACAAGGTAGTCACTCATCCTATAACACTCAGAACTGAATATTTACAACAGAACAGAATCTCTACTTGGCGTCAAGTAGAGATTCTGTAATTTGTCACAGCAGGAATGAAAACTAACAATAAGTATTCAGATATAAATGTTGTCAAGTAAATTATACAAAAAACGACGGGTTGCACTCCGGGAGTGTCGGCAGAAGTGAAAACTTGAACATTAACGTTGTGCATTTTTGATATTTTGGAATGGTTAGGGAATAAATTTGCACGAATTGCTTTAATTATCAATATAAAAATATCATTTATGTGGTAGAATACACTATTTATTTATTGCGTCGAGCCATCAGCCATCCATGGATGCGCGTGGCACGCTGTAACATAAACACACACGAACATTCGCGCAAGCGCCCTGCGCTGCCTAAACGAAACAGCAGGCGCAGGCATACATTTTCGCCGCGGCCGGCTGTCTACGCTCCGTCCGTCTTACGAATTTTCGATCAGGTCACGTGTCCTGACGCGAGTTTAACATTTTATACCCATTACAAAAAAATTGTACAACGCCGCTAAAGAAGTTTTCACTTCAAAAATTACGTCTGCAAATATAGAGTGCTTGTCAGAGCCAAAAACTTTATCTTGAAATTCCCACATTTTTTTGAGCGAGTTTCAACAATACATTTTGAAAACAGAATTTCGAAACGCACAACATGATCCCAAAAGCAACGAAATAAAAATTGTTATCATATAATTATGAATTGTTATCCGTTCTTCACAAAAGATAAAATGAAAAAAATCAAGGCTTTTGAAGAGAAAATATAAATATAAAGTTATATAATAAAAGAGCCTTTTGTAACAGTAGAGCTGTTTAATTTCAGCAAATGTTTCAGTGGCTTAATTAAAAACATTCCTAGCGAATTTTTGTGGCTTACAACGCTTTTAATAAAACCTTCACAATGATCTCTGAAACCTAAGGAAAGTTATTAGGGTAGTCTTTTGTTATTTCGAATGCCCACCGGGCTTTATTATTTTGGGAAAGTTTTGTACATGTCTTGTAACATACATAGCGTAATTATATTATATGTTTCTCAGATTTATTGTACATTTGTGAGGATTCCGTCTCTTTGTTATTTTGTTACCGTAATTATGTGTTTCACGATCCATAAGTTACAAATTCGGTACCAATTGTTTAAGCTCATGTCTTTGGCTGGTTAGTTTTTAATGGCGGGTTTGTACGTTTTGTTTTTCGTACGTCATGAAAATTTGAGTGCTCATACAAAAACTTTTCTAAGATATTTGGGTGGTGACCTTGTAATACAAGTTTTTCTAGATATACTTCAGGCACTAGTCTCTAACAAAGTTAACTTCTTGTCCGTATACTACTGTCAAAGATTAGCATTAAGTACATAACTTCTTTTATTTTCTATCATTTATTATTATTTTATTTTTTATTTGTAACGTGCGTTTTGATTGTGCAGAATAAACGTTTTTTATTTCTTTCCTTACTCCAGATCGTATTTCGGTCACGGAGGCCAATCTCAACAGAGACTAGCCTTCGGCGCGGGAGACATTTTAGTGCACGCAGTGTGCGCGGACACAGGTGCACTGCCTCTTCCCTCACTCTCATAGTCCGATGGGACGGCAATCCGAGATCCCCGGAGAGAGATCAGGCGCAGGACCAACGGCTGAACGTGCTTTCCGAGGCACGGGGGCATCACACCGCTTACTTCTAAACTCCGGGCTGTTACTAAGGAATACGGGGGGGGGGGGGTATACTGGATTACAAATTAACAAGCTAAACTTAGCAGACAAGATCGCTATCTATACACGATAAAAGAAAAAGAAATTAATTTGATGTTTTTTTTAAGGGGTCTTTGATTGCAGTAATTGAAGCCACTTAAAATATCAGTTTAAACATTTGGTTTTTCTGGGTAAACTGGGTAAAGTTCACAGACGTGATGAATATCGATATCTATACACAATCAAACATAAGAAACAGTTTTTCTTTACTCATATTATTTTTAAGTAACAACAATAACAGCGGTGCTTGACCTTCCAAAAAATAGACCTCAAATCTTTATTTAGATATCAATACCCATCGCGTCTGCGGAGTTTAGCTAGCCATTTTAAAATAAGTCTGTATGTATTGAAATACCAATTAAAAAAAAATGAAAATCAAAAATCTCCATTCAATCTTTACTATATAAAGAATCGTTTTGATGACAGTACATTTAGTTTCCACAGAGTCATGCCATCATTATGGACACATGACGCCCTTATTGTTCCTAATATTATGAGGGCCGGGTGATGTATGGTGAGCTCGGGATCCTATGCATATAGCCTTCATTGTAATATAGGAATATTACATATGCGTCTTTGTATTTGTGCGGTGTGATGGAAATAGGTAAGGTACTCGTACAAAGGGAGAAGGAAGGTTTATTATAGTGAACTTTGTACCACTGATAAACATAGGCTTTGAAGCAAATAATTCTTCAAGGATAACTTAGTAAACTACGAACAATTATTAATTTATTTATATAACGTGTAACGTTAAATGCGCAAAACCTCAGACACCCCAACTGATTTTTAATTCAATTGACTTATTTCAGAGAGAAAATAAGTCATTAAAAAAATTGTAAAGGTTTTATGTGCTGTTTTAGTTTTACTGGCCATTCTGATCGTTTCTTGCGTCTGCGACGACGCTTTACCGAGGGAGGACTCGTCACCGGGCCGCTGCGCCGCGCTGACATTGGCTTGCTTGAGCTATTAATAAATAGACACGGCAACGTTTTTAATGAAGCTTTTTTGAAAAATGTGACCTATATTAAAAAGTGGTTCAATTAATTCTGCTCGTTATTCTGATCAAACTATTTTCAGGTTTTGCGCATTTAACGTTACACGTTGTATATACTTTATTGAACACCACAAATATACATAACAAATAATAAATCAAACACTACAAAATATACAATGGATGGCCTTATCACTTTCTAAGATCTCTTTCAGGCAACTTTGGAATGAATAGTGATTTGCCTGGACATATATTGGGGCTGTTATCTTGCCAATAATAAGTATAAGTAAGTATAAGTATAAGTGTTAGTAAGTGGCCCTGACTACTATACGCAAGGTCGTGGGTTCGATTCCCACCCTGGACAAATGTTTGTGTGATGAGCACAATCATTTGTTCTTTGTCTGGGTGTAATTTATCTATAATATGTACGTATTTAGAATTATATTATATATGTATGTTTATCAGTTGTCTAGTACTCATAGCACAAGCTGCGCTTAGTTTGGGACTAGATGGCATTGTGTGAAAGTTGTGGAATATTATTACAGATATATACATATCCTAAATAATAGAAACATAAATTGTAGTAGTGCTTACAAGTTCAGCATTATCATCACAGGAGAATGGACACTTATTTCTTTAACCACATTTCAAACCATGTGATAACCAAGAGCTCATTATAAGTATAATCTTAAACGCCTCTCTCTCTTTCTCCTAAGTGTCAGTTGTGGTTCAGGGAACGCTCATGATACCCTTTCAACTTGTTTAATTGTGGCGATACCTTGAGCGCAGCCTAATTATTCGCATAAGCCACGATCACACACTACAGGGCATGTTTAATTGAGTACACACTCAACCGCCCGAAGAACAGTATCAGTATTTGTTTAAGAGCCGATGTTGACGGTAGTACACATATATTATCCACCAATCAGCGCTTTCCTAGAGGCCCTTTGACAAGGCAGCTAAGTAATTCGTTTCATGTAAATTGAAGCGATATGTAGCACATATGAATAAGGTATTCAGTTGCCACAATATGCTATACAATTTGATCTTTGATGTTGTTTGGTCTATATTTGTGAGTGAATACGTCAAGAGTTCAGATTATATTTGCGGTTCATGTACCCCGCGACTTTATATATTATGTACCATTTGTAATTGGAATGTTGCGCCAGCTTGCTCATATACTTCCTGTTTGGGTGGAAAAGTATAAGGAACTGTGTATTAGGGTTGCCCCTTATAAACAAAAACGAATCGTTTTGCTTACCAATGATAACATTTTTTATTGCCAAACTGGGCATGTAAATAGATTCGTAACCTCATTGTGCCTGTGATAGCTACATACTTTCATATGGGAGGGTCCACTATGCAAAGCCATGAAGTGTTTGCTTCATCATTGGTAAACATAAAAGACTCCTAATTCTAACCAATAGCGGTCCGTAAGTTATCTATAAGAATCGGCCGTTAGACGGATACCTTATTATTTTGGACGGGTGTTTTCAAGATAAATCTGTTGTATGTAGACATATTATAAGACCGATGTTACGAGGCTGTAAATGATGTACCTGATCCGAATGGTGTAGCTAATATCTATTTCCTGCAAACTCAGTTTAACATTACCAAATTTGTTAAAATAAACGAATATTCGTATGATTTTATCAAATCGCTCTTCTGTTTTCATATGCATGTAGTGTAAGCGTATTTTGGGCTACACTCTATTTCCCCGTGTTTAATTATGCCCATTCAACTCAATATATTATGCGGGATAAATAATACGATTGTGACTGGACTACCTAAATCAAATCAAATCTGGGTTTAGCAAATGCGCAACAATAAAGTTGTTCAAGCAACATTTTCATTGTATCAAATGAAAGAGGTAACAAGCACACTATAGCGTGTCAGTGAAGTATTACAGCCCTGAAAGCAAAGGAAGAAATAATAAGAAAGAAATAAAGAAACGCATTAGTGTTGAGAAATGTATCCCAGCTGTCTAGCACTTCAGACGCATTGTGCTAGCTATCCATTGCATTGTTACACACTCATTGTACAACACTGACTAATCGATACATAATACATTAGATGTTTCACATCCTTAACTTTGTGCTATCTTGATTCTATCAATAGAAAAGTTTATGCAGTATGACCAAAATTAGATGATTGGCAACGCTGAAAAGATTATGTGTTTTAGTATAATATAACGTCAAGAGAGACAGCTATCATCTGTCATTATTATTAAAATGAAATGAAAAGTTAACAACGAGCTCGAGATTTCGATGATAAATAAGAAAAACGATTGGACATTTATAAGTAGTATTAATGGTGGATGCCAATCAATGTAATCAATCAATGTGAATAATCGATTATAATGGAAAACGAAGTAAGACTTTACTTTTAATAAGTATATTTAGACAATGAACCATAAATGTTAAAAGTAGAATTTTACTGCTCAGTAAAATCAAGTAATATTATATTTATAGTTTTAATAGGTCTATGCATATCTTTATATTTAAAATATTTATTCCTCAATTTTCATGATTGCACCTACTACTGTTTGTCTCTGCGTCACCCAAAGGTTGACTGGTAGAAAATGCCTAAGGCATTATGTCCACCTCTCTACATTTATGTGCTTGAAGTATTAAATAAATAATAGGAAAATTATACAAACTGTAAAAAGCCTGGTTAAAAAAAGCATGGCAGTTAACATGAAACATATTCATTTACAAATTTAATTTGCATGGAAATTTTTATCATTGTTCCGTAATAAAATGTAAATAAATGCAATCACTGCGTTACATGCCGTTCGAGATTTTATGAAATTTACAACGGAGTATCGGTGGATGTGATGAAGCTGATGAAGAACAACTTTCCACCGAGATTTTTACATAACTTTGATGTCAATTGATATTTCAAAATTGTATTCACATCTTCCAAGATAAAAACTTTACGAAAAGTTCTATAAAATATAGTAGCCCTTATCAGTATCATAAATATATTGAACCTGTAATAATTCCCATTTTGCGCTCCTAGACATATGTATTATTGAACACCAAATAATTCCTATTTTGGCAACAATTCCAACCTGACCTAACCCGTTGGGTCGGGGTACCCTAGCCTACTTACTACGACCAAGTGTGAGAAAAGGCTAGAAAGTTAAAAAAACAGGCTCAATTTTCATAAAAATTGTGCATCTTTAGAACCTCAAAAAGTTTTTACAGGTTCATTACAGTAGAGCGTCGATTATCCGAACTAATTGGAGCCCGTTGTGCCCGTAGTGTTCATCGGAGACGCGGCTGTGACTCAAAGAATTTGATATTTCTACTCGCAGTGAGCGACCGAGCGCACAGGAACACACGTACGAACAAGAACAAATAGAAAATACCATTTCCACATAAAAATGTAGAGGAAATGGAATAGCAATCCTTTGCTTATTTTAAATTTTCTTTTGAAGTGCGCACTTTTACAGGCCTTTACAGAACTTTGCTTTATCTTTTACATGATTATCATACTCTCTTAACATCTTTTTTGCTAAATGAGCATAGTTTTAGCTTTTTCAGATTCCGCAGGCAGGCCTAATTTTTAAACTGAAGTAAGTTTCTTGTGGTCTGTGGTAAACGCAGAAATAAACGTAACGTTCATCGTAAGATTTTTTTTTTTTATGTAAATTGGCTTCGTTTAACGGACATAGATTGAATAAAACATAATATTTATTTTAATAACGTTTTTCGAAAAACGATGTTTTAAGATAAGACGGAAAATGAGGTTGATTAATGAAATGAGGAAAGTTTATTAATTTACTTTAATAAAACAATGTGCCAGTAATTACTTTCACGAGTCTTAAGATTTCAATTAATTTTATTTTTGTTACATTGATTTACTTACAGTATTTCACTTTTTATTTTACTTTTTGTTGACGGACCTTTTATTAGACTCTGCGCTGGCAGACATGTGCGTGCACATTTTCATGTAGCCAATAAGTGTATTTTTAAGTTATTGTTATTTACGTTACTAAATAACAAAATAAAAAAATAACAAAATAAATAAATTAACTCATCTAATGTTAATTAGATGAGTTCATTTATTTATTTATTTATTTATAGGGAAAACAAACAGTAGTATACTAAAAATATACAAAGTATCTTAAACATATGACTTAACAAATATACTACCCACTACATTTTCCACAGATTACTACTTACACTAAGATAAACTGATTAGCAAATAAGGAATTCATTGCTTTATACAACGTGTAACGTTAAATGCGCAAAACCTGAAAATAGTTTGATCAGAATAACGAGCACAATTAATTGAACCACTTTTTAATATAGGTCACATTTTTCACAAAATATTCTTTAAAAACATTGCCGTGTCTATTTATTAATAGGTCAAGCAAATGTCAGCGCGGCGCAGCGGCCCGGTGACGACTCCTCCCTCGGTAAAGCGTCGTCGCAGACGCAAGAAACGATCAGAATGGCCAGTAAAACTAAAACAGCACATAAAACCTTTACAATTTTTTTAATGACTTATTTTCTCTCGGAAATAGGTCAATTGAATTAAAAATCAGTTGGGGTGTCTGACGTTTTGCGCATTTAACGTTACACGTTGTATGTTCGAAAAATGTGTCTGTTCAGCATCGTAAATATGAATGCTTTAAATGAGCTGAAAAGATCAACCGACTTCAAAACAGCGATGACAGCATACTACGCCTACGCCTACTCATGGTTATCCTATGGCATTATAGTGTGGGGAAATTGCGTTGACGTAGAAAAACTCTTTATTTTACAAAAAAGATGTGTGAGAATTCTTGCGAATATAGACCAAATGCAAAGCTCTAAACCTTATTTTATTAAATATAAAATGCTCACCTTAACAAGCATTTACATTATGGAAGTAAGCAAGTTTGTTAGAAAACATGCGTCGTTATTCCCTGTAGCTAAGAATCAAAGACCGCTGCAACGCTCCTTAAGAGTAAAAAATGAATTAGCAATGCCGAGTTCAAAACTAGCTATGTTTCACTCAGGACCTCTTGTAATGTGCATAAAAAATTATAATAAATTACCCAATGAGATCAAAGACATTGAATTTGATAATAAATTTATAAACGCACTTAAAATGCACCTAATACAGAAGTGTTATTATAGCCTAAATGAGTTTTTAACAAATTGACATTCTGTAATATCAATATTTTAGATTTTATTTGAAGATTGACGCAATGTAATAATGTAGAAATTTAATAAAGACATCCAATAATAAATTAATTAATAATGAAATGATGACATTAAAATTGTAATAATATATTTTTAAATAACTTTATATAATAATGCATGCAATAATAATTTATTTTATAATTAAGAAACATAATGTTGCGGTGCCCTAGCAGGGTTCATGTGCGAAACCTATATTTGATTTTTAACAACCTTGTAAACGACATGAATGCAATATAAACCAAATACAAATACAAATGTAAATAACGCAATGAATGTGGTTGAACTGTCAAAATGAAACCCATTGCTGCTGATAGTGTGATACGCCACCTGTTGATAAAATTCTGATACAAATGGTGGCTTTACCTTCCTCTTCCACTAGGCCTCAAGATTTATTCATGCTTTCTGTCAAACTTCCTTATTCCCCACCCATAATGAGCCAAGTTTGGCAGAGACTAATATGTCGGGGAGTAACTATTTTAAGTAAGTATAGAGCAAGAGGCAACTCGTGTAGAAAGCCACAAGATTACTCCACTTAGAACATCACAATGTAAAACGTTAAGTTTAGTACTTGTTTGCTAGATTAATCTCTCTCATATCTAGAGAGATCTATTACTTAACTGTGCAAGAAGCTCTTAAGTAACTAATTACTATAACTTAAACATCGTACCCACTAAAAGGGAACCAAGGAACATTTGAGTCAGTAGAGCAACAAGGTTACTTCAAATATGCTTACCACTGGGGTTACAGAGCCTATTTAATCAGGACACACTTGAGCAAAGTCTAATAGAAACTTAATACTCACACATATTCTCGTGCCTAAGCTGAGGCCCGGATCTTTGTCACGTCACTGTCGGGTAAAAGTCATCCTTTATTATTACGTGTAATATTAATTGTGTTGAGGGCCCATATCGCACGCCATTGTGATACTAATGACAAAAAGATGATAGCCGAAACATGATACATTAAGTATTTAAGTGTGGAAGATAATGTGCGTATTAATATTATTAGAGCTTCGTTGTGGATGATAGGTACGTAGACTCAAGAGATGATGCGAGAATTAATCTTTCTTCTAAGCTTTTGGGGAAAACGAACAAAAACGGATAGAAAAACATTTTTTTTTTAGTGGAAAAGCAAAAAAAAAAAATAAAAGCACGTCCCAAAGAAAAGAAACAATGAAAAAGTGTTTATTCTACAGAAAACATAACGCACATTACAAAAAAAATGGAATTTATTCTACAAGACACCAATCTACATGGTCTTCACTTAATCTGACCAAGATTATGTCTGGACTTTAAAAGAGACTGTGACCTCTGAGTTTGTTTCGGCCTTTCTTCTCAGAGTACTCAGATAGGAAACACCGACCTCATCTAGTTTTAAAAAAAATATGATTGACATGTAAAAGTGTTTGTACAAACCTACTTACAGAAAATAAATAATTTATCATTTATAATGAGTCGCGATACGCTGTCGCGTCGCGACTGTCTGCGGGAGCTTTTAACCCTTTACCGCATAGGAAACCATATATGGTTTGACATGTTTACAGTGTATTTTACTCTAAAAAAATAAAAAACTAGCGTATAAATCCTAATGGGGTTTGTTTTTCATATCATTAGCAATAATAAAACACAACTATTTTGTCTATCATCACATACCACTTGGAAATAAAAAATTATAAAAAAAAATACACTAAAATTAATTCTGAAGCTTTAATAAAGACATTAACATAAAAAAAAATTGTCACTTATTTAATATATCATGCAGTAAAGGGTTAAGGTTCGACAATTTTGCCCATTGCTTGATGTCAGGCCAGGTCGCAATATAATGGTGACACCAAGCCCAAAGACAATGCACATTGCGTAATTACTCTGTGTGTGCTACATTGGCAAATGACAACAGAAAACAGTCAAAACAAACACAATAAAATGCCGATTGCAGAGTGGAAAATAACTGCTTCGCTAGTAGGAATACCTTTTCAAAGCTTTCCACTTTGCCACGCTTGCGAGAAAACCGTAGACCAAAGTTAAGTTTCTGAGTAGCCAAGAAAAATCCACAAACGTTTAAGTAAAATATAGTAGTCGCCATTCATAGCAATCATTTATAGGACCGTTGGCAACCCTGCGACATTTATTTTTGTTCTAGCACAAACCGGGTCATACGGCAAGTCTACACGATGTTATAAACTTCTTATGGGGCCCGAAAAGCGAGGATAAAAACGCGTAACAATAACACCAACACATTAGGGTCATATTTTCAGGATTCGTCGCTGGAGGCTGCGAACAACATGTCGCCATAGCAACGCTTCCGCAGAGGAAATTGCCTCTCCCCCGCGTTCCATAAATCAAGTCTCAGGTAAAATTTAATATCATTGCACGAATCAGGCTCGTCTTGCTAGTTGACATTTTGTTTTAAAAAATGGCAACACTCCAATTTTCCGGGCGGCATTGTTGGGTTACGTTATGGTATAGAATGTTGGATCAATTTAGTGATATACTCTCAAAACTGTTTTATTTAGTATTTGCTCGGTCTTTCATTTCCTCACTTGTTTTGCCGGCGGCGATAGTGTCAAGTAACAAGGTAACTTGATTTTTCTCATTATTTCTATACTCCAGCGTAAGCTACTCGGGTTCATCTGCGGGAGGATGTGGCTTATGGTTATAAGTCTCCATAACACACTATACGTATCAATAATTACAGAAGTTATTATAAGAATATCTAAGCCATTTATTTTGACTTAAGTACCAAAGCTGCTTTCCTTATATTAATCTTGCTTTTACTTATTTCCTTGTTCTCGCTCTGACCACAGCTGGACAAACATGGATACGTACGAGTATAAGTCTTCTCCTGAAAGGAAAAAGTTATCATCCGTACTGTATACCGTGCGGGCCAAGTGAACTTATGTCCATATTACGTACTTACCTACCTAGTGGCTTATATTTATAACCCAAATAAAATATAAACCGCTGTTTTATATCGAACTCGTGTAGTTTTAAAAAACATAATTTAATTTGGAAGTGTAAAATATTTTTTGAACAAATTTACAGAAATAAATAAAATGTAAGTACTTATCATCATTTATATTAGGTATCATAAACATTTGGGAAGTTGATCTGACCACTAAGTCGGACTTATAGTACCCTCCTTTGACCAAGAGCAAACGCCTAACCAACGTCCAATGTTAAGTGACGTCACTGCAACTATTTGTTCGAATCTCAAAAGTTTTAAGCGTTCATAACCGAAGCTTGAAACAAAAGAAGTAACTGTTTCCGTGTAGGGCTCGAGACTGGAGTGAACTCGAAACGTCGAGAACTATTCCAGTCGGGAGACAGACTAGGTTTGAACAAGTCAGCCAACGTTTCTCGCACGATAGTACTTGAGCTGATGTCGACTTATCTGCAGGCTCTGCAGCGCGCCTCTAACTACACACAGAAGAGTCGTTCAAACAGCGTCTACCTACAAGTTTGAAGCGCTGCAAGTATGAGCGGACTAATGAATTTAATTTAACTTTATTATGTTGCCGGGTTAGACTTAGAATATTGCGATGGGAAGTAAATTATAGTAGGCATATTAACGTGCTATATTCCTAGATAACTTTTCAAGACTCCGGTCGGCCTGTTGCTGAAATAGGTATCTACTCTACTGAACACCATCTTCGGCTAGATTTGAATGACTGGCTAGTAAAAAAATGAAAGAAACCTACAAACGGGGTGAAAGGGATGCAGGGGTGAAGCGGGACGAAACTTTAAAATGGATTTTAACGTTGAAATAATCACTACATAGTATAAAACAAAGTCGCTTCCCTGTCTGTCTGTCCCTATATATGCTTCGATCTTTAAAACTCCGCAACAGATTTTGATGCGGTTTTTTTTTTAATAGATAGAGTGATTCAAGAGGAAGGTTTATATGTTCAATACATGCATAATATAGTAGAGAAATACTGATAATACATATAAACCTTCCTCTTGAATCACTCTTATCTATAAAAAAAACCGCATCAAAATCCGTAGTGTAGTTTTCAAGATCTAAGCATACATAGAGACAGACAGACAGCGGGAAGCGACTTTGTTTTACACTATGTAGTGATCATCATTGCACCCGTGCGAAGCCGGGGCGGGTCGCTAGTATAGTATATTGCCAACAAGAGCACTTAATCGATAATACAGACGCCAGCACATCAAGCTATTACAATTTGTCTTTCTTTAATGGATTTTCAATCTTTTAACTAAAGTACGAGTATAAGGTTCAAAGTTGATTGGGATAATTTGACAGTAGCGGGTAGCTTGATATGCTGGCGTCTGTACATTAAACACATTAAGAGTTATTTTTGGCAACAAACTATAAAACGTGTAACGTTAAATGCGCAAAACCTCAGACACCCCAACTGATTTTTAATTCAATTGACCTATTTCACAGAGAAAATAAGTCATTAAAAAAATTGTAAAGGTTTTATGTGCTGTTTTAGTTTTACTGGCCATTGTGATCGTTTCTTGCATCTGTGACAACGCTTTATCGAGGGAGGAGTCGTCACCGGGCTGCTGCGCCGCGCTGACATTGGCTTGCTTGACCTATTAATAAATAGACACGGCAACGTGTTTTATGAAGATTTTTTGAAAAATGTGACCTATATTAAAAAGTGGTTCAATTAATTCTGCTCGTTATTCTGATCAATCCATTTTCAGGTTTTGCGCATTTAACGTTACACGTTGTATTATTCCAAAGGTAAAATCCCATTTAAAGTTTCGTCCCGATTCGCCCCTGGATGAGGGATTCACCCCGTTTGACGACACCAAGATTATTAGCATAATCAGTCTATAATGTTCCCACTGCTGGAACACAAGGCTCCTCACTGTGAGAGAGAGTGGGCCATAATCCCGCGTGGTAGCCCAGTGCGGGTTGGCTTTTGTCACATGTCTTCTTCGATTTTTTTGGTTCTAAGACATGCCGGTTTCTTCACGATGTTTTACTTCACCTTATTTAATAGATGAAATTAAATACACTAAGTAAAGTGCCTGTCAGGTTCAAACTTCGAACTCACAACCTACAACTAGCAAGTCGGGACCAATACCACTAGGCCACCACCTCTATTATTGTTTCAAAAAACAACAAATTCACAAAGAAATTCAAGAAATTCTTTATCTTTTTTAAGACACGTGCAAGATTTTGACTCGATCATGGCTCGATATTTCCAACAAGTTTTGTTCACTCAGTTTGTGGACTTTAGTATCTGTATATGGCTGAAGCATGAGGAACTACGCCAATCATGGAGCTACGAGTACCCACAGACGATGCACGCCCGCCGCCCGCCGCCCACCGCCTGCCCTCAAGCACGAAGCTGAGTGTTTTCATCAGCTTACGGCCTTACGCTCACTCACTTTACAAACTCATACACTTCGAGCCATAGACAACTACTACAGATATTTGTACTTATCAAGCTTACTTCCATCAGTATAATAAGTTTATTTATTTTCTCTCAAAATGGTTTTGCAGCCTTTAACAGTTTTGAACTATTTATTTATTAAACCTTTTCGCATACAAAAAGGTACAATGGCGGACTTAATGCCTTAGGCATTCTCTACCAGTCAACCAAGGGTGGTGAAGAGATTAGATGGCAGGTGCTTTGGTTGAGCCGAATAATGATAAAAAAAACTATTAAAATTATTGAATTATAATAAAAAACGTGCACAAATACATAAATAGGCTTACGATATCTATGAGTCATGCTATTATTTTTCAAATCCTAACTCTCTTCTTCGTAGCGTGTCGATAGTAATCTAAATGGACTTGGCCCAGCACCCTAATTGCGTAACACACTATTACTCTCAATTTGAATCATTTTGAAGCATATTGCTAATCCATTGCTCCATATGTTCGACAAAAGTATCTGCTCACCAACGTAAATAACGCAATGAATGCTGTTGAACTGTCAAAATGAAACCCATTGCTACTGATGAGTGTGTTACGCAATTACGCTGCAGAATTCGGCTACTTATTTGGCGCCATCACCAACGTCCATCATCATGCCTGGACTTACGCTTATTGTCGAGATCTGTCACCCGAAGCACGGTACAGTCAGCGGCACGTAACTTGGCAAGGTTTTGCCGTAGTGGGAATAAGTTTGCGCATGTACACTTAGTGCAACAAAAAAAAATATCACTTTGATTGCTTGTAATTATTCTACGGTTATTTCCATAATTTATTTTCAACACGTCTGTTTAGAAGAAAGTTAAAGAAAGGAGAGGAAAAGGGGAGGACTCTTGCCAAGTTATGTGCCGGCTACTGTAAGGCAGTGTTTGCTGCTCCCGATGTAAGCATACTATCCACCAAGTGTTCAAATCCTGTCTGAATCAAATGGGTCGGTCGCCAAACCCCCAAGGTTAAGCCGAATTACTGAAGTCCTTTTGATTGAGTGATCACTGATCATTACTCATACAGACCTTTCAGAATATGGAAATGTAGGTACTTAGTGGACATAATGGTAGGTATCTTATGTCAAACAATTTTTTTCGTTTCTGTTTTTTTTTTCTTGCTAGTTATGTACTTTTAGACGTAGCGTTGGAAGGCCTCCCACAATGTGGACCGAAGACCTTGTGAAGGCGGCTGGAATCCGCTGGACGCGGGAAGCACGTAACTGGTTGAAGTGGTGTTGCTTGGGGGAGGTTGGAGGCTGGACATAGCCAGCAGTGGATGTCTTTCGACTAAATTAAAAAATGATGATGTACAGACGCCAGCACATCAAGCTACCCGAAACTGTCAGATTTTCCCAATCAACTTTGAACCTTACGCTTTAGCAATAAAGTTGAAAATCTATTAAAGAAATCTGACAGATTGTAGTAAGTAGCTGGATGTGCTGGCATCTGTACTTTTAGCAGTAAATAAATAATATTTTCTATCTTTATATAACCTATGCGGTAAAAGCAATTACCGTAATACGTAAAGTTGAACTAAGGTACTTATATTTTCCCAAAATAAATTTGACACAATATAATAACAACTCAATAACTCAAGAGTTTCCACTCCTCATTAACTTCAACTTAGGTTGGACTTACCTTAAATAACAAACAAGCAACCATTTTGCTTGCGTATTTTATTTTTGCCTTAAAATAGAATTATTCTCTTCATAAATTGGTTCGCGACTGCGGGCACTTCTAAACGACATTATTATGACATTAGGCTTACACCAAAAATGGTAATTGATAAAAAGTGGAACCAACCACCGCCAGCCATTTCCGACCTAATAGATTCTGGGTCGGAACTTACGAAGCACTTTAAAATTTACATGCGTCGTTATTGCACGAAAACCGTGGCTAATGTCCCAACATTGTCACCTTGGGTAATTTTTATTTGAAACTTTTGAAGATTAATTACCTAAAGGGCCCCATACACGGTAAGATTTATCTGTACAATCCGTCGCGTCAAACCGATCGAAACGACGAATCGATGGTGTATGTCAAGATCGTTAACGATTTACTTAATCGAAGACGATGTCGGAAATCGCAACAAAAACCCATGCAATCATGAATATCGTAACGATGAATCGACAGTGTATGGCTCTTTATGATCAACGATTCGATTTTAATAATTGTGCCAATCTTCTGGATGGAACCTTAATTCCTTTAAAAGATTTACATGCGAATACTGATTTCGCTTTAATAGACATTTCTTAACCCACATTCTTCTAGGCTTTTTTCTTTTTAATCCGAATCAACGCTACCGCCACATAGGTAAGGAAAAGAAGTTCATTTTCCATTTTATGGAACACGTCTTTATCCTTCAGCTTCAAACAAGTAAATGATCGATCGTTACGACCAGTCGTTTCGTGTATGAGCGACATTTTTGATGCGATCAATCGTCACGATTTTCATCAGATCGATCGTATAGACGAATCGTACCGTATATGGGGCCCTTAATGATTATATCATATAGCTAGACGTGGTGGTGGCAGGTGGAGCAGAGCCCTAACGGAATGGTTTGCGAGAAACGATAGAAGAAGATTTGGCAGATAATTGGCCAGGTGGGAGTGGACAACCTACAGATGATCGCAGGGAAGACCTGGATGAGACTCGCACAGACCAGGGAAATATGGCACAAAAGAAAGGAGGCCTCAGCAGTGGGTGGAACAAGGCCGCCAATGATTTTGTTGTGTGATCAATCATCAACAGATGATGATGAACAATCAAAAGAAACAAAAGCTTTTTTTTTATTTTCTTCCACATTTTTTTTTTGTTGCTATAGAAAATCAGAGAAATAAAGGTTAGAACAACCCTTAACGAAACTTCACTTAGTAAGTAAATAACACCGCATAGCCCTGATTTATATCCATCCATTACACATTAAACCACAGGGTCTTAAAATGAAGCGGCTCATAAAACAAGAGGAACACTCCAACCCAATGGCTTTATTTCTCTGATTCGGCAAATGACATTGATAAATGGACCACTCTATCAATCAAAGCAAATTGTACTGTAAGCTTTTAACAGGTACCTAGCTTCAAATGAATGGTAGTGTCAAAATATGATTAAAGCGCTATTCTCTCGTTTGTGGATGTGAAACACAGAAAACAATATTGGAACTGAAAAATATAACAACGTACGGCACGTACCTATGTATAAAAAAAATTAAATTGTCTTAAAATAAACACTGTCATTGTTACGATGGCCAATATGTTGATTACTTCCGCGCGATTTCATTTCTAGGGTTAAATTTTTTGGTCAGATGTGCCCATACTTTACTGGCTGCTAAGCTGCTCTGCTCAATATTGTTGAACTTAGGTATAAGCTGTACCTACATAAGAATAGGCTCCTGCAGACACAGCTTTTCTCAATTTTCGCAATAGAAAAAATGTTTTTCGGACATTCCATCTGCAACTCTTGACCATTTTATTTTTTATTATAGCCTCCCCGACCGATTACGGTCACGGTGCCAAACCTCAACGGAGATTAGCCAGGTAACCAGGATATAATATAGTGCACAAATGTGTGCGTAACCTTCATCTCCGTTCCTTTACTGTAATAGTCCGATGGGTCGGTAATTACCGACCAATTATCGTGTCAGATTATAATCTGACACGATCGGGGAGAGATCAGGCGCAGGACCAACGGCTTTACGTGCTTTCCGAGGCACGGGGGTATTAAACTGCCAACTTCGGGTTGTTACTGCGAAATTCCTAGTGGAAAACCCAATTACACTGTCCGACCTGGGAATCGAACCTAGGATCCGGATCCGCTCAACTAACGCTCGGACCAACGGGGCAGTCAAAAACTAGGAGCATAGTCTATCATTAGATATCAACATAATTATCTTGCTTAACCCTTAATTGAATGATTTTTACTTTTTAAGCAAATTAAATTTATTTGGATGTGACATTATCTCTATAGTAAGGAAAAAATATTTAAAAAAATATATTCATAAAAATACTTTTTTTGATTTTTTTTCTAAATGGCCTGGTGGAAATTTACATCTTTATGTAATCAGAACGCATCTACTGGGAACAAAATGAATTGAATATCTCTGACAATTGGGGAATCCCCGTGCTCTGTGGAAACGAAAATATGGCATTGGATTGGTTGATGGAAATTTCCATCACGATGCAGTTAAGGGTTAATAGGGTATTCTCCTTCCATACTTCGCTATTAGTCAACATCCCGGTAGTCACCCCTTTTCTAGCCATATCCTCATCATTACATAAAAATAGCAAGATAACAGCTTGCGCGTCGAAGTCCCTGCCATCCAGTGTATTTAACATCAATTGAAGCAGCACGTTAGATGTTTACTGTGTTTGATAAGGACATGTTAATTTAGGGTATGTTTTATAGCGTGATCTAAAAATTCTTAGAACCTCCGGACTTCACTAAAACTTGCGACTAAGACCCGTATTAATAAACGTTACTCAGCCCAAGAGCTCGCTCTTGATATCGGTCATGTTCGTATTAATAAACATAATGATTTACGTACTCAAGATATAGTGGAGCGCCGTAAGATTTATACCTCGGAATCCAGGGCCAGTCAATTAATCTTCATAAAAATTTTTGAAATGTGTTTTTAACAGCATATAGAAAAATGTTAAAAAAAATATTTTGCCCGATCTCAATTTTTTAATTATTAAAATAAATAATTATTAATTTTTCGGAGTTTTCTTTTATTTTTATTAGTTTAAAGTTATATTTTGAAAAGGAGAACTATTAAAAACTTGTCCTTGGGCCTCAAGGGACTGCAGGTGCAGCCGCATAGGTCGATTGATCAGGTTAAGCCATGCTTGCCGCGGTTGGTCTGTGGATGGGTGACCATCTTTACATACCGAGACCCCTCGTATCGTATTACCCAGTAACTGGCTTGTGGAGGTCAGATAGGCAGTCGCTCCATGTAAAATACTGGTATTCAGCTGCATCCGGTTAGACTGCAAGCCGACCCCGACATAGTTGGGAAAAGGCTGGGCAGATGATTATATATATTTATTATTGTGCAGTAAATACGATAAAAGTTAATTACTGAACATAACTGTGTTTTACAAACTTTGAAAATAGTGGCATGGATAGTAAGTATTTGTTTTTTTTTATTTTGTTACTCGCTTATGAAAACAATTTCAAATACTTAATCGTTTATTTTATAATAAATCGATGCTGAAAGTTAGAATGTTATACTTAAATTGAATAATATTCATTATTAATCATGATATAAGCGTTAGTTATTAATATTACTAATATTTATTGTTACAGCCTCTTATCAAAATGAGTGAACCATCGAATAGTGATGACAATCAAAGTAATTATTGCCTCATTTGCGATAAAATCAGATCTAGTTCTCAATTAAGCTCCGAACTAGGAGAACTTGTAAAGCTAACTAGAGGAATATCAATGCTGAAAGCTACCTCTGCAGAAAGAGCGGAGGGATTGTCTCAGTATTTAATACTCGCGAATTTGTATACGTGCATTCAGTATGCAGGCAAAAATATATCAATAAAGGATGCATAGGTAAGTGATCATTTAAAAAAAGAAAACATCACATCAGCATGTTTTCTACCTAAGAAAAAGCTTCGTAAGTCTACTTCAATTGACTTTGATTGGAAAAGTAGGTGTTTTTTAAGTGAAAAAGAAGCGGATGAAATGAAGGAAAAAAGAAAGTCGAAATCGTCAAAACAGCAAATCAGCTATGTAACTACCTCTGATTTCAAGAAAACCATTTTAAATTTGATAAGTGAAGAGAAAAGTGAATATTGTCGCAATATATAAAAGTGGAATAAATCAATGGTAACAGCTGTACTAATCCTTCACCTACAATCCACATCAATGAGATCGATGACGATGACGACGACAATAATAAACAATAATGTAGAAATATATAGTTGAAAATATATATATAATTTTTTGTAACTCGTTATTTTTTTGCTAAATATTAATAAATTAACATTAAAGTTACTATGCAAACATAATTTATTAGATATAAAATTGAAATCTTTACTTTAAAAATTTTATTCCTCTTGTCCTTCTCATTTTTCAGTAAATTGTTGTTATAATTTTTTTTAATCAAGATCGGCCAATATTTTTTTTTTAGCTTTATTATTTGAACTTTCAACAATGCAGTCGAACAGTTTTTATGAAGATTCATTGACTGGCCCTGGATTCCGAGATTTTTCAATTTTTATGTCTTACGGCGCTCCACTAATACGGTTTGGATTTACGATACCAGCCGAGTGATGGATTAATTAATAAACGAAACTCTACACTTAAGTATATAATAGGTGCGTGTACTCAAGACGCTTAAACCTGAGTGTAGGCAGTCCGTGACTTGAGGTCGTGATTAGTAGCGCGAAACACAGAGTTTGAAAATATATTTTAAATTAATTATTACGATGAAATATAGTACTGGGTGTATTTTACTGAGGGGCCCGTGGCTAAATAATAACAGCCCACAGGTCCACCGATCAGGTTAAGCTACGCTTGCCGCGGTTGGTCTGTGGATGGGTCTTCATCTTTCTATACCGAGACCCCTCCGTGCCTCGGAAAGCACGTTAAGCCGTTGGTCCCGGCTGTCATTCGTAGATGTTTGACAGTCGTTACGGGTAGTCAGTAGCCCGAAAGTCTGACCACCATTCTTACCTAGGGGTATCGTATTACCCAGTAACTGGGTTGTGGAGGCCAGATAGGCAGTCGCTCCATGTAAAATACTGGTATTCAGCTGCATCTGGTTAGACTGGAAGGTGACCCCAACATAGTTGGGAAAAGGCTAGGCAGATGATGATAGTACTGTGTGTATTTTATGGTCTTTGCGATATCGTTTACCAAAAATCTATATAAGGTATGCCTCGAATCCTTATTTTCTACTACAGCCCTATAGTATATTAGTAACGGTAAACAAACATAATGATGTTGATTGTTGTTTGGCGTCTTTTTTTGACATTTGACGCAGACGCTCCAATCTGACGCTATATTGCGTTATGTTATTTGTACCTACTGAGTTGAGTAGTAAGCTTCTACACACAACTTTCTTTCAATTTATGGCTCTCTTGTAGCAAACAACTTTATAACGTGATACAGCGCTATTAGTTATTTATAATTTATTTATTTAATCTTTTCGCACATAAAAAGATACAAAGGCGGATTTTGGCTTAGGCATTCTCTAACAGTCAACCAATGGTGGTGAAGAGATTAGATGGCAGGTTGAAAAAAAATACAAGTATTTGAATAAATCCTACGATATACCAATGATATAATATCATTGGCAATAACGAAATGTGATGAATGTTATTCTAAAATTCGGTCAATGTGACGTCATCGTTCACGATATCAAGCCCTCGAGTACAGCGTCTTGTAGAGCTGATCTTAGTAACTGAGATACTGTTTTCATGTGTTTATTAATTAGCAATATCTAATAGTATATCTGATAAACAACATTTTTTTTAGTATATTGCAAACCTGAATATACTTTGTTCAGAATAAGTAACTGAATCGATTCCAGTAATTTTTAATAATGTTATATCGCTCATCCAATAGAACAACGACATAATTACGAAAATGTTTTTTTGAGTTTTCTTGAGTTTTCTCATGAAATTATTACAAATTATTATTGATATTAAAGTAACATACATAAAAATATTAAATATTTTAGCATAATCATTGGAAATATATCATATTTTCAATTTCAAACTTTGAAAACGTTCTCCTGAAAAATAGCTAAAACGTAATTACGTCATTGTTCTATTGGATGAGCGATATGTTGTCCCAAAAATATTTAAAAAAAGTTACAAGTTAGACACCGAGCGATACTAAGTAAATATCCGTAATCATATGCGCACAACACAGGTCACGGCCGGTCATGGCGGCACTACGCGGCGCGGGGGCGCCGCGTAGTGTGAGCATATTTTTGTACGGACATCCAGGTAACATAACAAGCTTGTAACTTTGTGATTTTTCATGATACAGTTTTGAAATTTTGTACATGGATTCTTTACATAAAAATACTAGACACGTGTTCCGGGTTTTGTATATACTAAAACTAATGTTGTATGTGTATATACTAATATCTAATAATACTAATCCAATATCTTATATCGTATTAATGGCGTATCAAATGATTACGCAGTTGAGTACGTCGTTCAGGAACGTTTATTAATAAGGGCTCAAGAATACTATTTAGAGGGCGTTTCTGTGACCGTTGTCATGACGACCTGAGTCGAGTGTGAGTCGACGAAGCTTCTATAGACGGACTAGAATATTGGCCTATGTGATATGTTCGCGACTCGATAGGCCGATTTATACACTGCTGATCGGGTTTGTAAACCTTAGGGCCTATGCATACAACGACTTTCTCACGTGCTTTTGACGCGCTTATTACGCTACAAAAACGCGCTGAATATTCAACTACTGCTAAGAACTTCGTGTGCAAAGGCCCTTACAAGTTATGCCAATACTTAATTTCAAAAACTTTGCTGTAATATTCTTCATGTTGGTAATTTGCTATGAGTCCCGAATTTATATAGCCCTCTTTATTTAAGAGGAACTCTTTAGTGTCCTCTTGATGTTTCCTGTGATGATGAGTTTTTTAAATCGTAATTTATGTTTTTTAAATGCCTGAAATTTAGAGACCTGCTTTGCATCACGTGCATGTTTTTGAAAGGGAGAGTCGCCTCTCCAATCTATTTTTCATTTATTTTAAAGATATTTTCCGGGACCCTTTTTAACAACTGACTGTGACATAGTTGTCAAAAAGTCGTCATTGTTAAAGTTTCGCGACCGCTGCTGTTTAATAAAGCAGAAACTTACAAAACTGACTTGAGTTTGGCAGATGATTCCTCCCCTCCATTGAATAAAATTAACATGTATGTCTCTGTATTAACAAGTTATTTCATTGTATAAAAACTTATAGCAATTTATAACAACTCCGCCTCCATCAGTGACATTGACAGTTAACTGTTAACTATCAATGTCACTGATGGAGACGGAGTTGACGTCAAGTGGAGCATAGGAATTGACTTATAATATGGGTTTAGATTGTGTACCCTTTCTCTCAATTGCGCTTTAAGCGTGGCACAGTTTGGCTTGTTAGATGTGTAGGTATCTATTTGTAGCCTTTGTCTTATAGTAGGTATTTCCTTTAGACTATGTTTCGGTAGGTTGATGAACATTAATGAAACGTCACCCTTTCATCATGCCAAATACTGACCTATGATGAATCTTTGTTTTCTTGCGAGTTCAATGAGTTAAACAAAATGTTCATATAAACTGGTGTTATCCTTGGTGTCTGTGTCGAAAGGAAATGGTGTACTACCTCAATATTTCAGAGAATTTTTAATACCGAAGTATAAGTCTATTGAATTCCCAATGACAAATTGTTTCAGAGAATCATGAGTATATATTAACTGGTTATTGCTGTTGCTTATTAAACCAGTTCAGTTCATTTAAATTTTCATATTTTTTATATATTAACTGGTTATTACTGTTGCTTATTAAACCAGTTCAGTTCATTTCAATTTTCATATTAAATAAGAAATTATAATGAAAATTATAGCATTTACCAATTCATCGGCGTAATATCAGTGCAATTTCAACGTCTGCTGGGCTCATATCGTTTCATACCACGCTTTACGGCTCTGCGACTCGTACTCACTCATAACCTTACCCTAAAGTTAATGGCATCAGTTTAAAACTTGTAATTATGTACAGGCATATTCAGCATTGAGTTAATTTTCCAATTTTATTCGATCAACGTTTATATATTACCGAACGTCCTCAGAGTGTCACGCGTAGCATGACCACCGTAGATTGCAGAAACAAAAGACAAATAAAAAGCGAAAGATTTTTAAAGCGGATGTCAAACGAAATGTCACTTTGTATAGAAAGAGATGTGTCTTGTCTTCGTAGAATTGAGATAAAAGTGACCATGCTTCGCGTGCTGTCGTGGACAGATAGATTTATAGAATACTCCACTCGAGATTGAGCTTATCCGGCCATAACTACATAATAAAGTAGCTTTAACAACAGACAACGCCCAAGTAATAACCTACCATAGCAAACACAGAGTATCGGTACCAATTTGAAACGGTAATAAGTAACGGTAATTACAAACTCTAACGAATCATAATTACAAAGGGTGCACGCAGAGTTTCTTAGGACGGCAGCCGTCTCAACCTTAAAATTGGAAATCCGAATCGTCGTTTGAACTAATTTAATTTTACAAGCTTTTTGGGACAGCCCTGACGTAATAAAATTTGCGCCGATCGAAGGGAAACTTCTTAATTAGCGACGGCCTATAACGAAGGCCTCCACGTGACACCCCGCCGATCCAACCACTAGACATTTTCAATTCGTAACTAATTCGCAAAGCGATAAACTCGTCCTTAGATGACTTGAGGGGGAAACTAAGCAATGTTCAATATATTATGTATCTCACGCCGAGAGTTCTGGGTAAATAATATTGAAGTGAAGGCTAGAAGGAATGAAAAAGAGAGAATTTAATTTGGGAAGTATATATTTTTTTGACCTTAACCTTACCATAAAGCACGTTAAGCCGTTGGTCCCGGCTGTCATTCGTGGATCTTTGACAGTCGTTACGGGCAGTCAGGAACCCGAAAGTCTGACAACCAGTCTTTCCAATGGGTATCGTATTACCCAGTAACTGCGTTGTGGACGTGGAGGTCAGATAGGCAGTCGCTCCATGTAAAATACTGGTATTCAGCTGCATCCGGTTAGACTGGAAGCTGACCCCAACATAGTTGGGAAAAAGCTAGGCAGATGATGATAATTTATTTTTGACCTTAATACACTTATGAAAGTTCTGTTGTGGAAAATGTATTCGTATAAACTTTGATTTTCCGCAGTAATACATCAAATTTCGGCAAAATGGCAAAATGTTACGACTATTCGCGGGAAATGAAAATATATAATTTCCTGCACATCTGTACGAGCCCGTTCGTCGGATTCTGCGCTTCCGTGGAGAGTGAACACGGCGCACGGGGACCGGGCGGTGGACGGTGGTGGTGGACACGGGCACACGGGCACACCACACTAATCGAATGACCGACACGTTCCGTCCCCACTCAAGCAAATTACAGCTGTAACAGCTAGAATAGGTGTACGACACAGATTGTCGGGTTCCAGCTGACCCACAATTCTCCAAGTGCTTTATAAAACTTGACTTTTTTTCTCAATTCGTATTACACTTACCACCCCTGCAAACACAGCGGTTTCTTTGCGTTCTGTCTTAAAATTACTCAGCTTTGTATTCAAAGGTTCTGGAACATAACGCAAAACTTGAAGGGAATGTTATCAAAGGAAACGGTTTGGTTTTGTATAAAAGGAATATTTCGTTTATTTCAGTTTCGTTTCCGTTTGTGTAGTCAATATTGTATTTTATTTATAAAGACAATGAAACGCTCAAATGAGACATTTGCGTTCCTTTAAGAAATTAATTAGGTACATTCCAGGTAGGAATCTACTATGAGGTATTTATTATACGCCTCGCGCTGCGTATTTAAAATTTATTTCATTTTAATGACCTTTAAGGGTGTTATTTACATTCACAAACAACTAAATAATAATACTCCAGTTGAATAAACGCTAAAGTCGTGAAAATTCCACTTTATTTTGTGTACAATTTCGAGAAAGTGCATAAACATTTTACAAAAGCTATTTATCGCAAGTCTACATTAAATATTTATAACAGCAGTTAATATTGAACATTTAAAAGTCAACGAACGCGAATTTTGAATTTCGAACAGTATAAATGATTTATTACCCGCAAGCGCTTTTCATATTTGGAGACTTGGTTCGGTTAAAAAGTTCAATATTAAAAAAGTTCGGTGGCCTGTCGATGTCATTATTTCTGCAAGTCGCCCCCGAGTTTACGTAATACGTTTTGAGAAATTTTTCTCATAAGTTTAGGTACCCATTCCTTTATTTTTATCTCTTTCTGGCATTGTACTAGGGAGGTTTTAAAGTACTGATTGTACGTGCAACTGTTTTATCAGAAGCGCTTTAGCACTGCGTGTTTTCAATGTTATTTTCATTGGTCGATAGGGCTCGTATACGGGGTGCGGGAGATTTCTGTATGGCATTCCATAGGGCTCGCATGTAGGGAACCGTTTTCATAAAATGTTAGGGCCTGCATGTGGAGTGTTGGAGACTTCTGTAAAGCATGCCGCTGGACCATTATCCGGGAAAACGATTTCATTAATCGATAGGGAACGATTGCGGTATACGGAGAACCTGCACCGCACGTTTGGCAGTTGCTTTGAAGACTCATTTTCATTGGTAATTTTCATTAGGTGTGAGTGTCTGTACGCTCTTTACCGACTGTTGAATTTCATTGGGTGCTACGCCCGCAACGTGAACTAACCGCAGACGGTGTACCGACCCGCTATTGACTTATGACTTACATTATTAGTCACTACCCCGCCTGCGGCGAGACCCCCTATGCTGTATATCGAACGAGTTATCGACCAATTAAAATGAGCCATTCGGGGACCAGTCGCGATTTGGGCTGAAATAGGTGAATTTGGTATCTGATAGTTAATATCTACATAAGGTAGGTTTCTATGACAAATATTTGACTGTTCAAGCAGTACGGTTATGGAATGACTTGCGCGTGTCGGTAAGGCGTGCTCAATCTTTGTCCACTTTTAAAATTATGATACAAAAAGCACTTCCTCTCTCCTTAAACAGCATCATTATATTTTCTTTACTCTTGTTTCATGTCTATTGTTATATGTATATATTTATGGTACACCACAGACTACCCACAGTATTTGTCTCTCCTTCCCTTTTCAATCCATCCAAAGGTTGTCTTTGAAAGATCGCTCTTAGCGATAAGACCGCCCATTGTGTCACCCTTTGTAATATTTCTATATTTTTGTCTGTAATTTATATGATGTAGGTACATAATAAAGAGTTTTCTATTCTATTCTAAGGTATATAAGATACCTACTACTTTTACACTTCGTTCAATCTCAATTTGACTTGTCAAGTCACGGTAAGTACTCACCGTATACTCGTACTTTTCTCGGACAGTGTTTTCTCGAATTCCACAGTACATCGTTGTTGGTTGGAATGGGATGGCATTGTTGGATGGTTGTGGTTGTTGTTGGAATTTCAGGAATTAGTTAACACTGTTTTTATTTTTAATTTCACTTACTTGTACCGAATACATCAAATTACCTGATATACCTGCGCCTGGCAACAAAGCAAACCCCTACCAATCCTTCCAGGAATTTCCTCATAGAGCAAAAAAGCGTGACCTTTCCAATTATTATTTTGGGAGTTGAAGCGAAAAAAGCCCACATGTTCACAACAGGAATGCGAGCCTTTCGCTGAAGGCATTATAACATTACCAAGAGCCTTTGCAATTATAATTGCCTGTTTTGGAGGTATTTACTTTCAAATACTCGGACCTTAGACCCGTTTCATTTTGTGGCTTAATTTATTCATTTACGGTTTAATTGGGTACGGGAAAGCTTTGTTGGGATATTGGTCTTAGTAAGAGTGCGTAGGTACTTCATTTCATCTCTTTCGTTATGTTTGAGTTATTAATAATTCCGTATGTTACCTACATAGTTATAGTTATACGTTTGAGTTATTAATAATTCCGTATGTAGGTAATATTTGACATGATGACGCGCACTGTCAGCGCTCCAAGCTCAATTTGATATTTTCTAATCTTCTAAATTGAAAATAGGGTTTATCTTATAATAAATTTATGCCATATACTTAAATACTTGCGGGGGTTGAAATACCATGCAGATGCTGTCTAAAGTCTTTACAATACCAAATACCTTGTATTTATTTGCATTGGATTACAAAACGACAAGGAGCCCGTGGCTAAATAATAACAGCCGCACAAGTCGATCGATCAGGTTAAGCTACGCTTTCCGCGGTTGGTCTGTGGATGGGTGACCATCTTTACATACCGAGACCCCTCCATGCCTCGGAAAACACGTGAAGCCGTTGGTCCCGGCTGTCATTCGTAGATCTTTGGTAGTCGTTACGGGTAGTCAAAAGCCCGAAAGTCTGACAACCAGTCTTACCTAGGGGTATCGTATTACCCAGTAACTGGGTTGTGGAGGTCAGATAGGCAGTCGCTCCATGTAAAATACTGGTATTCAGCTACATCCGGTTAGACTGGAAGCCGACCCCAACATAGTTGGGAAAAGGCCAGGCAGATGGTGGATTGCAAAACGACAAATAAAATAACATTGTTATACCTAAATAATATTATTTACAGTCAATAATATTATTGTAGATCGGAAAATTTTAAGATAAATGAATGACAGTAGTTGTAGCTGGTAGTCTGAAATCCAAAAGCCCGACAAAAAGTCTAAATCTATGAGTCATTACATTCGATCGATTAATATTTGGTTTCTTAAGAAAGCGGTGAACGGTCATACAATAAAGGGCTATCCAAATACAGAGCGTTTTTGACACCTTAATATCAAATACTGGTGAAAATTACGTTCATTATAATCTGACGTAACTACTGTTCTAGGAAATCATACCTTAATAAGTAATTAAGTCGACATTGAGCAGTAATGAGTTTGTGTTGGCCAAATAAATAGTTTTTACATGAAAAATACTAATATCCAGCCTCATCTACTTGGATTTGGAACTGATCCATCTCAGAATATTTGGGAAAAGTCTGGGCTAACTGTGTAGTGGACACTTGTAATTACAATCCATATTCACGAATACAATCAATTATTTGCTATACTCTCTTCGGCACATTGTTTCGAGCGTACATTATTAACGTCTGAGTCGTGACGTCACTGACACATCTCGATTGTCGTAGAATTCTCGTTAACGCTAGAATAGTCCTCATACCGACGTGACACTGTATTTATATTAATTTCGGACCTAAGTTTATTACATATCACGAGAATAATGGTTAGTCTGGCAAGACAAGTAGCCTTTGTAGAACATGGAATGAGAAAATAAAGACAAAAATAATATGATTTTCTTAAGAGCTACGATTTTCTCGAAACAGCACCTAAGTACAGATTCTTCTATTATTTATTTGATTTGTGTTTTCGTTCTGATTAAAATCAAAAATCAAAAACAAAGTCATTTATTCAAACTAGGCTGAGAATCAGCATTTTTCGGACGTATAAATTACAAAAGACAGTCCCCCAAAACGCCCGCCCTTGACTACTTCCTAGTGCTTTCGCTGGGGAGAAGAAGTGGCGCAACAAACTCCCCAGCAGCGCAGCTGTCTGTTCAGTTAGAAAATACTTGATTGTATACAATACTAGGTATGCAAAGAAATTAACATTACAAGACACATAACCACAGAGCCACGCCAATATACCATCAAATACAATAAAAAATATACGTACTCAAGCGAAAAAATTAATAAATCAAAATTAAAAATGTAAACAAAAACTTACTACCTAAAGAAAAGCCTCCAGGTGTGTATAAAGGGCGTGAGAGCTTACATATTTATGCAATGCTGGATTCTGTTCACATAGCTGTCACTTGAAGTCACAAATGATAAATTAGGACAATCGAAGTAAAATAAATAAACTAGTTATTACTAATGACCACAATAAAACCATGGTCAGCAAGCAATTACTCCCGAGCTAAGCCTTAGTTTCAAATATCGCAAGTAACAATGTAATATTATTTAGACAGGTAATCTAGATAATGTCGCGTAATATATGAACAATAAAGTTCAGTTTACGCTACAACTTCAAAACAAAACATGACTTTTTCAGTAGGTGCTATCATTCTGAAATTAACTAAATTTCCACAACAATAAAGTTGATATTTGTGTATCAATTGGAAATATGAATTTGAATAGACCTTATGTAAGAGACGACTGACCGCCAGCGATCGGTGGTATACTGAATATATACCATATAGATGACTAATGGCGAACTTCAAGAGCTGTCAGTGTCAATATTCCACAACAATGATGACACTGACAGCTCTTAAAAGCGGTTTAAATCTACTGATCGAGTTCAGTTTCATTGGTGAAATTCGTCTTACGTACATAAGTGTGCATACACACGAGCGACACGCGGCAGTGGCAACTGCAGCCGTCAGCAACGTGCCGCCGACGTGCCGCGTTGACGCGTGTCGCTCGTGTGTATGAGCACTAACATGTATTGCTCCGACTACAAAAATACCGACTACGGAAATTAATCTTCCGACGACGTTGGTAGAACGTTACAATATCCTAGGTCAGTCGATAGTATGTAGTTTCATTTGCGTATGCCGTCATCTCGTCATAATAATAAATCAAAACCAGAGTTTAAAACTCTGGTGTGTTCTGGTGTGTAAAAAATCATTAGAATATAATTACTTTTTAAATAAATATTCTAGGTATCAAAGCCTGTATTAAAGTATCTGCAAAAAAAAACACTTAAAAGAAAATATAATTTGCTTTCAATTCGTATTGTTTGTTTTATTAACAACTTTCATCAGAAGTATTTAACATTATCAAAATATTTTTAGAATAGCTAGGAACAATAATGGTACAAGAATACTAGATTTTTAATATCAATTTTCATTCAAAAATATTCTTGAATGTTTAATTTTTTTCTTAGTATTGGTTTTGAACGAAGTTAATATTGCTGCGTATAAATATTTAGATAGATATGTACAGACGCCAGCTCATCAAGCTACTTTTTCAAATTTCTGTAATAGATTTTCAACTTTATCGCTAAAGCATGAGGTTCAAGGTTGATTGGGAAAATTTGACAGTTTCGGGTAGCTTGATGTGCTGGCGTCTGTACCTATAATGTAAGCATACATGTGTATTTAGGGTTTTATAAAAATATAATATTAATCGAGTAAAATACTATACATGAAGGTAGGTAGGTACACTAGGTATTACGGATTCAGGCGAAGATAGCATAAAATGGATTCAGGTAAAGATGGACAGGCACGACAGCCTTAGACGAGATAAAACCAAGTAAAAATTGAGTCAGAAAAAGGAAAGCCTTTGTCCTGTATTGTACGATTTTCTAACGTGCGATATTATCGTGGACGTCCACGGTACCGTCCACGATAACAATATGCACATATTTCCATATATTTTATGGACGTGGACGTGAACATCCACGATAATATCAAGCAGAATCAGCCTATAATGCTCCCACTGCTGGGACACAGGCCTCCTCTCTGTGAGGGAGTGGGCCGTATTCCACCACGTGGGCCCAGTGCGGATTGGCAGATGTCTCATGTCTTCGAATTTTGGATCTAGGACACGCCGGTTTCCTCACGATATTTGTCTTCACCATTTTGAGAGTAGTGGTTATGACATAAAGTACACAAAGTAAAGCGCCTGCATGGGTTTGAACCCACGACGTGAGAAAAAAAAAAACCTGACCTACTCGGACGTGGGGGCCGTTACCACTAGGCCACCACTGCGCGATGATAATTTCGTCACGTTAGGGTGTGTTTCCACAGAAGTGGAGTTGCATGGAGCGGAGCGGAGACGTGTAGGAATCGTCCAATCACAGACGAGACGAGTGACGCGTTGAGGATTTCAACCATTGTGATTAGTCGATTCCTGCACGTCTCTGCTCCGCTTCGCCCAGCTCCGCTTCTGTGGAAACGCACCCTTAGAAGTTATAAAAGCGCACATTTGGCAGCAACAGCCTAAAGCCAAACGCACATTACAGCCGCAACGGGCCGCAGCGCAACGCATTTTCATACAAAAAAGTGCGATGCGACCTGCCTGTAGTGAGCGATGGTTCATAGAAAATGTACGAAAGTGATGAAAGAGGATTTTTGCAAAGTGTTGCGTTGCGACGCGGCCCGCCTTAATCTGCGCAAGCCTTAAAAAATCAATAAACAAAATACAATCACATTAAATTCACTCAGCAGGGCAATTGCGTAACACACTATCAGTAGCAATGGGTTTCATTTTGACAGTTCAACATCATTCATTGCGTTATTTACGATGTTGAGCAGACACATTTTTCGGACATGTGGAGCAATGGATTACCAATATGCTTCAAAATGATTCAAATTGAGAGTAATAGTGTGTTACACAATTAGGATGCAGGTTAAATAAACAGAATGACGTACGACTAAAACAAAATCCAATCTAGGGTCACAGATGCAGTAATAAAAGAGTTTAATCTAATCCTATTTCCGATACTCAATTTCGTTAGTCGCACAGTCGAGTTCGATCGTGAACTAAAGTGCTTTCACGTCCGCTAAGCTATTAATTTTACTTCAAACTAACGTCCACTGGCCATTGTAGTGGAGCTGCATGTATGTCTGTATAGTTAAATCATGTCAAGTTTTTGTGTAGGCAAAATCTATCTGATATTTCCACTCTTTTGTGCGTAATCCTTAGTTCTAACTTAAAAAGAAATAATAATAAAAAGTTTTTTTTTTTTATCTTTATTTTTTTTTAACAATTAGGGGTTTTTGTCCATTAAGGATATGTCAACCCCATCATCAAAAAGTTTATGCCAACTATTTACGAATAGGTAGGTACAGCCGTGCGATTCTGTAACCATCTCATCGTGAAAACTTGGGTGAAGTGAGCGTGGAGTGACCTTTCATTAGGGATTAACACTATTGACACTGCTCACTTCAAGCTCACTTCACTTATGATTTCACGGTGAAAATGGTAATCCCTAGAAATGGTAGACTGGGTACACCCAAACTCCAGCTAACCTTTTCTGTAAAAAAAGGTCACCGTGAAAACTTAGGTTATATTATGAGATGTCAATAGTGACAATCCCTAACACTGCCGATAAATTCTGTAAAAATCTAACCGTGAAAACATAGATGAAGTGAGCTGTCGCTCCCCAGCGGTGCAATTACAGCCGGCGGTGGAATTACATGATATTTTTACAGAATAGACCGTCTGGTCAAATGACAGCTAACTTCAAGCTCACTTCAACTAAGTTGTCACAGTGAGATTTTTACAGAATGGACCAACTGTTATATTTAAGTCCCACGTTATAGAGCATGCGTTATTGATACCAATCTAGACTCCACTGGACTGCTCCTAAGTATTTACTAAGAGAAAAACACATCCACACTTTGCCTGACCCGAATATCGAACCCAGAACTCCAGGATCAGTAGTATTTTACATCAATGATGTATTCACGACAACACTTAATGAGATTACTTGAGTGAATAAAAGGTACTTTTAAAGATTTTATTCGATCTGCATCGCTTTTGAGGTACGTACGTATGTATTAGGGTTGTAACACTTGTAGCCGTACCTAGCCTCCGCAAATGCTGAACTTCCCCATGAAATGGTACCTGCGCATGTTTTTTTTACCGTTGAACAACCAGACTTAAATTACTTAGTTGGACCAATGGGAGTTAAAAATAAAATTACTAAATTATTAGCGTTCGTCCCACTAACATAATGAATGACACGAACGGGAACTCAATAAATAATATTAAAATTCCCGTTCGTGTGTGACAACGGCAGTGGGACGAACGGAATACACGATTTAAATAGTCTCAATGAAACTTTGTATGCACCTCCGGCTCTGCTAAGATGGCGTCTTTTACATCCCTACTAAGTATGTATGTGGAGCAGCTTACTTGGCTCAAAAACAAATTGAAATCCGCAAAACTTCTCGTTCGAGATACTCGTCTCGTTTCAAGAACATAAAAAGTTTTAGTTTCTAGCTGCATTAGCCCACATAGTAGGTTTTAAGTTTTTTATACTTTTCGATAAGTAAATTGATGCGTGCAGGAAAAACTTTAATCGAAGTGATCGAAGGTGGTGGACATTACGATGCTTATTTTTGCTACCGAGGATTCTGCTCGGTAAATTGCATTGTGCACTAGGGGTGATACTTATAAACCTGACCCCTAGTGATCATAATCAATAAACAATATATATTTGTTCAAGACTTACCCCGGTACTCAGAGTCATTACTTAAAATTAATCAATCATTAACTTTAATTGACAAGTATAAATTGGAACGCAGTCACTCAAAAATATGTCAGATTGAAAACATTTTTGTTGACATTTGTGCCAAGATAAATGTTGGTTAATAAAAGTTTAGAATGATTAATTTTAAGTGAAGTCTCTGAGTGCGGCAGTTAAACCTATTTACAATTATTGTACCTTAAATTAGACTTTGTAACTTAGTGGCAATATACAAGACATGTGCAACTGGGCTTAAACTAGGAGGACTCCTGTGCTATAAGCACTTCCGTCACCACTGTGATCGAGCTGCCATTACAAGTGTGGTGTGGGAACTATATAGGGTGACTGGTAATTAGTGACCGATACTTAAACACATGATTCTACTCATCATTACAAACAACTTTTACCATCGGACCAAATCCGAAATCGCGAAAAAAAAATCAGCTGTTCCCTACATTTATGTTCGTACGAGTCGTCAAAATGTAGGGAACAGCTGATTTTTTTTTCGTCATTTCACTTTTTGTCCCATTATAAAACTTGTTTTTTGTCAAGAGTAGAATCATGTGTTTAAGTATCGGTCACTAATTACCAGTCACCCTATACAGGGTTATTTGTAAAACACCAACAACCTCTTAAGAGGTCATTGTACTCATCATTATGAACAACTTTTACTATGGGACCAAACCGGAAATCGCGAAACAAAAATCAGCTGTTCCCTACATTTATGTTCGTACGAGTTGTCAAATGGTAGGGAACAGCTGATTTTTTTTTCGTCATTTCACTTTTTGTCCCATTATAAAACTTGTTTGTTGTCATGAGTAGAATCATGTGTTTAAGTATCGGTCACTAATTACCAGTCACCCTATATAATTTATTCATTACTATCGTGCGTGAGAGCGTGTTTGTCTCATATCATAATCAGCCTATAATTTTCCCACTGCTGGGACAGAGGCACTCCTCTCGGTGAAAGGGAGTAGGCCGTGATCCACCACTCGGCCACAGTACGGGTTGGTGGATGTCACACATCTTCGAATGTTTTATTCTAGTACATGCCGGTTTCTTCGTGATGTGATGTCCTTCACCATCCACTGATGGTGAAGCGCATCACAATAATTATGAATTATAACGTGAAACTATTTCTAACCGCTCCCGCCACAATCCACGCGCCTCAGGCGGAAACGCCTCTCGTTCCCGCCCGGCCAATGAGAGTGAGTTGAAGCTTCTAGAACATTCTAGAAGCTTCCTTTAAAAAGACATTCGACGCGCGCCCCTTTTTTTGACAAGAGTCGTGTGACGTCCGTCAACTGGGCTGCGCACCGAAAGTGTATATTTTTACGAGTCTTTTCTTCACCCCAAACCCTATTGTTTTATATCTAGGGTCGGCAGACTAAACCACATAAGTCAAAATGTCATACTTTTCAGGAACAGCAAAAAACGAAATTAAAAAATAATGTTAAACATTTTTTTACATTTTATTAATTTAGTAAGGTCTACAAAATAATACTAACATGCAGTATAAACTTCAGTAAATAAAAAAATAATAAACAGTTTTTTTCGTGACTTATATTATTAAGAACACCTACGTTATACTATAATTAAATATTTAACTATGACATATGTGTATAAGAACAGTGTAATTGTATGAAAAAACAAATAAAAAAGGTGTAAATTAATTTCTATCTTACAATACAATATCTAAGTATTAACTAAGTATTCAACTTAGGTGATCTAAAAGAAATATATTATTCATCGTCCTCACTATCTACAATATCGGGGTCAGTGTTTCGTAAATCGTTCGCAGTTGGTAAATCTCTGTAAAAGCTATGGAAGACATCAGGTATTAAGGAAAGTAAAGAAATTAAATCGTCTTTTTTTTCCTTGGATGTCGGTAATGGCTGTAACGATATTATGGGAATACTATCAGGTGCAACAGAACCTCTTCTTTTCAAGCAAAAATGTAAAAAATGGTGTGTCTTCTTCTAAGTTGTTTTTGTAAGAAATTACTCCGAATTCATTGTCATAGCGCATCCATCTTTTATCGAGCCATTTAAATTATTGTCCATCTACGTCTTTGTGTCTCAATACTAACGGACCCTTTAGCAATGAAGAGAAGTCTAAAAAATCGGTGTTCTTCATTTCGACCACTTCAAATTTTTTACTGCTTGATCTTATCAATTGTATCCAATCGTGCGGGTGATAGATTTGTAGTTCGGTTTTTTTCTTTTTCTTTTCTATAATCCCATGGTCAGTATCAACTTCTAAATGGCTGTGACCGGGAATCATAAATTTGTGGTCAATAATGGCTATGTTATGTTTTAGCAAAGTCCAGGTAAACATTGAACTTACATGAGAATTTCTGTTCTGGCCTCCACATATATCTGAATAAAATATGACATGTTTTGTGTTTTCGAGAAGATATGTTTGGAGGTGCTTATAAAGGCAAGAGGCTATCTGATTAGCTCCTCTTGCAGCAATGGTTTCATACCATATGTAGCATAGGTACAGCTTTGCCGGTTTTTCTATCATGAACTGTTAAATTAAATGTCCACAGCGGACGTTTGTAAAACGCTACAGACGAACTTAGAGCTGGAGTCGGTAAACATTGCTGCAAATCAAAAGTGTACACTTGAACAGACCTGTCAATCTTACACATTTGTGTACTTATCAGTTTTCTTGCGTTCGTAAGCTTGATCAGCAGCAGCCTTGTACTCATTATGTTGAGCAACTAATTCAGCTGTGGCCTGACTAACCTGTGACAGCTGAATTTTCATTTTGAATTTATCACACATATAACATGTATCGGCACAAGGTTTTTTGAAAGATAATCCTAATTTATAGAATTCTTGGCTGTAATTTTTTATTGACGGCGGGTCATCTTGATTTTCACAAAATAGGCTGTACATTTTATTAATACTTAAATGAGAAGGCAAATATTTCTTGGATGTACGCTTCCTTCCGAGTATCCATATTGAGTATTAAAATTGCATTTTGTTTAAATAAGTCAAACCAAACAAACTTTTGAATAAGCGTATCACTACTGACTGAAATGATGTCGCACATTTCGAATGACTCGCGCTTCAGTGTTTTTAGTCAATAAATTATAATTTTAATGACCTACCCTCAAGCTAACAATTCAATAACGACACCCACTTAACGTTCCTAATCACATAAGTCACTAGACATCGTCTTATCAAGTACAAAAATCGAATGCGACCGTTTGACATAAGTCGTCTTATGTTGTTTATAATATCGTAAGATATGAAGGGAATGATAAGGTTCAAAAGGTACGCATTAGAGTTTAAATTGTTATGACCGACTGTGACTTATATGCTTTAGTCCGTCGATGTATTAATTTATTTTAACGTTGTTGGTATAATAATAACAAAAAGCATTTTTTTGACTTATGTGGTTTAGTCTGCCGACCCTAGATATATACAACGTGTAACGTTAAATGCGCAAAACCTCAGACACCCCAACTGATTTTTAATTCAATTGACCTATTTCAGATAGAAAATAAGTCATTAAAAAAATTGTAAAGGTTTTATGTGCTGTTTTAGTTTTACTGGCCATTCTGATCGTTTCTTGCGTCTGCGACGACGCTTTATCGAGTGGGGAGTCGTCACCGGGCCGCCGCGCCGCGCTGACATTGGGTTGCTTGACCTATTATTAAATAGACACGGCAACGTTTTTAATGAAGATTTTTGAAAAATGTGATCTATGTTAAAAAGTGGTTCAATTAATTCTGCTCGTTATTCTGATCGAACTATTTTCAGGTTTTGCGCATTTAACGTTACAGGTATTTGTGTCAACCGTTTTCTAATATTCAAAATGTTATAAAACAATTGACACAAAAAAATATTTATTTATAAATAGGGCACAACTTACAAATCTTATACGGAAACGCAGCCATTACTCACGCTCCTTTTCGCTTCATTCAGCATATCGCATATCGCTTTGACGTTATTCATTGATGGCGTAGCTGTCAGCGTGACGTCACACTTCCGCAGCACACCAGCCAAAAAAAATAATATCGATATATACTCGTAAAATTGAGTGAGAACATTTTCTTCCCGGAACCGTAGCCGACGGGAACTTTCGATTGAACCTCGGCTCAGCGAATATCGAGGGAACTTGTCAAAAGAAAGTTCGGTACCGACAAGGTCTTAAACTTTGAAACTTCGTAATGTCTGCAGTGTAAACGCTTTCGTCGCTGGTACGCATGTGTTTTAAGCGCACGGTTATAATATACCACTCGTTATTACTTTGTTGACACACGATTCCCTTGCTTTTATATTTCAGATTCAGCGACACAAAAGTTTGGTGTAGGAATTCGTGACATATTTCTTAAGAATGTTCGCAGTATGTTACGTCGCGTTTGTAAGAATTCCGTCGCTGTGTAACGTATACGTCTTGGCTAGCTTCAGCTGTTACGTTTTGGCTTTTTGCTGTGAATACATACATATGTTTTCAGGGTTCCGTATCTCAAAAGGAAAAAAACTGGACAAGTGCGAGTTGAACTCCGTGGAGGGGGTTCCGTACGATGAATATGTTACCCGCCAAAAATATTTCATGTAAAGTAGGTTGCCAAGACTTACATAACGCTTTCACTGTTAAAAAGTTATCAGATCGAATGTAGAGCCAAACCCCTAACTCTATAAGGCTTAACTCTACTAACATTTCATCTTGTTCAAAATGTACGGCTTGGCTGTTCCATTGAGCTATTTCATGACACAACTTTAAAGAGCAGTGACGTGATCCCAAGAACAAATAATCCAAAGAAAGATACAAAGAATATATATTATATAATAAATCGTAAGTATGTGTTTATAATTACTTATTTATGTATTTGTCTAGTTTTTTTTTTTTTATCTTTGTCGTGTCAACCAAAGCACCTGCTATCTAATCTCTTCACCACCCTTGGTTGACTGGTAGAGAATGCCTAAGCCCGCCTTTGTACCTTTTGTGTGAAAAGTTTCAATAAATAAATAAACTTGAAATTGTAGAAAAACATGTTCTCCCATACATTCCAACTGCAGTAATTGTGAGTTAGTAAGCGTATAATATTGAAAGATTTACCATGTTATCTTAAGACCATAGACCATTCTTATAGGTTTTCCTGTAATCTGACATCATCGTTGTTGGTTTTTCAGCCCGGAATCACCCATTGCTAGGTATACGCCTCCCCTATCTTCTGCCATACGTTCCGGTACCGTGTGTCTCTCAACCAGAAGAAAAAAAAAAGTATTGTTTCTCATCAAGTAATTCGTGGATCACTGTAAACTTACAGAAACGTATGTTTATTTAAGAAGCCTCTCAATAAGCGGGCCCGAATGCACACCATCGAATACGCTCACGTTTGAAAGTTTTCAATCCATATTAGTACCTATCGATAGAGCCTTCTAATTTATGAGCCAAATTAGATACGATTCTAACTAACTAGTAAGCTTTAATGAAAATCAATTACCAGTAGATACGCAGTTTCTTCGCCGCCACTTAGCAACAAATAACGTAGCAACGAATCCACTTGAGACATCGAATTTCTATTAAGTATACAAGAAGTAGGTAAATGGATACTAAAGGAAATAATTTTAAGGATTTCTTTGTGTAGTCACAAAAACAAGAAAGCTATAGCAAACACACGAGGCGATAACTTTGTACTTCAGCAGTATTGCATCGAGCTTTTGAATTGCAACTTCGTATGTAGGTACTTTATTTCAAGATTTAAGTACCTCAGACACAGATCTAGGTTTTCGCTCAAGGTGGGGCAAATGGAGGGGGGGGGGGCGTTCAAGCCTTGACAGCCTTTTAGAAAAACCTTCTGCACCTATTTTACCAAACCCGAGAATATGCCTCCTTTTTAGGATGACTACGACTTATTTATCAATAACTTAGTAATATACTGTATACAAAGTAATAATACAGGATATAAACTATGTTTATGTCTCATTTAGGGTTTTACACTGAGTTTGGTTTGGTTTGGTTTTTGGGCTTCGGCCCAGGGGCACCTATCTACATATACTTACAATTTGGAGAGAGACAATACGGCAATAAATAAAAAGCCGGTCTAAAACCCAGAAGGTTTTGGTAAGGCAGGGTCCAGGGAAGGACACGAGCGACGAGGATGGTTTCATCAAGGTGGAAAAGAAGAAGAAGAAGCCTCCTTGTCGGAACCAGTGCGGCACCGCGCCGGCAGGACCCAACATGCTGCTGCGTCCAGCAATCCCGACGACGCTGCTGTACGTGTCCAGGCTGCACCACTCCACGAAGGTTGAGGAGATCGTGGAGTACCTGCGCGTGAAGACCAACTGGACTTTGAGGGTCGAGAAGTTGGAGCCGCGTCACAACACGAACTTCAAGTCGTTCGTGGTGCGTGTTCCGACACATCATCTCGAGAAGTTCCTGAAAGAAGAGTTCTGGCCGAAGGGTGTTGTGTATCGCCGGTTTCGTGGCCGGCTACATGACACCAGTCAGCGAAACACGACGCCGACACTTCGTGTGCAGTATTATTAGTTTGTTATGTTATATGTATTTATAGTACTTTTAAGTTATATTATTATAGAATTGTATTTGTATTTGTGATACTTTTGTATGTATTAGTTTATAAGTATGTTTGTAGTAGTATGTATTGTTATTTCTATGGGCCTTAGTTGCCTGAAATAAAGGAATAAATAAATAAATAAATAAATTACTAATGCATGAGTATTATGGAAGTATCAAATAAATCCTTGCATCGGATTTAAAAAAGTAATTTTCTTCTAACAAAAATATAAGCATCCGAATTGATAACCCTCCTCCTCCTCCTTCTTTTTAAAGTTGGTTAAAATAAATAGTAGTGAGAGGCCGACTATGGATTTTTTATGAATATGGATTAGCTATAGTGCCTAAACTATTGGATAGATTTGATTGGATTTTCGAATGCAGACTGGAAACACCATTAAATTCTACGCAGTTTAATTTATTGTCGTATTGTCATCTGCTCCTTGAATAAGAAATACCTATGAAGCCTACATCAACCTCTACAAATGTATCATCGTCATCTGCCTAGCCTTTTCCCAACTATGTTGGGGTCGGCTTCCAGTCTAACTGGATGCAGCTGAATACCAGGATTTTACATGAAGCGACTGCGTATCTGACCTCCACAACCCAGTTACTGGGTAATACGATACCTTTGTCGTTACGGTTGTCAGACTTTCGGGCTTCTGACGACCCGTAACGACTGCCAAAGATCCACGATTGACAGCCGGGACCAACGTCTTTGATATGTAAAGATCATCCAATCCCATCCAGAGACCAACCGGGGCAAGCGTAGCTTAACCTGATCGATCGACTCACGCGGCTCTTATTTCTTAACCACAAGCTCCTCCACATCTATAAATGTATACGGAGGTTAATTAATTACATTAATATTATAAAGGAAATAAAAATATTTATTTATTATTATTATTATTATTAAAGGTGAAAGTTTGTGAGTATGTGTGTGTGTGTGTTTGTAGGTATGTTTGTTACTTCTTCACGCTCAAACGGCTGGACCAATTTTGATGTAATTTGGCAAAAAGATAGTTTATAACCGGGATTAACACATAGAGTACTTTTTATCCCGATATTCCTACGGATCAAGACTTATGCGGATGAAACCGTGGGGCGCAGCTAGTTGTATAATAATCTGTAGGAAGATAAGAGCAATCTCATTGCACCTATTGTTTTTTGTGAACCAATAAAATATATAAGTAAATACTTATCTATATCAAATAAATGGAGTTACTTGCCCGTTCTTCTCCATACGAAACTACATTTTGGAAAGGGCGCTTCGAATAAATTCTATATTCTTGTAAATTTTGACGTTAAACAGTTCCTTTTAATTGTTGTACTTGACAATTTTTTTTTGTTTTTTTTTTTTTAAACGTTGCCCCACACTAGGAATTTCTCCTGTATTGTGGGTGCGTTTACAAACATTTAAAGTCACATACACAAACAGCCCGACCAAATGATTGGACTTTGATTTGATGGACACTTTGTTGCAATATTTGCTACACTGCGCGTCACCACGCTCAGTGGCACCATATACGGTACCTAGTGCAGTTACACAAACTTTTTATACTAGAGTAATTAGGGAGCCACTTAAAAGTTCGGCACAGGAACGCACGTAGTCAACGCTTGTTAGTATCACTGACTTTTAAAACGTAACGAACACGGAATCAGTTGCTGAATAGCCCTGGATTAAAAGTTTAAAAAGCTAAGCTTGGCTCGTATAAAATGGATTTATTTTAACGTAGTTAGGGGCAGGATAACTTTAAATATGGTGTCTTTTTCACTTATTATACAGCGTTTTTCATCATCTTCTGTCTGCAGCAGTCCACAGCTGTATATAGGGATTTTTTAGTGCACGCCAATCAGCTGGATTTGTGGCAGCTCTCATCCAGCTGCTACCAGCTGTCCTGCGGAGATAGTCGCTCCATCTTGCCTGAGGGCGTCCTACCTTACGTTTGCCGATTCGCGATCTCCACTCAAGAACACGTCTACCGCAACAGTCATCGGTTCTACGATACCAACTCGACCCAAATGCACGAGACAGGACAGCTGATACATTAATTCGCAATTATGTTATGTTATAAGTTCCATGGAGAAAGATGTTCAATTTGATGGCCTGTACAACCCCCTTAAATATGACCACACATTTCTGATACATACTGTATAACATAATACATTACAATACGCCTGAATATTCCCCGCTTGTATCTATAGTACAGACGCCAGCACATCAAGCTACTACAATCTATCAAATTTCTTTAATAGATTTTCAACTTTATTGCTAAAGCTTAAGGTTCAAAGTTGATTAGGAAAATTTGACAATTTTGGGTATATTGATGTGCTGGCGTCTGTACATCCACTTTTCACCACTTATGTTTAAGTCCCATGTAATAGGAAGCGAGCTTGTTGCCTTCACCCGGGCACAAATCCAGACTCCAGACTACTACTTTGAAATTCCAGATGTTAAAACGCAATAACTATTGCCCGACCCGAGAATCGAACCCGCCTAGATCCGCTCGTATTTGTATCTAATACTTAGGTCCTGTAAGCAGTGGTGGCCCATGCAGTGGTAACGGACATGACTTACGAATTGTAGGTCGTAGGTTCAAACCCAGACAGGCGCTTTACTTAGTGTAAATTATTTCATCACCACTGCTCTGAAAACGGTGAAGGAAAACATCGTGAGGAAACCGGCATGCCCTAGAACAAAAAATTCGAAGACATGTGACATCTACCAACCCGCACTGGGCCCGCGTTGTGGGTTACGGCCCACTCCCTCTCACTGAGCGGAGGCCTGTGTCCCAGTAGTGGGGACATTATAGGATGATTATGACTTAGGTACTGCTGCAAATTAATAACCTGGTCGTAAAAATCGTACTTGTTATTTCTAAACAGAAACAAAATAACTCTGCTCCATACCCTGAAGCTACCAGCGTTATAAAACACTAAGAGCAAAGCTTTTCAACTACCTATTTATTTTAAAATCAATCTTCATTAAACAAAATATACTTTCTCATCTAATTCAATTAAGAAGGACAAGTCAAATAACCTTTCAATTTTAATAAAATGTTTGTTAATTTATCTCTAAAATAACATTGATTATGTTTTCTAGACTAATATTATAAATAGGAAAGATTTGATTGTTTGTTTGTATTGAATAGGCTCCGAAACTACTGGACCGATTTGAAAAATTGTTTTACCATTAGAAGCCGATATTATCCCTGATAATCATGGGCTACTTTTTACCGCGGGGAAATGCTTCATTTCTACGGGAAAACGGGTAATAGGATTTAAACGGCGGGAATTCCGAATTCTACTCAAACGAAGTTGCGGGCGGATGCTAGTCTATTATAAACATAATATAACTAATATAATAATCACAATTTAAAAAAGGTTTGTATGTACAAAATAAATGCTTAATTGAATCTTTTATCTTCAAATTAATTTGTTTAAGTACTTAGAATTTGATTCTACTGCGGACTATTTGCCATCAAATCAAGAATTTCCCTGAATTTTATATGAAATTGATGTTTATTTTTTAAGTTTCTATCGCTACTGCAGTGGATATTTCGCTACACGAATTAAAATAACTCACAACGATTTTAATGATGATAATTTTCCATGAGCTTATTTATGTGGAAATTAACCCAAAACTTAGCAAACACGTAGTATTCTTGAACGACCGCGTCATAATCGACATTCGCTAACACTAAAGGAACATTTGCGAACTTCCCCTAGAATTACGTGAAGCACAGCGCTCCCCGGACTCGCTAAGTCCTTAGTCGTTAAAACTCCGTAACTACCCTCCCCATATTCCCGAGACCTGCTGCCCCTTCCGCAGCTTAATCTTCCATTAACAGAGTATGAGCGACGAAACGACACTAGTCAGTTATACACGTGAGCTTCACTAAACAACATGATGACAATAACGTTACACTCCCCGACAGCACTATACTGCCTTCATTAGTGTTTGGTAACGGATGCGTCCCTCATGAATGATTACTCACAAACTTCACTCGACTGGGGACTGATCACAAGTCTACTTTATCAGTTGTACTAAAATAAACGAAACCCGAATCTTCTAAAGCTCCTATTTAAAACGTATAATAGTACTGCAGTGGAATTAACCAAGTTCCCTAAAAACAATTCAGATAAATTCGAGGATCTCGATGAGTGAAAAGGACGCGTTTCCCGAGGCTATTTCTTGGCCGCGATAGTCTATTGTGATCGGGCCCGCGGCGAGCCACCACCAGCGCAACCCTAATTGATATCAATTACCCGCCATCTCTCAAAATCTCTTTGAAACCGCCTTACATCTCCAAATATTCGAGCTCTCAGTTTGCGTTTAATTTTATGAAAGTTTAATAAATTATTCTCATCTTCTAAACGTGCGTCAGCGTTTTCTGTGGAAAAATGTAAAGTAGGTATCTATTTTAAGAAAACAGTTTTTGATTTAATTTCGTATTCTTCTAACTTGCCAATAAAGTTGTCAGCAGTCAGCAGGCCTGTCAGCGTTTTCACTGGTCCAACTGTATTTAGCAGTCGTTAAATACTTTTTATAAAATTAACTTCCCTGTATCTGACGTGTTTGAAACTTGAAATATTAGGTCTTTACCTATGAAATTACCGTTCTGCGGTACTGGCCATTTCAAATGAAAATAATTTTTGTTTGGCTAAGAATTCTAATTTCAAATTAACTTTATTTTAAAAACATGGAATTTTGTTTCCAAAAGTAGTCATTTGTTTATTGATTAGTGTTACATTTTCATCGTATTTCAATCTTTTTCGTCATCATGGATACGTTAAAAATTCGAGTAATTATGGAATATGAGTACCGTCGTGGCAGCAACGCGGCACAAGCGGCACGCAACATCAACGACGTTTACGGAGCTAACACTACAAACCAACGCACCACCTGTTATTGGTTTGCTCGCTTCCGTTCTGGAAATTTCGACCTGAAAAATGAACCTCGCGGTCGTCCGAAGACTTTGGTCGACAGTGACGATACATACATACACAATCTACGGCTGAATTAGCAGCATCTTTCGACGTTAGCGTCAAAACAATATTGGTCCATTTGCGTCAAATTGGCTAGGTAAAAAATCTTGACAAATGGGTGCCCCACGAACTCAATGATCGCCAGCGCGAAGTACGCGTCGAGACGTGCCTTGCACTGCTCAACAGACACACAAATGAAGGAATTTTGAACCGCATTGTTACCTGCGATGAAAAATGGATTCTGTTTGATAACCGCAAGCGCTCAGCATGTTGGTTGGATCCTGGTTCAGCACCTAAACCATGCCCTAAACGAAAACTTACCCTTAGAAAAGTGATGGTCACTGTTTGGTGGTCTAGCGCCGGTGTGATTCATCACAGCTTCTTACCAAACGGGGTGAGCATTACTGCAGATGTGTACTGTGAAGAACTGAACACAATGATGGAGAAGCTGGCACATCTCCAACCAGCATTGGTCAATCGCTCGTCTCCGCTGCTCCTGCACGACAACGCGCGACCTCATACTGCACAGCAGACGGTCTCCAAGTTGCAAGAACTGGGGTTGGAAGCTCTCCGTCATCCGCCCTACTCACCAGACCTTGAGCCTACAGACAACTACTTTTTCCAGAATTTGGATAACTTCTTGGCGGGAAAAAAATTCAATAAAATACCCGAGAGGCAGTACAAAATGCCTTTGAAGAATTTGTTGCCTCCCGTCCAGCTGATTTCTTTAAGAAGGGCATCAATAAACTGCCACTGCGTCGGCAAAGATGCATTGATTGCATGGGTGATTACTTCGATTAATAAAAATAAAAAATACATGAAAAAAATTCGTTTAATTTTTTTTCATACAAAACGGCAATTTCATAGGTATACCTATTATGTACATGGTGGTAATAAAATCGTATTCATTTAATATAATAAGTTATACCAACTCGTTATTAACTCTTACACGTTAAAAATTAGATAATAGGTACCTACATAATACATTATCCGAATAAGAATCTTATCTTGGTGAGATAGAGTTGATTTTTCCGTGGGGTTCCATATGTATCTGGCAGCGAGTTCAGAACATAGTTGAAGTTCGATGTCGCACTAAATGCGTCTTCACAACTTGCTCCCATTAGCAAGTAACAGCTTTAATCCGTCTTGTGTAACATGACCAAAGAAACCAAAGATTAATGAAATGTAAACAGCATTAAGATCTGTTCGAACGGAGATAATGAGAACGCAATCTATTTACAGCTTCTGTAGTCACGCGACACTTACAGCGCCTGAATAAAGTATTTGGAATTTATATCTTAGAGTCTGTCTCAAGAAAGAAGTCCCGCAGCAATAAGTGAAACTAATTATTATTAATGGACATTTAACAACAAATTCCTAGAACAACCCTCTTATTCGTATCTCCCCATTCTCTATTTCGGATTGTGCCTTTTATTAACTAGTGCCTGTAACATTATGTTAAGATAAATATATATAAAAGTTTCAATGCGACTTTTTTATATGTACTCGTATATAAATATACAGGGTTATTTGTAAAACACCAACAACCTCTTAAGAGGTCATTGTACTCATCATTATGATCAACTTTTACTATTGGACCAAAACTGAAATCGCGAAAAAAATATCAGCTGTTCCCTACATTTATGTTCGTACAAGTCGTCAAAATGTAGGGAACAGCTGATTTTTTGTCGAAACAGACATGCGACTTTATTATACTGCATGATTTTTTTTACCATCTCCAAATTTTCACAGGGTGTTCTACCCATGAATATGAACAACTTTCACTATGGGACCAACTCTGAGATCACGAAAAAAAATCAGCTGCTCCATAAATTTTGATCAAGTAGGTATTGAACTTTTGTATTAAACAGCTGATTTATTTTTCGTGATTTCAGGTTTGATCCCATAGTAAAAGTTGTTCATAATGATGAGTATAATGACCTCTTAAGAGGTCGTTGGTGTTTTACAAATAACCCTGCATACTGGGCGATTTTCTTACAGTCTCCAAATTTTTACAGGGTGTTCTACCCATGAATGTGAACAACTTTCACTATGGGACCAACTCTGAAATCACGAAAAATAAATCAGCTGTTTAATACAAAAGTTCAATACCTACTTGATCAAAATTTATGGAGCAGCTGATTTTTTTTCGTGATCTCAGAGTTGGTCCCATAGTGAAAGTTGTTCATATTCATGGGTAGAACACCCTGTGAAAATTTGGAGATGGTAAAAAAAATCATGCAGTATAATAAAGTCGCATGTCTGTTTCGCGGCGTCTGAGGACTTCTTCTTTCGTGAGACGGACTCTACCTCCCTGTATCTATAACCTTGCTAGTATGTACTTCGTAATCGTATCACCAAAAAATGTTTGAACCAAACATCGCAGTAAAGCACATAAATTCACCTACCAAATAGGTAACAAACAAAACGTATACCATTAATCCATAAGGTAAGTACCTCCGTCCCTCGCATACATTCCGAGCCAGTTTTTATACTCTCCGTAAACGGTGAGGATAAGCCTTCACATTAGTACGCCTCATTACGCCTCCAAATTTATCGAACCAAATGTTTTCCGCCAACACTCCTGATCAAATTGCAAGGAAAAAGTTTGAATTTATTAAAACGCTTATTCAGGAGCTCGTTTGCTACAGAAAATACGTATTTTGAAACTTGACACATTATGCTAAAAATGTTTCTTTATTGGTTTTCTCCTTTTCTTCTTTATTTTTAGAACAGTTCTTTTTTTGTCATGACCAATGCGTAACAGACTATCAATTGCAATCTGAATCATTTTAAAGGATATTGCTAATCCAATGCTTCATGTGTTCGAAAACAGCGTCTGCAACAACGTAAATAACGCAATGAATGTTGTTGAACTGTCAAAATGAAAGCAATTACGCAATTACTCCACCAGTTTTACAGGAATAACTATAAGCTAGCAAATCGTATGATTTACAAAGTGTTATTTATTACTTTGCTAACTAACAATAGTAATTAAAAGAATAACAGAGGAACTATCTTAAAACGAACACACCAAGACGTTGTCATACAAGATAATCAACTACCGTAAACTAATAGTTATATTGAAACAACAGCGAAGACTGTTTGCACAGAGTTGTGTTGTAAGTGAAGCTGAAGCTATCGGCACCAACTAGGGTAATCCTACAATCGACTAATCCAGAACTAATTGAACGGATTACTTCCCCTGACGAATTGTTAACGTCTACCCTCGTAGATCCCGCGTTTGTAGATAAACTATTGATTATGTTTAGCTGACAAATCTTGGATACGTAAGACGTTATATCTACAGTTATCTATATTTATTTATATAGTATATATATTTATTTATATAGTGTATGTATAATATTTTTATATAGTATTGTAACCGTTACAATGTGATGTTGTTATTGTTACTGTGATTTAAGCTTTATTAACATCGATTATATGTTTACGGCCAGGGCAATTGCGTAACACACTATCAGTAGCAATGGGTTTCATTTCGACAGTTCAGCAACATTCATTGCGTTATTTATGTTGTTGGGCAGACACACTTTTCGAACATATGGAGCAATGAATTAGCAATATGCTTCAAAGTGATTCAAATTGAGAGTAATAGTGTGTTACTCAATTAGCCCTCTGGACTATCTCGTCGGTCTATAGTGGTTGCAAGTGATTCTTCTGAGCATGGGATCCTGGGTTCGATACCCGGATCGGGCAAAGTGTTATTGGGTTTTTCCATCTGGAATTTCTCAGTGGCAGCCCGGGGTCTGGATTTGTGCCCGGATAATGGCAACAAGGTCGCCCCCTATTAAAAGCAACTTATACTCGTACATAGCTGCCGAAGGTTCAAGCTTCAGGGTTAAAGGCGTGTTGCTGTTATGTTTATGATTATATTTTTAAGGGTGACACACTGAAAGCTTTTTAGTTCAAGTAAAACATGAATAATTTTAAACATTTTTGTTGTATTATAATATTTTAACAAATTTCGACTAATACCTACCTACAACTTAGCTTTTTCCATACTTTTCATCATCATTATATTTTGTTTGCTCCTGTTTCGTGTCTGTTATTCTATATGAATCTATTTAGATTAGTACTTTATGTATGTATTCATTGTACTTATTGTTTAAATGGTACACCACAGACTACCTACAGTATTTGTCTCTCCTTCCCTTTTCAATCCATCCAAAGGTTGTCTTTAAATGATCGCTCTTAGCGATAAGACCGCCCATTGTGTCAGACTTTGTAAATTTTCTATTATTATGTCTGTAATTTATAGCATCTAATTTGATACTTGTTTGTTTGTTTGTTTTGTTTTTTTTCCACAACTATCACACAACGCCATCTAGTCCCAAACTAAGCAGAGCTTGTGCTTTGAGTTCTAGGCAACTGATAAACATACATATATATTTCTAAATACATACATATTATAGATAAATAAAAAAAAAAACGACGGGTTGCACTCCGGGAGTGCCGGCAGAAGTGAAAACTTGAATATTAACGTTGTGCATTTTTGATATTTTGGAATGGTTAGGGAATAATTTTCCACGAATTGCTTTAATTATCAGTATAAAAGTACTATGATTTATGTGGTAGAATACAATATTTATTTATTGCGCTATCGTACACAAACATGACAACCGCGCCGTAGAAAGAGAGGGGGATACTTCCTCTCCTACGCCGCGCCGGCTGTCTACTCTCCATCCGTCTTACGAATTTTCGATCAGGTCACGTGATGTCCTGACGCGAGTTTAACATATTTTACCCATTACAAAAAAAGTGTACAACGCCGCTAAAGAAGTTTTCACTTCAAAAACTTAGCGATTACGTCAGCAATAGTCAATTCACATTGGAGTGACCCTGGCACCCCGGCTTACGGGCATTCGGATGAATAGGTGACCCTGTATCGATCTCGGCTTACCAAACTCCCTAAAAACATTTGTCACTCGCTTTCCGGCGGAAGTAAACATCGTGAGGGAAATGTGAGGTCGAATAAGTCAACCTATATAAAATATATATCCAAAGTCCGGGCATTTATAGATGTTTCATAAAATGAAACGGCGACACAAACGTCGCCAAACCGACTTTACCTTAAAGCGAAGTCGATGATTTTGTGCCTGAGTTGTATGGTGTTATTTATTCATTTATTTAAACTTTTCGCACAATAGGTACAAAGGCGGACTTAATGCCTTAGGCATTCTCTACCAGTCAACCAAGGGTGGTGAAGAGATTAGATGGCAGGTGCTTTGCTTGAAAGGGCAATGATAAAAATAAAAAAAAACTAGAACAATACATAAATAGGTTATATACACATACATATGATTTACTATTATCACTTATTAAATTTAAATAGTATGTTCTAACTTTCATAAAGACACACAAACACACACGCACACACACTCACCACACACACACACACACACACACCACACACGCATGCACACACTCACATAAAGAGAAGTCATACCAGTTTCTCTAACTTTTCATTCATTGTGTACTTGTTTATATTTACTTAAAATAGTTTAGTTATCTAGTTGCCTGAAAATAATGTTGATCCGAGGGAGGAGCAGAACCACCCAATACAAGCATTACTACATGCTTACTGGGAGGTTCTAGCCACAGAATAATATTGTACAAGAAAGTTACAGAAATAAACTATTTTAATTTTTTTTTAATTAAATACACACATTCACAATTTCACCACTGCTCTCTAAACTTTAAAGGAAAACATCGTGAGGAGACAATGTCCTAGAACCAAAAATTCGAAGACATGTATAACTTTCACAAACCCACACTGGTCCCGCGTGATGGATTACTGCCCTTTCCCTCTCACAGAGAAGAGGCTTGTATCCCAACAGCGGGAACAGTATAGACTGATTATACTTACATTTTCCATTACCTAATTATAATATGTACCAAAGTTACTTATGGATATAACGTCACCTAAATTAAGGAATAACGTACTCATGATTTCATAATAATTAATAGAATTATCATCTTAGCATTTGCAAATCCACTCGTTCATATATGCAGATATGTATTCAAATGTACTAAGACTAAGTTATTCCTTGACGCTGAACTAATGAGAAACCAGTGTGTGCTAAATAACAAGAAAATGCCATAAAGTTTTGCGCTAAGAAATTGGTTCCACGCGCCATATCGCCCCGCCACATAGTTGTAACTACCATTAAAACTACTAAGCACATATTGATTGCCCTAAATAGGTAATTCAGTACAAGTTAAAACGTTCACAGTTGCGTAAACTAGAATCAGACCTCAAAAAGGTGCAGGGACCCAAAAGTTGTAGCGCGTAACTGACCCAATAAAGTGGCTGTTAACTACACTATAAATAAACTTGCCTTGGTAGGTACATATATTATGTACGTACTTGCGTGGAAACAACTTGCCCAAGTCCTACACTGATATTTCATGAAATATGTATAATAATGCGGCTGCTACTTGGAACCTTAACAGCCAAACTGTGCTGGTGACTTAACTACTTGGACTGTGTTAGGTGCTTGTCCTAACATACTAAGGATAATACAGAACAGAAGAGCCCGTTAAATCTTATAACAGGTTAACTTTGTCTTTATGTACATAAACTGAGTAAACACATAGCAAATTGATGACTGGATGATAGAGTATTACTGAGTTATGTGATTAAATAGGAAATTCGCAGGTTTTTTGTAACTCAACCGTGTTCGTTAAGAAATCAAAAAATCTGTGACCTTCTTGATATTTGTATGTAACATGGTTTGCATACCATGTTTGTTTACAGTTATGGGCCGTCAGAAGCCCGAAAGTCTGACAACCAGTCTCACCCAGAGGTATCGATTACGATATCCCTGGGTAATAACCCAGTTATTGGGTTGTGGAGGTCAGATAAGCAGTCGCTCCATGTAAAATACTGGTATTCAGCTGCATCCGGTTAGACTGGAAGCCGAACCCAACATTATTGGGAAAAGGCTAGGCAGATGATGATGATGATGCTTGTTTACCAAATAAATCATAAAAGAAAAAATCCAGATAAAAAAAAAACGAATGAATTAATTTTCTAGTTCAACTTCAAAGAATTCCGTCATAAAAAACCTACGTCCAAATGTAATTGGGGCAACATCAAAGCGTGGATATATTCCGATAGACTCGCTCAATGCACTGGCAACATGGACCGGAGCCGCATACCTACGTAGTACACACCACAGCGTTGGCACGACACAACTTACAAGTTTCATCGGCAACTAAGTGATACTAACATAGTGTTTAAGTTTTATTTACTAACACAATTGTTATATGTATATTTATGTTAATGTCTTTCTTATATATATATGGGTCTTTGTTACCTGGTTTGCTAAATGGTTTTATTATTATTATTATTTATTATTAGTATTGAAAAAGTCTTTGACATGTCTCTGGACCCTGTGATTCCGGATTTTTGGAAGTCGTACGAGGGGTCGAAGGCAACTTGCAGAGGCCCGTTAGACGTTTTCACAGAAATGAGGCAACATCTTATTATTATTAAAATACGTAAAACACGATAACATTGAAATTGAATTCTTACATATACAAATATGAACATATCAATACACCTGTAATCGCAAAAGGATTTGGCAGAAGTGTAAGTAATAGTACACAAGCACATCAAGGTATACATACGAGTACCTAGTATAAGCTGACTTGTGATTGTACAAAAACCTATACAATGCGAGGTCAGCTAAAACTGGAAATGTATAACTTGAGGTGTTGCCGTGTCTACACCCACATCTCGCCAGTTATATTTAAGTCCCATGTAATTGGGGCGAGCCTTTTTTTTTCTTTTTTTTTTTGGGCGGGAAATTATGAAATAACTTCTCCCGCTCTGAGCGGAGCGGGAGGGTGTGTCAGACTTTTACTGACTAAAACCCACCCGTGTTCCTTCAGTTACCTGTGCCAAGGGCCACGGTACCTCTTTCGAACAACCCGCGACCCTGGCAAGCATCGGCCACAGCGGACCCCGTCAGTTATTGCTGACAACTCTTTGAGGCGAGCCTATTCCCATCAACGGGGCATAAATCCAGACTCCGGACTAAGTGTATGCTTTACCGAATTTATTGTATACTAGCAGTGCTCCGCGGTTTCACCCGCATAAGTGTCAGTCCCGTAGGAATATCGGGATAAAAAGAATTCTGTATGTTATTCTGATGTATAAGCTATATTACTGTCTGTACAGTTTCGTCAAAATCCGTTCAGTAGTTGTTGCGTGAAAGAGTAACAAACATCCCTCCATCCTCACAAACTTTCGCGTTTATAATATTACTAGCTGCGCCCCGCGGTTTCACCCGCATAGGTTTCGTTCCCGAAGGAATATCGGGATAAAAAGTATTCTATGTGTTAATACTAGGTACAAACTATCTGTGTGCCAAACACACACACACACACACACACACACACACACACACACACACACACACACACACACCCACACACACACACACAAACTTACGCCTTTATAATATTAGTGTGATTAGTAGAATGTAAATCGTACACACAGACTCCCTGCAGTATTGTCTTTCCTTCTCCCCCGATCGCTTTTAGCGATATGACCGCCCATTGTGTCACCCCATGTAAAATATCTGTAATTGTCGTGGTGTACTCGTACATAATAAAGAATGTCCTATTCTATTTTAACAAATTCAGGCAGGATTGCAAGAACTAACAAAATCAAGACCGTTTTATGAAGTGAAATGGTGATAATAAATAAAAATAAGTAACTAAATATTTATTCAAAAATAAACATTTGGAAAAACCACTATAAATCTTGGAAATTATGTAAGATTACCATGTGTATAAGGATGGTGATGTCATCTCTCCGATTTCAGTCACAGGGACTGCATTTTTGACGACTTCCAGTCATGGTGGTTGGGAGCTTAGACGTGCTGCTCTTCCATATGCTCTAGCAAGTATATCCAACTTTGGCTGAGAAACATTGAGCACAAAAAGAGGACATTTTGGAACAACATTGTAGACATTATAAATAGTTATAGACTGCGTCCTAATCGAAAGCGATCACCGCGCTCTTTTATATGAATATGACGTACTCGCGCGATCAATCGCGTCGCGTCTGTACGTCATAATTCGTAGAACCGAAACGGTTGAGCGCGTACTCACGCGACGGTCACTTTCGGTTAGGACGCGGGGTTAAGTACATCACGTGGAATAAAATTTGCTAATACTTGAAATGTATACAGTTTTGATCGCTCGATTAGATACACACGAAACTTTTAAGTTGTGTCGTACTTATCCGTACTGTACCAAGTTACGGACAAAGTTATGAATAAAAGATACACTGGAAATATGAAGGCTTAGCCCTCAACGTCGCTACAAACGACAGCTATTTCAATTTATATGTTTGGGCTAGTTTTCGCAATATGTTTACGTTGTTGGAAACTTGAAACTAGAGATCAAATGCTGAGGAAAATGGCGGCTGTAGGCGGTTAAATATGTCTTAATTAGATCAGAAGGCCAATTCCAGTAATCAAAAAAAGGCCAAGTGCGTGTCGGACCACGCACAATGAACGGTTCCGTAGTTGCAATGAATTTATCCCAAGAACAACCTTAACATTGTAAGTTACTCGTAAATTTGCAAAGCCTACTTAGCTGTCATAGTTTTCTTTTTAACTTCGTTATATATACTACTACCGTGAATTTTTTCACATATCCAAAAACAACCATTTAGCTTGCAGGAGGGGGGGGGCACTTGACTCTAACACAAATTAGCAATTTAAAGCATAATATTTCACAAAAGGATCCCTGAATTGAAAAATTGTTATTACAAACCCGCAATATTTTTGAAAGATTTTCCCAACGATACCCCACACTAGGGGGTAGAAGAGAAAAAAAAAAACATCCCCACTTTACGTGTAGGGGAAGTACCCTAAAAAAACTTTTTTCATGATTTTATTTTACCACTTTGTTGTCGTGATTAATATGTATATCCATGCCAAATTATAGCTTTCTAGTACTAGCAGCTTTATACCGCAGCTTAGCTCAGAGACTCTCTGAGCTAAGCTGCGGACGGACGGACGGACAGGCGGACATGTCGAAACTAGAAGGGTTCTTTATTAACAACGAAACCCTAAAAATGTTCAAAATCTAGTCGCAATGTCATCTCAGAGACAATCAATGTCAAAAACTTGTCAAACGTGATTTTAGAGGTGTTTTTGACAGATTGAAACTGTGAACAGACTGTAAACGTTCTTAAAATTACGAGAATGGCCGCTCTGATATGTCACGAGAATCGTTTGGTTTAGTTAGGACAATTTTATTATCGTCTACTAATGGGGCATTTAATTATTGAGGTCAGAAAATCTTAAGTTAAGCCAGTTTCATTGTGGCATTGAGAACGGATGTAAAGAAAATCGCACCCTATTAAATGCGACTTAAAAATACCTGGCGAAATGTCGTACTATGTAACATTCAACAGCCTTATCGTTCGGGGAGGACAGGTGTGGTGTTTTCTTATGTTGTATCTAGTTACTAAGGATGGAACTGGGAGTGAATAGCAAATTATATACTTTCAAGACACAATCCTACAAATTTAACTAATTTAATAAAACAGAATCGTTAATCTCATGTGGTACTAAAAAAAAGTTTGTTCACACAGGTGACATATTTTGCAAGGCTCCATATCCCACGCGAGCGTAAATGAGGCCGGAATTAATTAATTACTTAATTGACGACAAGCATAGACAACACAAACATAAACTAGATAGTACCTGCCTACTTGACGTTAATGTTCGTACGCACAATCAACCGCACATCACTAGTAACAAACTGACATTGACAGCGCCTTTATGTCGTAGCAGTAAGAGCGATTTTTGTGGTGCAACTGCTTCCACTAATGTGCGTACATTGTGGCTTTAGCTAAGACTACCGAATTAAACAGCAATTTGCAAGTAGAATTGTTTTTATTTTATCAATACACACAGTCTTTATACAGGTTCATGTTTGTTTTGTGCAGTTAAACCAGAAATGGAAAAGTTAACTATTAATCCTTTACTTGACACTAGCATGATTATGTAGTAGACGAGATGCCGCTTACATTAAAAAAAAAAACAAAATGTATTCATGATATGTATGAAATATCTTGGGCTAATTGAACAGCAAACTCCGCTTCTTTTTTGAAAATGAATAAATATTTACTCCGTTATGCAGAGGTCCCAAATTACAGTAATATACAACGTGTAACGTTAAATGCGCAAAACCTGAAAATAGTTTGATCAGAATAACGAGCAGAATTAATTGAACCACTTTTTAATATAGGTCACATTTTTCAAAAAATCTTCATTAAAAACGTTGCCGTGTCTATTTATTAATAGGTCAAGCAAGCCAATGTCAGCGCGGCGCAGCGGCTCGGTGACGATTCCTCCCTCGATAAAGCGTCGTCGCAGACGCAAGAAACGATCAGAATGGCCAGTAAAACTAAAACAGCACATAAAACCTTTAAATTTTTTTTAATGGCTTATATTCTTTCTGAAATAGATCAGTTGAATTAAAAATCAGTTGGGGTGTCTGAGGTTTTGCGCATTTAACGTTACACGTTGTATATACAACATAATTTTTAGTATACTGCAAACCTAAATATAGTTGGTTCAGAATAAGTAACTGAATCGATCCCAATCATTTTTACACCATGTTATATTTAGCTCCAAAAATATTTTAAATGGTAACAAGTTGGACGCCGAGGCACACTAAGTAGGTACATATCCGCTATCATTTATGCGCACAACACAGGTCACAGCCGGTCGGCCGGCGGCGCGTGGTAAGTGGTAACCAACTTTTTGTACGACCATCCAGGTAACATAACAAGCTTATAACTTTGTGTTTTTTCATGACACAGTTTTGAAACTTTACATAAAAATACTAGACACGTGTTTCGGGTTTCGCATATACTAAAAATAATGTTGTATAAATATTTTTTTTAATGGATGGACTATGGAATGTTGAAATGGATAGAAAGTGGGTGACAACCGAGTTGACGACTAATAGAGAAATATGGACCCTAAATAAATTGGGATAAGGGCAGGACAATGATGATTTTTTTTTTCCATCTACCGCTCCAGGATAAATGCGCTTATATTAACATAGTAGGTAGATATGTAGGTAGAAACTAGGCCTGCAAAACACCACGTCTGTATTTCGCTAAAAAGATTCAAATTTTGTATCGATAGCAGTCCTAAGCACAGTATGTAGTGATAGCGTTCAGTAAATATTGACATAGCAATGTTTTGATCAATCACATAAGTACCAGGTGCTTCGCAAATCTATGAGTAGCTAATACCTGTTTTACATTCCGATAGTTATGTTATGTAAGGCAATTGTTTCAAATATCACCTACACGATTTGCTTAAAACTGAAACATAGATACAGAAATACGACGTCGGTATTTTCATTAATCTCATGACGAGGGAAGCCCCGGGAGGCAACAGAATTACAGAACTACGTACTAATAAGTGTCCTTCAACCAAGGAACAACATTTCAATCTATCCAGTTCGCAGAATTTAATACATAACACATGTACCTACGAATATAACACAAACTCTACATTACGCTAAGTATATATACATGGAAATTATCGTAACTGTATATTTTTTTAGTAACTAGTGCTCACATAAGCAAGAGTCCTCAATTTGTAGAGAAAACTTGTTAAAAGGATTATTTAAATATTTGTTTCGAACCAATTCTCAGAAGTTTTATTGACTTTGGGAATTCTGAATTCATATTAATTAACATTATAATTATTATAAAGTATTTTGATACCCGAAACTCTGGAAGACCACACACACAAATTTTCTTTACAAAAAGGAATAGAGTACCAGATTTTAAATCATTGTCAATATTACACTAATCTTTAATCTCGTGACAGTAAGGTTGCTGGTGGGTTGCTACAACTGTCAAGTCTGTCAAAATCACAGTAATCTTTATTTCTATTGTAATAAGATTGCTAAAATTGATTTATTTATTTATTTAGATTTACCAACGTTGTTACAATACATACTTACCTATTTTCCAAAACATAGATACCAACACTGGGCCACCAACTTAGAATTACGTCTGGTCTGACAGTAACTACCTCAAATAGAACAATTAGGTAGATGCCACACGTGTCTCAGTGACTATCGATATCGGTGTTTAGAGACTTGAAATACAATGCAACGAACCCAACCTAATTTTAAGCTCCGGCAAAACTGAGGCGAATCCCGCTCGGGGTACGGGATCAAATTCGCTCGAACCGATTGTGCTATACTGATAATCATAATCAGCCAATGATGTTCCCACTGAGTGGGCCGAGTGGGCCGAAATCCACCACGCGGGCCCATATGGGTTGGTAGATATCACATGTCTTCGAATTTTTGGTTGTGTCAACATTTTTTTTTTTTTTGCCAATTATTAAGCCGATGTCGAATATTCTGCCGGCGTCACGTTTAGACGGCAGCGCGGAGGTGAGCCGTCGACTTTACACTTTCTTAGTTGATCTACAGTGTGTCGATTTTGTAAAAATCTCACCGTGAAAACTTGCGTGGAGTGAGCTGTCAGTGTCATCCCCCTGATGCTAGGGATTGACTAAGTAAAAATGCAGGGTTTTAATCTAGGAAAATAAAGAAAAAAAATGATATTTTGAGGAAGTTTCTGTTTTGCTATTTTATTTTAAAACCCCACGAAATAGTAATGTCTTGTTTTGATAACTAATATACTTACTAAGTTTTTAATTATATAAATTTATCAATAGAATTAACATAAAAAAATATTATTAAAATCTCGATTATGATTGTAACTGTATTCTTGCTCAATCCCTAGTATCAGGTGGGATGACACTGACAGCTCACTCCACGCTCTCTTCACCTAAGTTTTCACGCTGATATGGTTACAGAATCACACTGCTGATGCTAGTCGCCTACACAACGAACTCAAACACTGGGAATAGTCTCGATCAAGTTTCAGTCAACTAACTTGTATGGAGGTGGTTAAAATGGCAGGATTTATCACTTGACTTCGTAATCATTAAACAATCGATACGCGTAATCGCTTCCCGCATCCTACACAGGATTCACCACTTGATCTTTCATTTAAATAAAACATGCGTGTTTCTAAACGTACCTGTATATTTATCTATCTACCTATCGGCCTTCTCACGGAACTACACTCTAGGTATGTATTATTAACGTTTCGGGTTCTTTGCTGTCTTCCTACACGTTTTAGACCCGTAATAGAACTGTTTACATTATGGACCTTAACAATATTCTGAAGGCCAAAAGCGTCAGGGTAGCCCACGGAATTCAATTTTTTTTTTTTTTCATTTTTTGCAATTTGCAAAAAAAAACTTCGTGACCGTAAAATATATTTATTTATACAGAAGAATATTTATGTAGAATTATAATCATAAAAATCATCAATACCTCTCTAATTTCATGGAATGACTAGGTATTTCATAAAATCATGACATTTGAGGCCAATTCTAACTTAACCGTAAGGTTGGGCGTAAAGTTGGGTAAATATATGTATACATACAACATGTAACGTTAAATGCGCAAAACCTCAGACACCCCATCTGATTTTTAATTCAATTGACCTATTTCACAGAGAAAATAAGTCATTAAAAAAATTGTAAAGGTTTTATGTGCTGTTTTAGTTTTACTGGCCATTCTGATCGTTTCTTGCGTCTGCGACGACGCTTTATCGAGGGAGGAGTCGTCAAAGGGCCGCTGCGCCGCGCTGACATTGGGTTGCTTGACCTATTAATAAATAGATACGGCAACGTTTTTAATGAAGATTTTTTGAAAAATGTGACCTATATTAAAAAGTGGTTCAATTAATTCTGCTTGTTATTCTGATCAAACTATTTTCAGGTTTTGCGCATTTAAAGTTACACGTTGTATATATTAAATTTTATCCTCTGTATTTAAAATCAATATTAAACCGTAAAAATGTCTAATTTATCATATGGGTTTGTAACAACCACCTTATGCTCCGTAGAAGTAAATTTGAATTTCGCTGCCTTAACGCATCCCCCTTAAAAGCAGTTTGTTTGTACACCTACCAAGCTTTATATTCAGCGCTAAAAGCGGTTTGTTTGTACACCTACCAAGCTTTATATTCAGCGCTAAAAACGGTGTGTTTGTACACCTACCAAGTTTTATATTCAGCGCTAAAAGCGGTTTGTTTGTACACCTACCAAGCTTTATATTCAGCGCTAAAAGCGGTTTGTTTGTACTCCTACCAAGCTTTATATTCAGCGCTAAAAGCGGTGTGTTTGTACACCTACCAAGCTTTATATTCAGCGCTAAAAGCGGTTTGTTTGTACACCTACCAAGCTTTATATTTAGCGCTAAAAGCGGTTTGTTTGTACACCTACCAAGCTTTATATTTAGCGCTAAAAGCGGTTTGTTTGTACACCTACCCAGCTTTATACGAGGATTCAGCGCTAAAAACAGTTTTTTTGTACACCTACCAAGCTTTATATTCAGCGCTAAAAGCGGTTTGTTTGTACACCTACCAAGCTTTATATTCAGCGCTAAAAACGGTGTGTTTGTACACCTACCAAGTTTTATATTCAGCGCTAAAAGCGGTTTGTTTGTACACCTACCAAGCTTTATATTCAGCGCTAAAAGCGGTTTGTTTGTACACCTACCAAGCTTTATATTTAGCGCTAAAAGCGGTTTGTTTGTACACCTACCAAGCTTTATATTTAGCGCTAAAAGCGGTTTGTTTGTACACCTACCCAGCTTTATACGAGGATTCAGCGCTAAAAACAGTTTTTTTGTACACCTACCAAGCTTTATATTCAGCGCTAAAAGCGGTTTGTTTGTACACCTACCAAGCTTAATATTCAGCGCTAAAAACGGTGTGTTTGTACACCTACCAAGTTTTATATTCAGCGCTAAAAGCGGTTTGTTTGTACACCTACCAAGCTTTATATTCAGCGCTAAAAGCGGTTTGTTTGTACTCCTACCAAGCTTTATATTCAGCGCTAAAAGCGGTGTGTTTGTACACCTACCAAGCTTTATATTCAGCGCTAAAAGCGGTTTGTTTGTACACCTACCAAGCTTTATATCCAGCGCTAAAAACAGTTTGTTTGTACACCTACCAAGCTTTATATTTAGCGCTAAAAGCGGTTTGTTTGTACACCTACCAAGCTTTATATTTAGCGCTAAAAGCGGTTTGTTTGTACACCTACCCAGCTTTATACGAGGATTCAGCGCTAAAAACAGTTTTTTTGTACACCTACCAAGCTTTATATTCAGCGCTAAAAGCGGTTTGTTTGTACACCTACCAAGCTTTATATTCAGCGCTAAAAACGGTGTGTTTGTACACCTACCAAGTTTTATATTCAGCGCTAAAAGCGGTTTGTTTGTACACCTACCAAGCTTTATATTCAGCGCTAAAAGCGGTTTGTTTGTACTCCTACCAAGCTTTATATTCAGCGCTAAAAGCGGTGTGTTTGTACACCTACCAAGCTTTATATTCAGCGCTAAAAGCGGTTTGTTTGTACACCTACCAAGCTTTATATCCAGCGCTAAAAACAGTTTGTTTGTACACCTACCAAGCTTTATATTTAGCGCTAAAAGCGGTTTGTTTGTACACCTACCAAGCTTTATATTTAGCGCTAAAAGCGGTTTGTTTGTACACCTACCCAGCTTTATACGAGGATTCAGCGCTAAAAACAGTTTTTTTGTACACCTACCAAGCTTTATATTCAGCGCTAAAAGCGGTGTGTTTGTACACATACCAATCTATATATTCAGCGCTAAAAACGCTTTTGTTTAACACACTCCCGAAATAAAAGAATATACGTAAACCTCACATTTTTTATCATACTGCAATTTATAAAAGAAGTATGATATGCAAAAATGGCGGTGTAGTCTCGAAGCGACTGGAGAGAACGACGGATAATAATATTCTTTCATCTCTTGACAAATTAAATTACGCATACTACAAGAGCGGATATGCTGAAGGCCTGAAACACTTCACGCTCATGAGGATATTATTATTTTTTGTTTCCATTTTATTTTTTCATCCCGCATTAATCTTAGAATGTTCAAAGAGAAACCATGCTGTTAAGGATATTTTTTTCAAGTTCCTCATTCAATATTTTGAAAAATGTCATCATCATCAAGTTATCATCTGCCTAGCATTTTCCCAACTGTGTTGGGGTCGGCTTACAGTCTAATCTAGCTCTATGTCATGGAGCGACTCCTATCTGTCCTCCGCCACCCGCAATGGGTACCTACTTAATACGATACCCCTTGGTAAGACTGGTTGTCAGACTTTCGGGCTTCTGACGACCCGTAACGACTGTCAAAGATCCACAAATGACAGCCGGATGCTTCCCGAGGCAAGGCTCTTGGTATATAAATATGGTCACCCATCCTCGGATCAACCGTGGCAAGCGTAACTTAACCTGATCGATCGACCCGTGCGGCTGTTATTACTTAGCCACAAGTCCCCTCCTGACTGTACTAGGTATATCATCAAAAACAAAACATAATATTTTATATTGAAGAAGAAGACAATTCTTGCCAGAAATTACCCATATTTAGTAAAACCAAAACAGACCGGGCGCAAATTCTGTACAAGACACTACACTGGAATTAACAAGTTTCATTAACATGCAAATCGATGTTACGAGTATACAGGACTGAGACGTAATCTCTTTAGCCAGCTAAGCCCAAATATATTCAGCTACGATTGCCATTTGATTGCATCCTGCCTGATAATTACCGCATGTTGGTGTATGTTGGTAGTAACGAAGCAGCGGCGACATGATTAATATTTAGTTACGGAGAAGAATACTAATCATGTTATTTCTTGGACGTTGTGTTTGCGAAATGAAATTACTTAAAAACTTTTTTTTTACCTACTTGGGAAGAGACTTGACCCCACGACACAGGAAATCGGGTCCAGCACCCTAATTGCGTAACAACACGCTAGCAGTCTCAATCTAAACAACTTTGTAGGATATTGCTAATTAATTGTTACATATATTCGAATTTGTCTGCTCTACAACGTAACTAACGCAATGAATATTGTTGAACTATCACAATGAAATCCATTGCGTCTGATATTGTGTTACGCAATTAGTCCGCAGGTAATTTGTACAAAATGTAGCACCTAAGGTTCCTTTGTAATCTATTACTATTTTTTTTTTAATATTGTACCATGTTTTTCTGAACGGAATTAAGTTTTATTTCATTTATGATCTGTGACGATTATTTAGGTACCTTCATAATACACATACGAGAATCAATCCTAAGTATTCTGTATCTATGAACTAGAAAAGCCTTATCTATTTGGAAGAGTTAGGGGAAGGTCGGGTAGCCCCGGACACTTAAATAAATTGTAAATAAAAGTACCAATTAATGAAATTTCTATCTTTATTTTGTACTTAAAATTAAACTAGGAACTTTTTTGATAATATGAATTAAAAATTACTAAACATATCACATTTTTTAAAGGAATATAGTACGAATATTTGATGTTATTTTTTTGGCGTTAATATAAATAGCGGGTAGCCCCGGACATATTAATCAATCGTGGCCGAATCGTTTCTTGGCCTTAAAAACGTCACAAACACAGTCTTCATGGGCCCAGTCCTTACAGTTTTGGGACTGTATCCAGTCCTCTTCAAATGTTTCTCCACATATGATAGGTACACTCGTGACTCGGTTTCCTTTTCTCGATCTTGGTGTGAAATAGTTTAATTTTTTTTTTGTTTTCAATATCTTTTTAGCACACTTTTTGTCCTTTCTCTTGGTCCTTTTTTAATTGTTTCTACTTGTTCCTTTATTTTCTACTTCTTTTTTATATGGTGAAGAGGTTATAATCTCGCTCTTTTGGGTTTTTCGAGCTCGCCTTAACAAGCGTTTTTTGATGCATCAGGAAATGGTGAGAGATGTTTTAATAAATTTGTTGAACTGGAAATAAAAACTCACTTGCGACTAACTTACTCGGCTTCTACTCTAGAGGACATACATTTACAATAACGCAACACGTTTAGTTTCTTAGGAATGTCAATGTGAAATGTTAATCTTAAAATCTTAAATGACCGGGGCTACCCGCCGTCCGGGGCCACTCGCCGTCCGGGGCTACTCGCCGTCCGGGGCTACTCGCCGTCCGGGGCTACTCGCCGTCCGGGGCTACTCGCCGTCCGGGGCTACTCGCCGTCCAGGGCTACTCGCCGTCCGGGGCTACTCGCCGTCCGGGGATACTCGCCGTCCGGGGCTACTCGCCGTCCGGGGCTACCCGCGTTCCTGGGCTACTCGCCGTCCGGGGCTACCCGCCGTCCGAGGCTACTCGCTGTCCGGGGCTACCCGCCGTCCGGGGCTACTCGCCGTCCGAGGCTACCCGCCGTCCGGGGCTACTCGCCGTCCGAGGCTACCCGCCGTCCGGGGCTACTCGCCGCCCGGGGCTACCCACCGTCCGGGGCTACTCCACGTCCGGGGCTACCCGCCGTCCAAGGCTACTCGCTGTCCGGGGCTACCCGCCGTCCGGGGCTACTCGCCGTCCGAGGCTACCCGCCGTCCGGGGCTACTCGCCGCCCGGGGCTACCCACCGTCCGGGGCTAGTCCACGTCCGTGGCTACCCGCCGTCCGAGGCTACTCGCTGTCCGGGGCTACCCGCCGTCCGGGGCTACTCGCCGTCCGAGGCTACCCGCCGTCCGGGGCTACTCGCTGCCCGGGGCTACCCACCGTCCGGGGCTATTCGCCGTCCGGGGCTACCCGCCGTCCGGGGCTACTCGCAGCCCGGGGCTACCCACCGTCCGGGGCTACTCGCAGTCCGGGGCTACCCGCCATCCGAGGCTACTAGCCGTCCGGGACTACCCGCCGTCCGGGGCTACCCGACCTTCCCCTAATATCCTAACAAACTAGACTACATCTATCGGTTACCTACATAGTTAATTGTTTCAGCAAATTGACACTAGTAATCTCTCAGTACATCGGGAACGTTACGTACGACCCTTGGGTGGAACCATGTCATAAAAGCTTTCAAGGAGACCACTAGGTACCTACTTACCTATATCTACAGGGGACGGAGGTTTACACATAAAGTTATTTCAAAGTCAAACACCGAACCCACGTTACTGGAATATCTTTGATATTACGACGGTCGGGAATAAACCAGATAAAATAGAAATTTTATATATGTATTAAAATTATATTTCAATCCATTGGTCACCAATGGGAAATTCCGTAGTTGCTTAATACAAAGCCAGGCGAAAACCCCTTATGCTAAAGGTGTAAGGGTCGTATTCGTTTGCTGCGACACCTATCTCCAAGAAGTAATATCCCAGTCCCTGTGAACCCGGCTTAGTAGAGCACAATATATCGTGTCTAAAAGACTTTAGATATCCGCTGTTGACTTTATTGGAACACCCGTAAAGGACATTGGATTAAAGCCGGATCTCTTCATAATATTCATAAAATTAAATTTCTGAAAGTTGTCTCTTACTTATAATAACCATATTGAAACTTTGTACTTTTAAGCCTTTCCGTAACTCACCAGCATTTCTTTATGAATACTGTGAGGTGCTGACTGTACGCCAGCTGGTATCGTTTCAAAACAACATGCTATCTTGGAGTGCAATCTAACCCTGGTATAAGGCGGAAAGCTTTACCTGTAAACATAGTTATTACACTAAAAAACCGGTCAAGAGCAAGTCGGACTCGCGCACCGAGGGTTCCATACCATAAAATATAATAGGTATTAAATTTTGGAAGTTAAAATACGATCAAACTGAAAATATACTGACCATCTTAAAGTAGTGATACAACTGACTGTCGGCTTTGTAAACATGTGGACACCATATAACTATCTACTAGCAAAAACTAACTAATTCTCTACACACCCTATCACACACGTACACTTAACTTCATCACCTACAAACCTAGATGACAGCAACCCTTTCATTCTCGTAAAGTACGCTACGTGCTGAAACACAGGCTATAAACCTAGTTCGGCAGCAGATGCTAATAATAAGACAACAACTGTAACTGATTTATTTCATAAGTATGAGTAGCTGAGACAAATTGTGTATCGTTTATTCCTTGTGGTCAAATAAATATTATATTATTATACCTATTTACTATACCTTTAATAAAACTCAAATAATTCTACTACAATGGAATCCAAAAATACGCATTTAAAAAATATTGCTACGCACTGAGGGTCTACGCGTGCAGCGGTGCTACGGAGCGTAGAGCAATTTTGTGTACACTATGAAAACATGTACGGGACGTTATTCATCAAGACTGCGTAATCACAAGAATATGATCATGTACAGGGCCGAAAGCTAAATGCTAAGAATGGTAGCTGATGGGCATTGTTTGTTGATGGTGAACTAATACGTGAAATATAATAACGCCATTCACATTTCTAGGTAACAAATTCATTTCTATTTTCCGGTGTGATTGATTCTCCAAACAATGAAATACTATAAACACGTAGGTACCGCAATATTAAACGTAGACCATAGTTTGTGATCGCTCGATCACATACGTAAGTTGCGTTATACGCACGTATAACAAAATCATAAACATTCGGGGGGGCGGGGAGGGAAAGTGCGTCACGCTTCCGGTTTCAGTTTCATTACTGATATTGGTACGTAAGCTGCTTCGATTCAATTTCCTCGGTTCTGCTCACATTTCAAGACTGAAGTTTAGATTACGACGAGCCCATGCGGGATGCGCCTTACTCGGTTCTCCATATTATAAGTAGGAGATGTTATTTACATAAAATGACTCCGACATGCTGCTGAACAAATTCATTCTTGAGCACAAGGTTAGATACATCCAGACTGCTTTAAATATTTATAACCAACTAGGTACTTCATTTGCTAAACAAGTAACTAACTTTCAAATACTCGTCAAGGTCTATTTACACCCACTCATTACTATTCTTTCCGAATTCTTAGGAAAACAGAGAAAAGCGATTGATTTTCCTCTAAAAAATAATAGCCGCAATTGTATTTCAGTGTGTACTTTCCCTCCACTTATATAAAACAACACCTACCCCCCGCCGCTTCGACACTGCGTTGTTGACGCCATCAGCAGGACATGAGCTGAATAAAAATGTGGCCATTATTTATTCTACCTCTGTTGACTCGTAAGAAACTGCCATCAAACCTTCGTGCCAAAATTCGTCGGCAAATAGAAAATATTGACGTAGGCAAAATGTTTTTCCTTCACTAAAAAGTTGCTCTAGGGATTTTTTGAACTGATCCTTAGATGGCACTTGCCAGTTGCGTACCTAAATAACATCAGCTTGTTAGGAACTATTGATATACATCGTTTTTCGCAATCAATCTGATTCCAGAGTATATTCAGCCTATAATGTCCCCACTCAGGCTGAATGAATGAATAGAGAGGAGACCTGTGTCCCAGTGGACACAGGTCTCCTCTTTCTGTTAGGGAGTGGGAGTGCGCCATAATCCACCACGCGGGCCCAGTAGCGTTATGTCACATATCATAGATTTTTTCGGTTCTAGGACATGCCGGTTTCCTCACGATGTTTTGCTTTACAGTTTTGAGAGCAGTGGTGATATAATAATTTAGACAAAGTAACGTGCCTGCTTGGGTTCGAAACAACTCGTATGTCGCGGCCGCTTCCACTGGGCCACTACTGCTGATCTTATTCCAAGTTATAATTAAATGTAAAAGGCAATAATAACATCTTGCCCAATATTTTGGAACAGCTCTTTACCTTTATTAGAAAATTGCCTTCATGTTTCTGAAGGGAATAAGGGTTGACATGAAAGGCTTCGCCGTAATTGCTATTTGCGTGTAAACTCCATTATTATAGGTCGCGTCGCATGTAACAAAGGGCTATTATGTCAGAGCACTCGGGTTTCCAGATAAATCTAATGCTCGTATCAACTTGATACTGTCGCGACCTGTCAAATTGATTTAATATTTAGATAATGTTTTTAATGAAGACAAACGTCGCCGGTTGCCCACATTTTAGAAATACCTACAGTAGATAGGTAATCAATAATCATACACTTTACAATCATATTCGGCTTCCAGTCTAACCGGATACTGCTGAATACCAGTATTTTACACGACTGCGACTGCCTGTCTGACCACAGCCCAGTAACAAGCTAATACGATGCCTCTTGGTAAGCCTGGTTGTTAGACTTTAGGCTTCTGACGACCCGCAACGACTGTCAAAAATCCAAGAATTACAATGTAAAGGACTTTTTATTGTAAAAGAACTAGGGAAACTTTCAAGAGTGTATAGTCTAACGTTGCAACTTCTACTATCGATACGTTAAGCAGAAGATTGGGTAGGTATAAATTATTTTAGAAAAGAATGAAAAAAAAAGCTGTGTGTGCTATAACTTATATATTTTTCATAAATAAGTGTTAACAATTCAAAAAGTAGGAAAATAATTTCACAGCACGTATAAAAACGTGTCCGCGTGAATATCAGGTGTTCAATATCAATCACGTGACAGGCATCCTTTACATCCTCAACAAATCACTGCAATATCCTGTGTGCCGATTCGAAATATCAAACAACACACTCGAAGCATTTAGGGTACAATTTTAAAATATTAAATGGAAAAAGGTGGGTAAATATGTACAGTAGCTAGCCGTAAGTCCAAGTTTGCAAAGGATATTTTCCAGCGTCGATTTTTTTTTTTCGCACACTAGTGTTTCAACGCACTGCTAAGCGCCGAGAGTTGAAAATCCAATATTATTTGACGCGCTCGGATTCGCTCTGTTGGATTGGCAATGCTCGGCTCACTACCGAGAGTTGAAAATCCAGTGCGCGAAAATCCCGCCGCGATATCTTTGCGTTCGGGGTCTAAGTATGAGACATCGAGCTTTAGAAAGAGGGTATCACACACATAAGTGACAGAGACAACGCTCAACAAAGCTTTTAATCGACTTCAAAAAAATGGAGGAGGTACTTCATGGTTGTTTTTTTTTTTCTTGATATTTACGGCCAGATAGTATAACGTATACAGCAGATATACTTAGACAATACCTAGTAATATTTAGATAAAAGCTAAAAAAAAATATTCTGTTTTATACTACAAACAAAATTATCAGCTTCAGTCTGATTTCGTAAATTAAATTATTCACATGACATCCCATAAGAACATATGGCAACAATTAAAAACTAAACTAAAACAATAAATAATAGGTAGATACATACTATTAGACATAGGTATTTACATATTTATAACTAAGATTGTCATATAGCCACGTCACGTCTGATTCGCTGAACTACAATAATATAATTAGTAATTAGGTATCATATGACTATCATAGTCCCAACAATGTAAATTCCGCTATCTAAAGTATATATTGCATTTTCCGTAGGTATAGCTTGATTCGTCAGCAATCAGAAAAATAATAACTTAAATATAGGTAATTAATTACTAAATGTAAATCCGATATTTTGGTCAGTTACGATGTATTGGTTCAATTTTGTAAGGTTCTGTTTGCCCGGTTTCGCTTAGGTAGTTTCTAACGTAAATATTAGTGTAACTTACGCCATCTGTTGAGTAGTTGTAGAATCGAGTCACAACCGGAAAAATTCCGGATAGTTCCGGTTAAAGTTTATGTAATAGAGTATTGTATTGAGCTTTTCATCGCATATAAATACATAGTTTATAATATACAAAAGCTTATAGAGTGCGTTAAAATACTCTATTTAAGACTCTGACTCTCTTTGACTCTGTCTTTGAATTAAATTGAATGAATTCCAGCCACTTCAGCATTCAGAAAATTGTTATTTTGCGCAAAACGTGCAAAAACAATGCCGTTTAAAAACCTGAAATCCGATAATTATTTCTTCGAAAAAAATGTAGGCAACCCTAGTTCTACTATACGTTTTATACAGTAATTGTATCCAGTACGTTTATTTGCAAACTTTTGAAATCAATTTTTATAAAAAAGAGGCAAATGTACGGGTCACCGACACCACTCTTTTGACTCCTCACAAAAGTTGTAAGTAAAAATGCATCCTGATATTAAACGATACACTCACTGCCAATATTTGTGCATTATTGTAACAAATCTTATATTAACGTTATTGCTATTATGTAGTCTTAACTTGTTCCAATATATTTCATAACAATAGGTACTCTTACCTTCTGTTACCCCTTGTGAGTATGATAATACCTTAATTTATTTATTTATGTACTAAAATGAAAAACAAAAATCCATTTAAATACCAAATATTTTCTACTACTAAATGGCAATATGATATAAATGGATGTTTTAATATAATTTGGGAAAACTTTACAGTTACTTATGTGTATTTTTAAACAACTATGTTAGTATGTTTATTATAATAATTAGTCTTTACCGCTTATTGGAAGAATTTATATCTAACTCATCTAAATTACTCATTTGTATTGACATTACTTTTTACTCCTATTATTTGCATATTCTTGCCAGTAACTGCAATGTTTATCCAATGTACGGTATATTATGAACATACTATAGTTGATGCATTTCAAGGGCGCTGGTCATTCATTGCATTTTAAGCCTTATGTAAGTGACAGAAAAGTCAACTGACGTGCGCTAGTGATTTGCATCGACTATACTATGTACGACTTGCTTACAAACTAAATTTGTTTTTACAGTGTATAATAATGTGCTTTGGCTAAAAAAACAATACTTTTGAAATATACAACCAATAAAACTATAATTACAAAAAGCGTTTCCGATATAACAATAGGTTACTATCTATTCATAATAGTATAACATAATGACTTAGATTAAGAATAAATGAGCGTTTTATGGACAAAGATACGTTCGAAAATATAATACTATACTAAAACTAGTTTTTTTTTTTCATGATCCAATTGGCACAGCCCTTGCAAGTATTTTCTTTCATTTAAAAGCATCAATATGTTAAAACTCGTTCATTGCATGAACATTTGTAGTAGAAAAGTGATGGAAACAATGCCAGCCCCGACACTGGCATCAACTAAAAGGCACAATCTTTTAGATTGACTCTCATTACAAAGTCACCGCCGGCAGCTGCTTAAGTTCTATGTTACAAGATATTTTGACATTTAAACATTAATTATTTTATGTAACAACACCTGCTATACCGCTGGTTGAATCGATGCGTTAAATTATAGTGACTAGTATGTATTTACATTACATTAACCAGTTAATTCCTTATACACATAGGCATGTTGTGGGTCCAGTCTTCTTTATATGAATAACAATTCAATACTTGTGTAGTAACGCTAAAAGGCTATAATTATTTTTTAATGTTTACAATACCCGAGGGAAACTCATGCCTTATAAATTAAAACATATCGACAGAAACATATATTTTGTAAATGCGAAAAAATTATTTGGCAACATATTTTTTTTGCTATTTTTTTGTGGTGCACACAACAACATATCAATCTATACATTTCCAGTTTTAGCTATCCTCGCATTTTATAGGCTTTTCGAACAATGAAGAGTCAGCTTGTCCTGGAAATATATTGCTTGATAGTGTCGTCGTGCGTACCTTTTACATGGTACTCGTAGTAAGGCCAGCAAAATGTTGCCAAATGACGCTAGTAATACGGTGTTTTTAATTTACCACAAAATGCCTTATAAAATTAAAATGAACTTGAATACTTAGAAACGAAAATATATTAAATCAAATCACCTGATATAATCACATTTATAAAGATATTCTGTCATAGGAATAAGTTCAACTTCTAAGCATCTATTTCCAATAAAAAATATGTAAGTTCTATAATTTTCTGTTTTTTACTAAGTATTTGATTGTAGTTTTGTTTGTGTGTTTCTTTGGTAGTTCATAGATAGAAAATGTCACGTAAACATGCTTTATGAGTGTTCCAAGAATTATCTCAAGTATGAATCATGTGATATGTATGACTCATACTTTCATAAGAATATTTCTCTCAACTGATTCTTTAGGAGAAAATCGCTTTTATATTTCCCAATGATATCTACACTATTATTAGTCGCATAACTATACTTTTGGTCAATGTCACCCATGTGGTGTTTGGTTTTTCCAGCCAGAATTTCATGATGCAATAACCATGTGAAGTTTAAATATTTAATATATTTTTAATATAGGGCAAAGATAAGATTAATGGCTTAGAAAACGTCATGCTTCATTGATTACCTAACAGATTATGACTCATTTTAATTAAGAGGTCATAGATGTGACAAATTAATTAACTTACACAATGAGAAATGGCCAGACATGTTTAAATATGTTCTAGTAAATGCTGAGTATATTCTTTTGTTACTTCTTTTCTCCATGGATAGGGCATCCTGAAATATACAAAAGTAATTTTCATACACATTGCCTCGTTTGCTTAGAAAATTATACCATTAGAAATAATGATGATGCTGCAGGATAAAATTATTTATTTTAACATCTGCAGAGATATTTACCTTAATGTTCAATTATCATGCAACCATAACTTTGATTGTCCTTTCTATAGTACTCCTGCACATAGGACAGTTCTCCATTCCTTTGCTTGCACACGGCTGGCAGCAACACATGTGTCCACATGGTACAAATACTACTTCGCTCTTCGCATCCATACAAATAACACATTCTGCCTCCACTGTGTCCTCAGATTGGTTATTTGTCACCACTCCAGTACATGTCTGTTCTTCACTCAGTTCTACATCAGATGGAGCACTTGGAGCAACAGAAGAAGATGCTTCAAAGTTGTGATTCTGACTTTTGGCTCCTACATAGGAGTTTATTGCTCTTATAATACCTTCTCTGTCACAAACCAATGAAACACCACTCAACTTTAGCTCTTCTGGAGTGATGTTTATCAACGATTCACCAGAAAATAAGAATTTAACCAAGAATGGCAGACAATGTATAACACCTTCCTGTAAGAGATAGTTTGCGAGAGCTGGGTCCAAACTTTTCCCTATGTCCAATAAAGTTCTTGGCGCTGAGTTGATTAACTTCTGATAATTTTTCAACCAAAAATCATTAGACTTATTTGTTTCACTTTCCATCTCTCTTAAAGTTTCAACGAGCTGTTTTCGTCTTTTATTCTGTTGACCAAAAAGATCATCTAACAAAGTAACCAAATGAATTCTCTGTTGAAGCAACTCGTTATAATTATAAGTTATTTGCAATTTCTTCTTTTCTTGTTCAATAACACTGAGGCGTGCTAAATGTGAAGAAACCAATGATATTTCCTGGTTAAGACTCCAGGTTCTGGCATCAGTTTTTTCCAACAGTGATGCAACCATTGCCATTTGAATATCCTGATCTTCTAGAAGTTGTCCCACTAACATGGTGCGTGACTGATCTTTAGCATTTAATAACTCTGTCAATTTTTCACTTACTTCTAAATCTTGTATGAGCACACTCTGTTTCATATTATTCATAGAATCGTCATAATGTTTCTTGGAATGTCTCATTGAGTAGTCTTCTTCTATGAGCACTTCCATTGCTCTTAAAACATCAGCCTTTCTAATATTATCATAATTTTGCCGAGTGATTTCAAGTAGCCTGTCATGTTCAGCCTGTTCATACGCAAGTTGCTGTTGTATAATTTCTGGATTTAAATTTTCTGACTGAATGAAGTTCTTAACTAAACATTCAATTTCTTTTTCGTCATCTTGTATAGCTTTGATCAGATTTTGCCGATCAATTTCTTTCACAATGTGAACTTTAGCTATCTCATTGTCCAGCTCCATCTGTTCTTGTAGTACTTGATTTAAAAACTTTTCTCTTTGTTCTTTAGCTGCTTTATGTAGCCTGTGTTCTTGTTTTATAATGGCAGCTTCTTGTTCCTCCCAAGTCAGTGTATTGCGTCTCACAAATGGGTCCAGAACCATGTTTGGTATTTGGACTGTGGGCATATCTTTTTCAATGGAAATTGGTGGATTATAGTCTACATTCATTTTATCACATAAATATTTCATAATTTCAGCAGTATCCTGTATAGCAATATCAGATGGAGGGAATAAAAACTGTTCACCATCTATCATTAGTGTTATCAGATTAGTAGCTAAACATAGTTCTGGACAGAGTTCATATAAATCTTTATTTTCAGTGAGGTTCAGTTTTCTTAGATTCTTCAGCTTACCTACTGATGGTGTTAGGCTTCGTAACTTATTATTTGATGCATCTAATATTTGTAATGACTGCATAAACTGTATATTATCAGGTAGGGTTTTAATTTGATTATCTTGAATGTACAGCTCAGTCAGGTTTACCAAATATCTAATATCACTAGGTAGCTGGGAAAATCTATTACTGCTAAGATTGATAACCGTAAGAAGGTATAAATCTGACAATTGACCTCCTTCCTCCAATGATTGTAAACTGTTATTGTGCAAATACAAACGTTCTTTTCTGTATACCTTGCATATAGAAAATGTACCGGACGGTACTTGGCGCAGCTGGCACTCGGACAAATTAAAATCTGGTTCAGGCGATTCTCTGGCAATATATAACTTCCTTTCTAGTCTAGCTCGGGCATCATTATCATTATTTTGTCTCCCAAACAACGACATTGTCGTTCGGTTGACGCACGACACAGCACAACCCATTAAACAATACGAATAATTATTTAACAACCTTCACAATCGTCACCGACTTTGGATATTCATTGCAAATTGATTATCGTACAACCTTACGTAGAAAGTATTATCACAGTTTCCAATTCATTATCAAGCAATGAAAAATAAACCGAAAACAATAGTAAATAATCAATCAGCAGTACATGAACGCTATGAAGAGGCACTCACTAGTGACAGATGACAGTTTTGACATTGACCAATTCATTTTCTTTCGTAGTTCCGTTCCACTCAAAGTGCGGGAATATTCGAAAAGAAAAAAACGTTTTTCATACTACTCTGCTACTCTTGTGTTTTATTTATTTAAAATTATTACCTTCTGATGAAATTATTAGGTGTACGACTTAATTTCACCAGATTTTTTCTTAGAGCTTAAAGCTATTTATATTTAAAACAGAAATATTTCCGCGGTCTTTTGTGTTTTTGTAGGGATCTAAACAAAGACTATTATAACCACTTGACTGCGTATACAGTGCCCCGACGCACGAAAACTATTAGTATTTTGTCGCCTATGTATAGGCTACGGTACTAGTAGCAATTTTAGTGGTGTCCAAGTGTTAGACCTGCGTGCACGCTAAATTAATATATTTTTTTTATAACGTTTATGCAATTATAACGCATCAAAATGCCTTCATGCGCGGTGAAGTGGTGTGGGAGACATTCTTAGACATCTAGTAACAAAAAGGATGACATAACTTTTCATCGGTACATAAACATTACGAAACATTATTTTTGATTTAATCAGATTATAAGCCACTGCAGGGGTCTATTTAAAATGGTGGCTGGGTAAACGAGCACACTTTTTGAGTCGCGCGTTGATGTCTTTTGGAAAAGTCTCGTTCTTGTATTAGACAATTCTAATGCTTCTATCCCTTTCTTTCCTTTTGTATGTTTATCGTAAAAAATAGTGCTGTTATCTTTAATAGCTGAAAGTTGATATCGAGAAAAATAAAATGAATACATTTTTTATTCAATTCACATACTTTAATAAAATAACTATCTACTATTAACCGACTTCAAAAAAGAAATACCGACGAACTGAGAACCTCCTCGGTTTTCAGTTCGTCGGTTTTTTTTTTTTTTTGTATTTTCCGGGATTTTTTAGTTCTTTCTGTCCCCGACCGGGGCCGATCAGTCCATTTCCGGGATTTTTTTTTGTAATTGATTGATTTTGATTAAATATTATTTCTATGATTTTGATTTAGTATTTATTATAATGTTAAAATCCATTTTATCGATATCGACTATTTTCTCTTAATGAAGTATAGCAGCCCTAACGATGCAACTTAACCTTGAACTGACCAATTGCAGCCGCGCGTTCTTCCTCATCCCCCGGCCCGCAGTAGTGAGTCGTGTGCTTCGAAGAAATCGGCCCATACGCTCTCTAGTGGTTATATTCTCTATGGATCTAAAGGATCGGACCCAAGATTTTAGTACAAACGTTTCAGAAGTGATAATTTGGATCTTAGTGATCAGCCGCACCCTGGGCAGCCTCGAAAGTTTGAAGATCCGGAATTGCAAGCTTTACTGGATGAGGACTCAACGCTAACGCAAAATGAGCTTGCAGCTCAATTAGGAGTCACCCAAAGAGCTATTTCCAAGCATTTGCACCAAATGGGGAAATTTCAAAAACTTAGAAGATGGGTCCCACATGTGTTGACCGAACATAACCTAAGTCACCATGTCTTTCACTGCTTGCCCAGCAACAAAAAAGGACTTCTTGTGGAAAATTGTGACGGGTGATGAAAAGTATATTTTTTACGAGAATCCTAAACGTAAAAAGTTGTGGGTAGATCCCGAGCAACCCTCTACATTGACGCCGAAACCGAACTGCCACTTAAAGAAAGTTCTTCTGTGTATCTGGTGGGACATGAAGGGTGTGCTTTATTATGAACTTCTGGAAACTGGTCAGACGGTGACAGTGGAACGCTACAGTCGACAACTGAATAAACTGAGTGAAGAACTGGATCAGAAATGGGCATTTACTGGCCAAGGAAGCCGGCAAGTCATACTGCTGCATGACAACGCTCGACGTCACGTTGCTCGTGCGACTCAAAAGACCCTCTTTGGTTTGGGATGGGAAAATCTCCCGCACGCGGCATATTCACCAGACTTGGCCTCATATGATTATCATTTGTTCCGGTCAATGCAGCACGGCTCAGTGAATAAACAGTTCAAAACACTGGATGATGTGCGTAAATTCGTCGATGATTTTATTGCCTCAAAGCCTGCGAGTTTCTTTCGCGACGGCATCCGTATGCTGCCCGATAGATGGCGCAAGGTCTTAGAACAGGATGGACAATATTTTCTCAAATTAAGTTCGTTGTTCACTATTTTTTTATAATCAAAAAAATTACTTAAAAATCTGTAAAAATGAAGTCATACACCCAATAGTTAATTCTTGTTATTAATTTGTTACATGAAACTATGTTAACGTAAATAATTAGAGACATTGTTATTAGTTGAGAGCTTGGGACAGAAATGGTGCACCTTTTAAACCAAATAATTATCGAGTTTAATTGAAATTAATCGTCGTTATAAGGATTCTTCCACATTATGCATTTAAGATGGAAATGGACCATGACTACAGGTTAAGTAAACAAAGATTATACCAACTGTCGGGCGTCAAAGCATCAGCCGCATTGTCCAAGTAATGCTCAAGGGGATTAAGCTGTGAACTAGTGCTAGAATGGTAACTCCGAGCGTGTAACATTATTATCAATCGTTATTATTATCCACTTCAGACATAGACCGCTTCTGAGGGGCTTGTGGCTAAGTAATAACAGCCGCACGGGTCGATCGATCAGGTTAAGCTACGCTTGCCGCGGATGGTCCGTGGATGGGTGACCATCTTCACATACCAAGAGCCCTCTGTGCCTCGGAAAGCACGTTAATCTGTTGGTCCCGGCTGTCATTCGTGGATCTTTGACAGTCGTTACGGATCGTCAGTGGCCCGAAAGTCTGACAACCAGTCTTACCAATGGGTATCGGATTTCCCACATTAACTGGGTTGTGGAGGTCAGATAGGCAGTCGTTCCATGTAAAATACTGGTATTCAGCTGCATCCGGTTAGACTGGAAGCCGACCCCAACATAGTTGGGAAAAGGCTAGGCAGATGATGACTCAGATCCAGCCATCAAAATATGAAAGAAATAAGAAAAGTTGTATAGGTAATACATTTATTTATTAAGAATTAAAACAAACTGTACAACATCCTAATACCTAATTACTTATAATTAACATGTACTGTACATTGATTCTGTAGGTAAAAGTTATCTATAGACGTGACTGTCATCGTTGTACCACTTTTTAGTCACTTTTGATGGAAAGCGAAATGGAGAATAGTCTTGAGTTCTTTTTGGAATTAAAGAACCATAAATAGTTTCTTTCTCACCTCCGTCATGTTCATGCCCTTTCGAAATTTCGTCTGAATAATCATGATAGTCATGATCAGGATAGTGTTCAATATGCTTTTGATACCAGTCATCTTGATTTTCGTTTGGCTTTTCATTCTTATGTAGTTTCGGGGAATGTATGCTTGTATATTCATTATTTTCTCGATAGTGTTCTTGGGGTTTAAAATCTGGTTCAGAAACATATTCTTCTTCATAATGTTTATACCATGGAGGATTACTTTCCCTATCTGGAACGGTTTTCTTCGATTTATCTTTTTTAGGATTTTTTGTTTTTGATTCATATTTTGCTTCGTACATATTATTTATAAATCTAATAGCAGACTGTATCTTATCTTCTTCCTGTTTATTTGCTTCAGTTGGCAAGGGAGAAACAAAATCACTAACTGCTTTCATTTGTGGGGATTCATAATGGTTATGATAGTGTCCATTCATTTTATAAACACTCAGATCTGGTGTCTGGGAAGGATAAACGTGCATTTTTATTATTTTTGATAATCTATCAAAAGCATCGAGTAAATCTGCATCAATCACTTTTTCGTCTGGTGGACTAGAATGATCATCACGTGTAGAGATATCAACAGCCAATTCAGGATCAGCCTGATGACCCAGATGCTTCTCAGTTTGGCTATTTCTTTGTTTTACTTCTGCAACATTTCGGCCCTGGATTTCTTCATTATGATTATGATTATGATTCGTCATAAATTTTGACAGGGTGTCAAAATGAACCGGTGAATGGCTTTCTGGTGTAGTTTGGCGGTGCTGTGTAGCTTTGGGTGGATTGTAAGCTATTTTTTTACCAATACGAAAGCTTTCGTTTTCCGACGGCGACAGGATTTGCGGCTCTTTACTAAAATAATCAAATACATGAAAACTAGGTACGTCAGGTAACATGAATGTTTCAGCTGCTGGTAATATTTTGATAGCCACAGCTTTACCTTGGTGGTATCCAATGCCTTGACCTTCAAATGGTTTATTCTTACCATTCTTTTTTTTAGTTTCTGTCTTCTTAGGAGGGTTTTCGTCTGCTTGGCCGCTGTCCCAATCTGCGTCGCAGTACATTTTGTTCAATTTTTTTGTATCCTTATCTGACAGTCCTACTCTTTGGCCGATTTCAGCACCAGCCTGGAAAATAAAAAATGAACCATTATAATTGATAAGGTCTTGACCCTTGATTATACATTATATAGACACGTCGTAATGTTTGCCAAGAACTCCTCGGTAGAAAATTAACTATTGAAACTAGGCAAGAAAAAATCTTGACTTGAACATCCAACACAAGATTTTTTGCATTTATTAAAAGCTTATAGCTTTAAGAAAAATCTCAATCACCTGTTTTGGAACAATCGTGTCCTGTCCGTTGGAGGAGAAAGCTCGTCGGCTGTAATGCAGGACACTGTCGTAGTCGTACCCCACGCCGAAGTCCGACACGGAGAACGAGTTGTATTTGCGAAAGTTATGCCTCGCCGCTGCAAACAAACAAATATCTACTCAGAAGCGAACACTGTTGGACGATTGATTTCTCAACTACAAAAATGTTCCAACTTAGCCTCAGATTCTGTTAACATACAAAGAAACTTTCAATAGAAATCGAATTTACTTCACACCGTAATTTTATTGCTTAGACAGGCAGTGGGTTAATTGACATTCGCATTGTGTAGTGTTCGTGTCAGGCTTGTACCTACCGCTCGCTGGCTTTAGCACCTAGATAGGTATGTAATAAAAATCGTAAGTGTTTATCGGTTTAGTATGCTGTGTATTATTCTTAAAACTCGCTTACGTTGAACTATGTTGGCCCAAACAATGTTGACATAGTCATCTCTGTCGGGACTGCTCTGCATGTGGTAGAAGCCAAGAGTATGCAGCAGCTCATGTACGACGGTGCCGTGTCGGAAGCAACCACGTCCGACCGGGTGCCGACCCGACAAGTTCAGAACTTGGTACCCGCCCTGGTAACCCACTTGAGAGAAACAACCTCGTCGATTACCCTGCAATAGAAATAGAGGTGCTTAGAAAAAGTTCCAAATCTCACTGAACATTTCCTTATTTAGTTATACTTTATACACTATTTTAGGGTTAGTAAGACGGGATGAAATAGAAACCGAATTGCATCTTCTTCTTTACCATCAAAGCAGGCAAATGTGACATTTCAATTCAAATTTTCACTTTCAATTGCACTTGGATTGCAACTATTAGCTCGTGCCTACTAGACGCATAGGGCGAGTGTCATGATAAGAAAAGATGAATAGCGAAAACATAATAAGTTGGTGTACAAGTACCTGTATGACGACAGCATCTCGATCTCCTTTCTTGTACCGACGGAATTTAACACAAGACGCGCGCGCAAGATCATCTATTCCACTTTCAATTGCTTGCACTTGATCGCTAGCTGTAAAATTATATGAGATCCACATTAGATCCTATCATTGTCCCGTGAAAGAACCTATTCTAAACAAAATTCCGGGTCTTCAACGAACATTAGAAGTGCGATGGTTGTTGAAGTAATTTAGTCTTGTCGCTTCTGTGAACTGCTTCTTATCAGCGGTCCGGGAAACGAAACAGCTATCATCTATGGTGCAGCTTCAAAAAAAAAATAGCACTTAGGTATCGTATGTACAGAATATATCGAAAAACACGTTATACTTACTGAAGTGTTCTACTTGAATGTAGACGATGACCTCATTATTCGGCCACCTCTTGGCTCCATCACTGATGCCGTTCCTAGCGAGGCCCTCGGCGACATCTTCCACGATCAGCCGCCGCTGGCGCTCGTTGAGGATCAGATCACCCTCGAACTTGCCACTATCTTCCCAGGCGTGGTCAGACACGATTTCGTCGTCATCATAGTCAACGTCGGGTTCTGCGCCTTCTGATACACGACATGAGGTGATAATAAAAAGTATAATCAAAATCAATACAATAGCAAACATTATTTATTTATTCAAACTTTATGAACAAGTAAAAAAAATACTGTACAAAAGCGGACTTAATGCCAAATATCCATTAAAGTATTCATTTAATTGTTCCAGTCTGATCCGGGGTCCTCATAAAGGTTCCACCGCTAAATCTTCTCCACCAAGGGAACTGATTTATTGGTGATGAATTGGAATTATCAACGTTATCTATACATAATATATCAGGTAGGTAGTGTAGGTAGGTAAGTTTTTATTTTTATACATTATAACTTTTCAACTTTTGCATCTAACGTTGGTAAATTGAACGATTAATGATTGCACAGACTATGCGTGATAGTTGGTCACTGGAAAAAACAAAATTACCATAGTAATTTAATTGGCCACTTTCATTTTAAACAGTTTTTGAACCGGTCTTTTATCCTCATAGAAATGAATGAAACTTAAAATTAATCAGTTGGCGTAATCCGTTTATTTATTAATTTAATTTTCTACCTGTTGACTTCTGAACTTGAACCTGAGGAGCTTACGTAGCGTAGCGAGCGACCATTGAGGTATGGTCGTTCGCTACGCTACGCTACAGCTACTACTGTTGCACGTTGTTAGAACTTTGTCAATAATCATCTCGTGAAATACGCAAAACTATTGTGTACTTACTATATCTATACACCTATAAAATGTTCTTACTTAGTAGGGTTTACTCAAGAATATTTAAAAATAGGAAAAAACAATCTAAACAGGGGAAAAGACAGGCACAGGTGGAAAGATAAAAATAGGTGTCATGGACTGGAACAGAAGTGGTAGCAGTTTCTACATAATTACTAATTATCAAGATCAGATCCAGCAGTGCGATTCTGTAAAAATCTCTCCCTGAGAACTTAAGTGAAGTGAGCGGGAAGTGAGCTCTGTCATTCCCTAATGGTAGGGATTAACACTATTAAGTGCTCACTTCACTTATGATTTCACGGTGAGATTTTTACAGAATCGACCGGCAGATATTTATAAAATCTAATAAGTATGATCTGTTGTTTATTATCCTTTAGGTCTATCTAGACTAGATCCTGTCTCTAACTTCCAATATAGAAGCTTATAAAACCTTAGGTTGCCTCATAATGTCTTTTACTTTTCGAAAAAAATCGAAGTTAACATCACCGTATAAAGTGCAAATATAGATAGAGTTGTTAGGAGTAACCAAGTAGGTTGGCAAGTAATCACTTACTTTTCAAAGTTGGGCTCAGCTGAGAGGTCTTCTTGAGGTGCTCCGCAAAATCCTCCAGTTCGTCATAGGTCATCGCCAAACACTTGACCGCACAGAAGATTATGAGAACCACCGATAACTTTGTCCTTCCCATGATAACTATAAAATCTTCGCCTGCTATCGATTAATATTCATAAATGCATGCGATATTGATTTCGCTTTTTTGTAAACTTAACTCACACGCTGTATCCGAAAAAGTGTGTCATATTTAACGGTATTGTATGTTTATAAATATTTTAAATTCTGACTTTATGTTAATGACTAAGCCGCTGCTGGTTTACTCCAGTCCCGCGTGATTTTTTGTGTAGAACAAAACCCACCGGGGTGGGGCGAGGTTTAATATAGCTTCGGATACGACCATTTCACAAGGTGTTAGGCCGCAACTGCGCCGGCGACGGCGATGCTTGCGTCAGCGCAGGCGCTGGTGACAGCGGCAGAACTCGGCGCCACCACGCATAAGTCGTGCAACACAGAGTTGCTACATTTACTGGCTCCAGTTATTCTTAACGTTTACGTCCTCCAACAATAACACCAACTTGCCATTTTTGTAATTGAATGAGTGAAATAGTAAAGAGAAAGCTACAGTTGACCGTTCCGGTGAAATAAGTATCGACATGAAATCGTATAAATTGTACCCTTTGTTGTAATAATATTTATACAAGAATAACTCCTGAAAGAGTAGAGAGGGGCTTGTGGCTAAGTAATAATAACCGCACGGGTCGATCAATCAGGTTACGCTACGCTTGCCGCGGTTGCTCCGTGGGTGTTTGACCATCTTCACACACCAAGACCCCTCCGTGCCTCGGAATGCATGATGAGTCTTTGGTACCGGCTGTCATTCGTGAATCTTTGACAGTCGTTACGTCAGCAGCCTGAAAGTCTGACAACCAATCTTACAAAGGGGTATAGCATTACCCAGTAACTGGATTGTGGAGGTTAGACAGGCAGTCACTCCATGTAAAATAATGGTATTTAGTCGCATCCGGTTAGACTGGAAGCTAACCCCAAGATAGTTAGGAAAAGGCTAGGCAGAAGATAATGAACTCCTACCGGTCGAGTCTGTAAAAATCTCACTGTGAAAACTTACGTGCTGTCAGTGTCATCCCACTGATGCTAGGGATTGACCAAGCAAACATTTACAATCATGATCGAGATTTTAATCATATTTTTTGTGGTAATTCTATTGATCATTTTATAATAATTTCAAAGCTTGTATTTTAGCTATCAAAACCCGCGTTTAATCCCACGTAGTTTGTGTGGCATGATCACTTGACCCGATTCAAGACAATTCGTGAATCAGGTGAAGTGATCACGCCGAGTCGACAGGAATAGCCTAATTAAACAAAAAAACAAAAAAAAAACAATACTGAGATTCTGACTAAGTTTCTGTTTTGCTATTTTATTTTAAAACCCCACAAAATAGTAATGCTTGGACAACTAAAATACTAGCGTTGAAATTATATAAAATGATCAATAGAATTAGCATAAAAATATTGTAAATGTATGCTTGGTCATTCCATAGTATACGGTGGGATGACACTGACAGCAGCTGCACGCTCAATTCACCTAAATTTTCACGGTGAGATGGTTTTAGAATCTCACGGCTGAAAGAGTAGATAGATAACCTATCCTCGATATTTTATTAATTCTCACAAAATGGTTATTATTTAAGAGGACCCTTTCAAGACTATTACACGCCCTCCCGCTCCGCCCAGAGCGGGAGAAGTTATTTGATAATTTCCCACCCCAAAAAAAAAAGGAAGACTATTAAAATGTCAAGTAAATTAATATATAAGCTTTTGAACCTTTCAAAATATATGAACTGAAGAGATGAAAGGTATTCAATTAACTGAAGAAGATACACAAGAAGAGCCCACGACATTTAACCCTTCATCAAATGAAAGGGCAATGGGATCTTCTGCTGCTTCGAAGAGCTGCTGCTGCTAACTTGGAGTTACTCTACATAGCTACACACCCACTACAAACCATTGTAATCCACGACGAAGGTCTTGTACGGCAGTCGTCCGCAGTTACCAAAAGAACACGTAAAAATCCTATCGAAGTAGTAGGTTGTATATATGGTGACTGGTAATTAGTGACCGATACTTAAACACATGATTCTACTCATGACAACAAACAAGTTTTATAATGGGACAAAAAGTGAAATGACGAAAAAAAAAATCAGCAGTTCCCTACATTTTGACGACTCGTACGAACATAAATGTAGGGAACAGCTGATTTTTTTTTTCGCGATTTCGGATTTGGTCCGATGGTAAAAGTTGTTTGTAATGATGAGTAGAATCATGTGTTTAAGTATCGGTCACTAATTACCAGTCACCCTATATACTCAAAGGCTGGCTAATAATGACTTGGTTATATCTTCATTAGTAGCATATCTCCTTGATATGGCAAACAAACAATAAACATCATTAGGACTCGTTATGTTCTATGGAGTAAGTTACTTTCTGGAACATTAAATTAACGAAGCCTGAAGCCGGTTTATTCATTCGACCAAAGGTTTTTTCTTCATTCCTTATTCAACCACAGCGTTGTAATTATATTACGACAAATTCATCCGACCAAAAAAACAAATCATTCTTGATTAGTTTGTGGACATTATACAATACAAATAAACTATTATCAACTCTTGCAGTGTTCTGCAATCTTCAATGCCATTGTCAAACGAAAACGCGTGTAATTTCAAGAATGCAAAAAATATCTGATATTTTATTTGAGTGTCCTTGCATGAAATGAGGTCGATGTCGTAAAGAAAATTGACCGTGACTATGACAAGTAATTACGATAAAATAATAGTAAGATAATTTTATTTTAATAATTGGTTTATTGGGAAAGTAATCCCTAGTAATGCCGCTTGATACCTACAAACATTTTCTATAAATTAAATTTTGGATGTAAAAGTTGTCAAGTCCAGAATTTCAGCCATAACGCCTGATGGCCTCTCTGATTATGCTATACTTATTTTAAACTTTTAATTTTCCCAACATTTCTTTCAACTCTATAATTTTACTTTCCAACTTGGTCTACAATAGAATGCCCGTCTACAAGAGACGAGATGTTGCGCTGAATCTAAAGTGCACCTATTGTTTGAGTGTTATGCACCAATTGACGCACTCGACCGAAACTAACACATTGCGACTATTGCGGGTGACACTTCAGTAGCAAGGTTGCTGTACCTTGTTGATGCAGCTTGTTTTATGAATAGTGGAAGTGGTTACTAAGCCTCCCCTCTGTAGCCTTCGTCGCCCGCCGCGCCACTGGTCAACAAGGATGTAAAAATCCTGTATGTACCTCGCTTTACATAAACAAGGAAACGCACTTATATAATCGAACGTTTTATTTCACACTTAAATACTTAATTATACAACACTTTATTATTATGTCTATTTAGGTTTATATCTAATCATTTATTTGTCAATAACAACCACTTTGTCGCCATTATTATTGTCAATCAGTATTATTTCCTTATCTTCGGTTTCTTCGCAATACATTTTGTTTAGCTTCGATATATCGCTTTCAGATAATCCGTTTCTTTGGCCAATGGTCACATTTTCCTAGAAATATAAAACACTTTTAAAGTGTTAGTGAAGTGTGTCAGCATGTCGATTCTGTAAAAATCTCACCGTGAAAACTTGCGTGGAGTGAGCTGTCAGTGTTATCACACTGTTGCTTGGGATCAGTAATATTTTGACAGTTAAAATACTAGCTTTAAAATTATATAAAATGATCAATAGAATTAGCATAAAATATATTATTAAAATCCCGATTATGATTGTAAATATATTCTTGGTCAATCACTAGTAACAGGTGGGATGACACTGACAGCTCACTCCACGCTCACTTCACCTAAGTTTTCACGGTGAGATGGTTACAGACACATTATGTTTAATATAGATAGTTGTGGAGTAAAGCTGTAGCAAAGCACGCAATACGTATTATAAAATAATATAATATCTCCACTATTGAGACGTTAAGTAAACTCTCCGACCTAAAAATTCAGTTATCAAGCCTGACTCACACCACAAAACATTTGGTACCTAGCAAAAAACAGTCAAAACAAAATAGTCTATATCTTTGGTAAGTATAGTAGACATAGACTGTTTTTGATCGATAGGTTTCAACTATCATTTTATAGTTTGGATTTCATATGACTCAATTAGCTCATACCACACATAAACAGGCAATAGCCACGTTACAATACCTATTCAGGTCGGTGACTTTTTGTTCCCTATATTAGCATGAGTCAAGTGGTTGAATACGCTGTTGTGTGTATCATGCACTCAAGGAAATAAAAGAAAGAGTCAAATGAAATGATATAGTAAAGTATGCACCGACCGGACTGGTTTATAGCAATAGGTCCTATTTACATGGTGCATATACATAACGGGCGAAATGTGTGTGTAACTACTATAACCCCTGCCGGATCCTTCGGGGAAATTCTGGCGTGATGTTACGTGAGAAAATACAACGGCACCCTAATTGCGTAACACACTATGATTCTCAATCTGAAGGATATTGCTAATCCATTGCTTCATATGTTCGAAAAATGTGTCTGCTCAGCAACGTAAATAACGCAATGAATGTTGTTGAACTGTCAAAATGAAACCCATTGCTACTGATAGTGTGTTACGCAACTACCCCGCTGGTTTTAAAAATCTGAAATGTAACTTTACCTTTGTCGGGATAATGGTTTGATTGCCATTTACAGAGAATGCTTTCTCCGGATAGTGCATTACACTCTCGTAGTCATACGGTACTCCGAAATCTGTCACTGTGTCATTGCTGTACTTTGCGAAATTATGTTCGTGACCTGTAAGATGTCAACATTACTCCAATTGTACGGTTTATTTGTTCGAATGATTGACCTATACCTCATTTTTTAGGATCATCTAAAAAGCTTGATTGGATACAAATATCGACGGAGTAAGCTACTCGTACACAATGATCAGTCATTATTTGATCAACATTCAGCTGATTAAGTACTGAAGGTCTGCAGTACTTACCTAACAGGGTGGTAATTATATTGGCACATCGGTATTTGGAAAGAGCATGGAATTATTAAGTTCCCAAAGAGACTGTCACACTATCACACATAATAATAATAATAATATTATAAAGAGGAAAGATTTGATTATTTCTTTGTATTGAATAGGCTCCGAAACTACTGCCGTGCGATTCTGTAACCATTCACCGTGAAAGCTTGGGTGAAGCGAGCGTGGTGTGAGCTGTCATTCGCTAGGGATTAACACTATTAAGTGCTCACTTCACTTATTATTTCACGGTGAGATTTTTACAGAATCGACCGGCTGGACCGATTTGAAAAATTGTTTTACCATTAGAAGCCGACATTATCCCTGATGAACATAGGCTACTTTTTACCGCGGGAAAATGCTTCATTCCTACGGGAAAACGGGTAATAGGATTTAAACGGCGGGAATTCCGAATTCTACGCAAACGAAGTTGCGGGAGGATGGTAGTGTACAGACGCCAGCACATCAAGCTACTACAATCTGTCAGATTTCTTTAATAGATTTTCAACTTTAGCGCTATAGCATAAGGTTCAAAGTTGATTAGGAAAATCTGACAGTTTCGGGTAGCTTGATGTGCAGCTGGCGTCTGTACTATAAACTGCCCTGTTGATCTCGTGGTCGTAAGCGCGACTGCTAAGCGACGGATTGCCGTCCCATCCGACTATTGAGAGTAAGGCAAGAGTGAGTGCAACCGTGTCTGCGCACACACTTGCGCGTTATAAATATCTTCCGCGTAGATGGTATACTCTCCGCTCAAATTAGCTGCCGTGGCCAAAATTCGGTCTGAAGGACTATTCTTATGGGATTCTATTAGGAGAGAAAAATCTTAGAATAATTACTGTGCTGTCTCATAATCTGAGTGCATTTGAGTGGTAATGGAAAACTACCATAGTGAATTTTTTCCAATCTCACTCAGAAAATTTCCTGTAGATGTCACTTGCACTCACTTTACAGTGACGAGCACAGTAATTTTTCTAAGAATTTTCTCTCCGTGTACCATTCGATACAAACTCGATATGCTAATTAATCGACCTTAGCATTTGATACAAAATTGCTCACCAGGTTTAATATTCTCCCACACGATAGTGACAAAGTCATCCCTGTCATAAGTGCTCTGCATGTGATAGAAACCAAGGGTGTGCAGCATCTCATGAACCACGGTGCCGTGTTTGAAGCAACCTTTGGCCAGGTTCAGTACTTGCCGAACCGCGCCCTCGTCATCAGGAATGCTGAAGCCCACGTTTGAGTAGCAGCCACTATTGTTACCCTGAAACAGATATTATAGGGCTACCTATTCGAAGACCTGTGACTTCTACCAATCCGCGCTGGGTCCGCGTGGTAGATTACGGCCCACTCTCTCTCACTGAGACGAGGTCTGTGTCCCAGCAGTGGAAATATTATGGGCTGATTACATAGAGAATATAACCACTAGAGAGCGTATGGGCCGATTTCTTCGAAGCACACGACTCACTACTGCGGGCCGGGGGATGAGGAAAAACGCGCGGCTGCAATTGGTCAGTTCAAGGTCAAGTTGCATCGTTAGGGCTGCTTTACTTCATTAAGAGAAAATAGTCGATATCGATAAAATGGATTTTAACATTATAATAAATACTAAATCAAAATCATAGAAATAATATTTAATCAAAATCAATCAATTACAAAAAAAAATCCCGGAAATGGACTGATCGGCCCCGGTCGGGGACAGAAAGAACTAAAAAATCCCGGATTATACAAAAAAAAAAAAAAAACCGACAAACTGACAACCGAGGAGGTTCTCAGTTCGTCGGTATTTCTTTTTTGAAGTCGGTTAATAGTAGATAGTTATTTTATTAAAGTATGTGAATTGAATAAAAAATGTATTCATTTTATTTTTCTCGATATCAACTTTCAGCTATTAAAGATAACAGCACTATTTTTTACGATAAACATACAAAAGGAAAGAAAGGGATAGAAGCATTAGAATTGTCTAATACAAGAACGAGACTTTTCCAAAAGACATCAACGCGCGACTCAAAAAGTGTGCTCGTTTACCCAGTCACCATTTTAAATAGACCCCTGCAGTGGCTTATAATCTGATTAAATCAAAAATAATTTTTCGTAATGTTTATGTACCGATGAAAAGTTATGTCATCCTTTTTGTAACTAGATGTCTAAGAATGTTTCCCACACCACTTCACCGCGCATGAAGGCATTTTGATGCGTTATAATTGCATAAACGTAAAAAAAAAATATATTAATTTAGCGTGCACGCAGGTCTAACACTTGGACACAACTAAAATTGCTACTAGTACCGTAGCCTATACATAGGCGACAAAATACTAATAGTTTTCGTGCGTCGGGGCACTGTATACGCAGTCAAGTGGTTATAATAGTCTTTGGCTGATTATGATTAGCTGAATTCTTGAAACATACATAATGACTGCATAGTTATACAACACAGTGGACACCATCGACGCGAATGGTCTCCTTGATCATAAATTGTGTTGTTAAGTACCTAAGTTATTGGGTTTTTTATTAATCTATATTGCCCTACCAAACCGAGGGGAGGGGCCCGTGGCTAAATAATAACAGCCGCACAGGTCGATCGATCAGGTTAAGCTACGCTTGCCGCGGTTGGTCTGTGGATGGGTGACCATCTTTACATACCGAGACCCCTCCATGCCTCGAAAAGCACACTAAGCCGTTGGTCCCGGCTGTCATTCGTAGATCTTTGACAGTCGTTACGGGTAGTCAGAAGCCCGAAAGTCTGACAACCAGTATTACCTAGGGGTATCGTACTACCCAGTAACTGGGTTGTGGAAGTCAGATAGGCAGTCGCTCCATGTAAAATACTGGTATTCAGCTGCATCCGGTTAGACTGGAAGCCGACCCCAACATGGTTGGGAAAAGGCTAGGCAGATGATGATTGCCCTACCAAACCGGTTGATGTGGCGACGCTTGGGGGTGAGGCTTATGTCCAGCAGTGGACAGCTGAAATGATGATGAGGAAGTTGTCCCATAGCTGGTCTCCTCATCTCGAAAACCATAAAAGATAAAAATATTCACCTGTATATGAACGGCATGTTCTTCATCCTTGTCTCTTCTGCGGAACGTGAGACACGACTTGTTGGCGATGTCAGCTAGAGCGTCCTCAATCTTCTGCACTTGTTCCTCATCTGTAGAATGAAATCATACTAAGTAAGCATGTTATAATACTAGCTATGCCCGTGGCTTCGCTCACGTAACTATATTCTATTGGCCTTATAAGTTAACCCTCTTACTAATAAACGTTGTTATATCATCTGTATAGTTACACAACGCTTTGACTTCTTCTTTCGAAAGTCAAATTACTGCCAACTGAAAGGGAAAAATCGGTGTGAACTGTTCATCTGATATAATACGTTTATTAGAGTAAGGGGGTACGGGGGAAGCATCAGGATAGTCCGCGAAGTTCTGTTTTGATTCTATTTTAATTTTATTTTGTAGTCATTTTGATCTCATTAGCTCCCACTGTACCCAATATTTGTACCTTTTTAAAGGATTTTTTTTGTTATTTACCGTATATTTGTAATTTCTTTATGTTTTCTTTTTACTTTAATTCGATTATTTGTTATTTTATGTCGTAATTCCTTTATCAAGATTTTAATAGCTAATAATAAGTAAGTGTTATTTATCTCACCAAGAATGTTGGTCGACCTATTATTGGCGATTGTATAAGTCTGATGCTTTGTTACTATTATTATTCTTATGTAAAGCTGTATACAGAAGCTGTTGGTTTGCCTTTAATAAATAAATAAATAAGATCAAATTTTCTTACGTTTTTTGCAATATGCAGGTTGCAAAAAACATAAGAACATTTGTATTTCGCGAGCTACCTTTTTTTTTTGTTTACGTGGGGAAACCTTCAAAAGGCACCTGGACTTTGGGGAAAAAGAGTCCATCCTTAAAGGGATCGTGAAGTCATAGAATATTCGCATTTCGTAATATTATCTACAACATCAGTTCATTTTATTATTTTAAACTAAAACTTGTCCTATAAGAAGAGAGATAGAGGAAAAGCGAGAGACAGATTTGTTGTTTTGTGGTCTTTATTTGAAGATCAGCAAAAAACGTAATCAATGACAGCGTTTAAGGAAATTCAATTTCGGTAACTGTAAAAAGTTAGCGGTTATATGTAACACCAGAATTGAATAATTTAACAAGAATTTTATTAATGAAATACCTAAGTCAGTCCATGTTCATAACAATGGAAGTTGTATTTCAATGACCAATAGTTAAATTTTGTTAGGAATTCATATCATCTGCCTAGAATTTTCCCAACTATGTTGGGGTCGGCTTCCAGTTAACCGGATGCAACTGAATACCAGTATTTTACATGGAGTGACTGCCTATCTGACCTCCACAACCCAGTTACTGGGTAATACCCCTTGGTAAGACTGGTTGTCAGATTTTCGGGCTCCTGACTACCCGTAACGACGACTGTCAAAGATCCACGAATGGCAGCCGGGACCAACGGCTTAACGTGCTTTCCCAGGCACGGAGGAGTCTCGGTATGTAAAGATGGTCACCCATCCACAGACCAACCGCGGCAAGCGTAGCTTAACCAGATCGATCGACCTGTGCGGCTGTTATTATTTAGCTACGGGCCCCTCAAAGATTCTATCTATTCTATCCCCTCCCCTTTGTTAGGAATTCATAGCTGATTACTAATTAGTAACTACAATAAGTATTATGATGTCGAGGTCCGTGAACGTCTACGACTACGTATTGACTGGTCGACAAAGACTTTCCCAGTCCCCTGACTCATGCGTAGTGGAACGAATCGTGTAGTTTTAGTCCGTAGGAGTCCGACATAATCCTTCGTTCTGCCCAGACGGAGGGTATCTATGACTGATAAGCACTTTCCACAGAAAAACTAAAAGGAGTCCTGGTTAAGGATTTTGAGGTTTAAACATTTCAACTGGTCTTCTCATGAATATATTTCATCATCGTTAAAGATCTTTTTTTTAATTGTATAATATTAAAACAACTTAAATATATGTAGGTGTGTAGGTAGGTACCATATTTGACTAACTGGGAAGACTTAGCTCTAAGTGAACGCATATCTCCATATAATCATGTTTGCTACCTCTATCAGTTCAGGAAGAATACGTAGGTGTTTAGGAAGAAAACTTTTTACTAAGCATTTTGTGACGTGATGAAGGCGCCAGAACCAGAATGACCTCTCCTTAAAAGACTGAAGCCAGATCCAGTTTAAAATTCACAGAAAACTAAATAATTAATAAAAACACAAGGCACATGGTCTCAAAGACATTGTAGGTTTGTCCACATTGTTTTCGTTAGTGCGACGTGATCAACGTCATTGTTTGTAACCGCAGCGCCCACTAAGCAGTAGGCACTTACTATTCGCGCCGTCGCTTGTAGGTAACGGAGCTGTGCTACCTACTCCGTTACTCCGTCATTGTGCGAGGTTTTGAGTAATGACCGTATCACATTACAGGAATGCCAAAGAAAGTTTATCCATATATAGATGTTACACAAAAACACCATCATACATCCAAGATGGACAATGACATATCGCCTCTTTGCAACAACAACGTGGCATCTTTAAAAATAGCATTTTTCGAAATATCACGTTGTCATTGTAAAGAGGCGATATTTCATTCAATCGTTTAGCAATCGTAGTATGGAGCGTCGATCAGTGAATAAGAGGACAATGGGGGCAGACTTAAGGGGCCCGTGGCTAAATAATAACAGCCGCATAGGTCGATCGATCAGGTTAAGCTACGCTTGCCGCGGTTGGTCTGTGGATGGGTGACCATCTTTACATACCGAGACCCCTCCGTGCCTCGGAAAGCACGTTAAGCCGTTGGTCCCGGCTGTCATTCGTAGATCTTTGACAGTCGCTACGGGTAGTCAGAAGCCCGAAAGTCTGACAACCAGTCTTACCTAGGGTTATCGTATTACCCAGTAACTGGGTTGTGGAGGTCAGATAGGCAGTCGCTCCATGTAAAAAACTGGTATTCAGCTGCATCCGGTCAGACTGGAAGCCGACCCCAACATAGTTGGGAAAAAGGCTAGGCAGATGATGGGGGCAGACTGAAGGGGCCTAACCGGGTAGTATGGCGACACTCGGGGAGGCCTGCGCAGACAAATATGATAAAAATATCTTCAGAAAAGAAAACGCGATAAGAATTCTATCGGACAAGAAGATTATAGGACTTGTTGACGACATAAGTATTCTAAGAAAAAAAATGTGACAACAAACCAAAGTCATCCTCTTCAATGTAATACACGACCGTCCGGTTTGGCCAGCGCTTGGTAGCATCCCGTAGCCCGTTGCGACTGTCAGGGTTCGAGGCCTCGCTTATTGCTTCTCGTTGGGACTTCGTCAGCAGCATGTCACCCTCGAAGTAGTCTCCAAACTCGCCTAAAGCAGGGACTTACTTAGTGATATCTAAATGGTAGAGTCATTTTTAAATAAAGAGTTACAATAAGAAAGACTACACGGCAAATAGGTACATGGTGTTCCCTCCTGGTATATTAACATATTTTCATCGAAAAACATTATAATGATGCATGATCCTCGAATGAGGAATGCGGCTTGACGCATACAATCACAACTCATGTATGCGAAGCAGATCCACAATCCGCTGCTCCCATATGTGCTTGACAGCGAAAGCATCAGCGCCTTAGCTCTGTTGCAAGATCACCCATCATAGCGGGCATCACATTAGTGTCCTATAGCCTTAACTTTAAATGAAAAATGTTACCTATTGAAGAACATTAAAATTAGTAAATAGGAAAACCTGATGAAAAAAGTTGATAGTTACCATCGTTCTCGAGATCCTCGTCCTCCCAAATTGGTGCAGCTGTTGAAGTAATCAGAATTGTACTTAAAACGATCAGAATAATATTATGAAACAGTTCCATATTACAGTACTTTGGCTACGGTTCGACCGCAAACTCATATGAACCACTAACGCACTGAACATAGTCACATTTCTCCACGCCTTTTTAAACGAATGCTGCTCCTACTTACAGTAGCTTAACAACGGGACATCACAATCGATCACCTAATTAGATAGTCAGGTTATCTTTTAACGCGTTTACTTACGAAATGGAGTGGTTTTTATTTCGCCACTCGAGTTATCTCTAAAGAACCCTGGGGCGCTCTCACCAGGACACTGATGGCGCTGTTAAGTTTCAATCAAAAATTCATAGGAATAGTCATCTGACATTGCGTAGGTATCTAAATTAGGGTTTCTTTTTTGTTTGATAACTGGAGCGTGACAGAGAGATCTAGATAGAACGAGCGCAAACAAAGACGCCTTAGGTACCTACTTTACAGGTTAACAACAGGTTAACAGTAGTGTTGACTGCGCTGTTGGTCTCGAGGTTGCAAGCGCGACTGCTGAACGTGGGGTCCTGGTTTCGATTCTCAGGTCGGGCAGTTTTATTGGGTTTTTTATTAGTAATTTCTCAGTAACAGCCCGGAGTTTGGCAACGTGCTTTCCGAGGCACACCTCGGAAAACACGTTAAGCCGTTGGTCCTTTGCCTCTCTCCGGTCGTGTCGGATTGCCGTCCCATCGGACTATGAGAGTGAGGGAAGAGTGGGTGCACCTGTGTCTACGCACACACTTGTGCACTATAATATCTCCTGCCTTATGGCTGTAAGTAGTCTCCCCTGAGATTAGCTGCCAGTGTCTGGAGGAATTAATTTATAACAGTACCTAGTAAGGGAAACCCCTCTCAGGGAACTCTGGCAGGGAGTTCCACACTTTGGCTATGCTCATAATGAAGGATGAAAAATTATCTAGTATAGGTAAGTCTTGTAATATAATTAGCCTATAATGTTCCCACCACTGGGATACAGGCCTTCTCTCGGTGGGAGCGTGTGGGCCGTAATCCACCACGCGGGCCCAGCGCAGGTTGGTAGATGTCACGTGTCTCAGAAGTTTTGGTTCTAGGACATGCCGGTTTCCTCACTATATTTTCCTTCACCGTTTTGAGAGCAGTGATGATGAAATCATTCACAAAAAGTAAAGGGCCTGTCTAGGTTCGAACCTATACGACCTAGGTAAAACTCGTAAGTCGCGGTCGTTATCACTGGGCCACCACTAACTGCTCTCTCACTGAAAAATTATGTATAAAATATATAATAGATATTTTTTTAGTGAGAGAACTAAAAAACCTGAAAAATTATCTATTAGATCTAATACATAATTTTTCAGTGAGAGAACTAAAAGAACTGACCAATTATCTATTAGATCTAATATACAATTTTTAGTGAGAGAACTAAAAAAAGGAAAAATAATCTATTAGATCTAATAGTTAATTTTTTTAGTGAGAGAACTAAAAAAACTGATTTATCATTTAGATCTAATAGATAATGTTTTTGTGAGAGAACTAAATAATCTGAAAAAATATCGATTAAATGTAATAGATAATGTTTTAGTGAGAGAACTAAAAAAACTGAAAAATTGTCTATTAGATCTAATAGATAATTTTTGAGAGAGAGAACAGTGGTGTCCAAAATATCAATTACCATGATTGTTTGACCCACGGTTTTACTCACGTAGCAGGGTTGATCTCGCAAGTTCCGTTCGCTTTGCTGCCACTCGCCTTATAGTAGTTGGTACATAGTGACTAACCAACGTGCTAGGTCAAAAGATCCATAGCCAAAGATCAATAAATTAATTTATAAAGACGTGACATTTGGTTTTCTAGATAAATCTATACTCCATTTATTATAGCGTTAGAAAAATATCGGCTAAATAACGACAGTTATTCTGTAATATTTTAGAAACTGCACTTTAGAGTTATTTTTTTAATGTAAATGATATTTAGATTACCTACATTCAGCCCCGGATCTAATGGGTGGGGGGGGGGGGGATAGCCGGGGCCCGTTCCCAGGGGTGCCAACTTCAGGGGCGGTAAATTCAAGCGTGTACAGAGACAAGTGAGGCGATAAATGAGACGCGCAGCACCTAAGTATTATTTTTCTCTGCGGGTGGTGCGCTGAGGTAATCACCACGTGATTAGCGTAATCAAACGGTAATAGTGGGTTGCACCCACGTGGTGGATTATGGCCCACTCCCTCTCACAGAGAGGAGGCCTGTGTGTGGGTAACGTATCTGAGGCAGAGGGCTAAAATTCATTATCTCTCCTTCCCTTTTCTAATCCATCCAAAGTTTGTCTCTAAAAGATCGCTGTCGGCGCAACATGTCTTTTTCTTTCATACTTCTCTATTAAGAGAAGTATGGAAGAAAAAGGGGAAGGCATTCACAAAGTAAGGAAAACCGGATGCGTAGGCGTCCCGAATAATTTGCCAAGCAACTGATTTATTCGACAATAGCTGTGCCCGCGACTTCATTCGCGTGGATGTCGGAAAACTATAATGTGTAGCCTAGGAATGGTTCACCACTCCTTCATTGAATAGGAAGAATCTTCCGATCTTGCCCTTTCGACTGCAGTCACTGCGTCTTCAGGGTACATAATGTCAGTGCGACGAAGTGTGATTTCGATTTTTGAGAATAAATCAAAATTAAAGCGCCTGGTCGAGGTTGGTTATCTGAGCAAACAGCAATATGTGTATAAAATATCTTAACTTTGATTTGGCCACTCGTTTATGTTGGCCAAATCAAAGTTGAAGAATGGATGAAAAAGACATGTTTCGCTTGACCTCAAATAAATTGGGGTAAGGGCAATGATGATGAAACGATGGCTATGCAAGTGCAGAGCTGTGGTGCCCCAGTGGTATCGGCCCCAACTTACGAGTTGCAGGTCGTGAGTTCGAACCCAGGCAGCCACTTTAGGCCTTTTGTCCCAGCAGTGGGAATATTATACGCTGATTATGATGAGAATGCAAGTATGTAATGCCTCCATACTCCCTTTGCTTACTTCCATACGTTCCAGTGTTTATTTATTTCATACGGTAAAATGGGGTGAATAGGAAATGCAGGAGTGAATCGGGACGAAACTTTAAAATGGATTTTAACATTGAAATAATATCGTTTTTTGCCAAAAGGTCTCTAATGTGTTTACTATATTATAATTAATGATTAAGGGTCCTTGTTGGCAACAAACAACTTTAAAATCCATTTAAAAGTTTCATCCTGATTCACCCCGTTTTACGGTATGCTTTTTTGTACACCACAAAAAGACATAACTTAAAAAAAATACATCAAACAGTACAAAATATACAATGGGCGGCCTTATCGCTATTATACATAAATCGTCGTTCATATTGCAATTTGTTCAGTGTCAATTTTTTTTTTTTTCTGTGATATGCTTTAATTTTAATTTTGAACGCGAGCGCAAAAGGTGCAATGTGCAATACTTTCCTATTGGTAGATGACATTGCACCTTGTGCGGTCAGTAGGTACATAAATGTACAGAGGCGGACTTAATCCCATAGGCATAAAACTCAAAAAACAAAACTCCCAATAACAAAACCCCCAAAAACAAAACTCAATAATCCCAATTGTAGAAAATGTGCAATTTTGATAATTAGCTATTTAGAGAATTGGCCATTCAGAGAATTAGACTTTTAGAGTATTGCCTATTCAGAGAATTAGGCTTTTACAAAATTTGCCATTCAGAGAGTTAGGCTTTTCGCGAATTTGCCATTTTGAGAACTAGTCCTTTTGCGACACTGTTGCCATTTTGATTGTTAGGCTGACGTTTGATTGAAAGCCGGGCCTTTAGGCTTTGGTAAAAAGGAACGCCCCTGCATCGGCAGTATTTTAGTATCCTTGAAAACATCAACAGACGGATTGCTGACAATACGGCCGAAACGCTTAAATGGGATTCAGGATTTTAAAGAAAAATATAAACTGTTGTAAATAAAGTGCTATATTTATTTTACAAAATAGTTACAAAAAGAACTTGACACACAAAATTTTACTGTACACACCTGCGGTTCTGATTACTTTTTAAAACCAACTAACTCAATAAATGTACAATAAAGTATAATAATATTTAATAAAAAAAAACTTTACTTAAAGTAAGAATTAAACTTAAAAAACGGTCCCAAAAAAAAAATACTAATATTAAATTCAATTCATAAGATTATGGCATTTCTTTATTTTAACGTAATACTGAACTTGCTAATACAACAAAAATATGTACGCTGTTCACTATAATGTGATCTTTATACTTCTTATGAATAGGTTAATAATGTATGTAATAAATATGAACATTGTGACAAATTATCATTGTGTATTGTAAAATTAAGCCAAGGCTACATTGCTTTGCGATTAGAAATCTCACACGAGTGGTTGCATCAAAGTTAAGTGATTTTCAAAGATAAACCAGATACATAATATCATAGTTTTATAGCTTTACATGTTAAAGTGGTTTCGTAAATCAGTGATAACCTTTGATGCAACTCCACCCTTATAAGACATCCTTTGGTGACATAATGGGACATTTTAAATATTTCTCTAATTTACACATCAAATACAGTGAATAATTAATTTAGGCAGTCTTTAATATACTTTAGATAATAATTATATCCATTAATCGCTCCGTATTTTCATAATACACTAAATAAATAATAATACCAGATAATGAATGGTAACATACCCTATTAACTTAACTATCAATCAAAATATTTTACATACAAAATACAATATCAGCACATAATTCAGTAAAGCATTGTAAAACATTCTAAATATTGGTCTAGTTATTATTGCATGGAACGTTATGTCCCTTTTGAATTTACGAACTACCTGATCGATGCAAAGATATTTTATTCTTAGTCTGTATTTAAAATGGTATTGCTTGTTTCAAATCTTTACTATTGTTACATTGACACTGTTGTAGCACGATTATATTGCGCGTACAATCGCAAGTCGCAAAAAACGAGGCAGCTCGGCGACAATCGTTAACGTAAGTAACATACGCGCACGCCTCAGCAACACTATCATATTGGGGTTTATTACGCTTACTACTAATATTCTTCTAATACAATTGCCTACGCGTACAGGACGTCAATAAGACTGAGTAGTAAGCGGCACGCTACATGATTAGTATCACAAATTGTGCAGCAACTCTAACAACAATTAAATTTTATTGCTATTTCACTGAAGACTCGATCGTCTTAAGGCAAATTAAACGTTGATTATATTACACTATTCGAATTTGACCTACCATTATCTATTTTAAAAATGCGATTACTGTTAACATGAGAATATCAAGTATCAAGTGAATTTAAATATTTATCCAAAGTTTCGTACAATACCTAGCTACTTTTAGCTTCAGAGCTAGCAGGGTTGTATCTAAATCTTACATTATAGTAAAATTACGCAAACACTGAAGAATAATGTAAATAAGTATACATCTCAAAAGTATGTAATTCGTTAGCTTCCTTGCAGGTAGCAACCTATAGGAAAAAGTTTTTGAATATCAAAAATAAAATATGCATCAAATTCATATGAATACTTTAAGAGCATGCACAAAAATATTGCATTAACAGTAATACTTCAACAAGAATGAAATGGCATTGACGCGTTTATACAGCGTCATCTTTTCTCATAAAAATATTAGAGATAGTTCTCATATGAAAGTATGGACTACTTAATATTAAATGGTTGAAGTTCATTATGTATTATATTAGCATTTCAATGCGTTCACAAACTTCTAATAGACTCCCTATAAGTAGTATTTCCCATCGACGGTCAATTATAGCCTAATAATGTAGCAAGATATTAATTATATTTGAGTCTTTGTCGCAACTTTGTACCATTAGAGCAGTTCTACAAATTTCAGATTCGCAACATTTTCGCTTAGGTACTTATTAAATAATTACTTGTACTAAGTACAGAAATGGGACATTTCTGTTGGTTTCAAAGTTTGGCACAAATTTAAAAATGATATGTTTATGTCATAATGATTTGCTATGAGGGGGGGTATATTTTAATACAAGTGTATACAAAAATATAATGTATTTTTAAAACTTCATGACAAGTCATATTGTTTGTAGGGGTATTAAAACTTCTCACTCCATTTAAATTTATGGAAGCCCCTTGCGAAAATTGAGTTTTGAAGCGTGCACATAAACTTTCCACTAAAACTAAAATGAACTGTCCCATTTCCTATAGGTACTTTACGCGTTATAATTATGTTATTATTCAAACACGGTGAACGATAAACGACTTTAAAAATGAGTACACTCGAAATGCTTATATCGACTAAGTCACTATGATCAAACAATAGTTCTGCTACCATTCCTAAGACTTCAAAAAGTTTCCTCTAATTCGATGTATAAAGCTAACTTCCGAAGCTGGCTTACTCAATAATGTATAATGACATCAATGGCAAATACAACAACGAGATGGTTCAAGGACTTTACTCTAAACACCCAAGGCGTCGTTCGTTTCATTATTAGTACACTATGCAAGTCACATGCTGATATGTAATAGACGACAGTTATTCGATTTAAATACTGATAGAAATAATATTTACTCGATTATTATCATTTGTTGCATATGAAAAGCGTTGTAATTGTAAGCGCGTTACCTCAATCCTCGTCGCACCGACCTGTCCACGCGTCACACTCGCACTCGGTTCAATCACAGTCGAGAAAATCGCACAATTAATAAATACACTAATATTAATTAGGCCTTTTTAGGACAGATAATCACAATTTCTCTAAATTAATATATCTCCTCGACTTACAATTCAAGCGACTCGTTTAATATCCTATTCCGTCTTCATATTCTTTGGATTCAAAA